>JAJHSJ010000002.1:64348486-64691155 GCA_021015155.1 Magnolia officinalis
AGGGGGTCTGGACAATGGAGCGAATATATGATGTATGGGTTTTAACCCACGCCGTCCATCAATTTCTGGCGTGGTACCCACCCCACACGTGTTGCGCATGTGGGGATGGGGCCCACCATGATGCAGGTGTTGTATCCACTCCATCCACATGGGGACGTGGGGCCCTGATGTAAGTGTTTTATCACCACCGTCTAGCAATGGACAGTGGGATCCACACCGTGATATATGTGTTTTAGCTGCGCCGTCCGTCTGATGGGACACACATGATTTAGACGTGTTTATTCTTCACCGTCCAGTTTGTTAGAGAATAAAAAATCATCAAGAAAGACCGAAGATCAGAAATGAAATATTGAGTGAAGAATGGAGAAAGAACTAAGTGCTTTTATTTGGTAGTTGCGTAGGTCATGCAACCAATAGTGGTTGTGTAGATCGCGCAAACAATTGAAGTAGTTGCGCGGATGGCGTAAATAGCCTAAAATAAAAGCAATAGATTTCATCTTTACATGGATCGTGCAACCAATTGCACATTGCGCGGATCGCGCAACCAAATTTTCTGTTGCGCGGGTAGCGCAATCGAGAGCAGAGAATGATCATGATGAACGGTCAGATCTGATGCAAAGTGGGCCCCATGGCACAAAGATCGAGGGTTGGCACATGTGGAGGCCTATAAATACCCCTCTCCCCCTCTCATTTGGGAGAGAAGAATTCTGGAAGAGGAGTAGAGCTCTGAAAGAAGACTGAAGGTGAGGAGCAAAGAAGAGGGTGAGTTGCACGGGCCGCACAACCCACTAATTGGTTGCATGGACCGCGCAACAGACAAACTGGTTGTGCGGGTCGTGCAACCAGGTCAGTATGTGGCCAGTTCTAAAGGAGCCAAGGTGCTGCTGAAATCATCTTGTTCGACCTTCATTGCTCCAAGCTCTCCTTTACGTAAAGGACAAGCTCAAAAGGGGAGGAGTTCATCAACATGACATTCCTCCTAGGGAGATGACTGAAGGAACTATCGAAATGCTGCCGAATTTGAGATTCAACATATAAGCCCTGTTAATTTCAATTTATGCATTTCAAATGATCTATCTTGGAATCAAGGGATGTTGAAGGGATGTAAATGAACTCAGTATTAATAATATGATGATTGTTCTATATCTATTCTCTTTGTTACGTTCAAGTAAAATAATTTCCCCAAATCCAATGCATTTGTTTCTTGTTTGAAACAAAATGGTGACTCCACTGGGGAATACTTTATTTTATTTCGATATTAATGTTGAGAGTATTATAAAATTTTCATTGTAGTTTGGCATCTTTCGACGCCAAAATGGTGACTCTCAGTGGGAACACCCCCCCCCCCCCCTTCATCTCTAAGATAGATTATTCGATTCTTCAAATACTAACTATAATTATATTTTATAACTAAAGGTTTCTGAATCCAACTACAAATTACAACCAATGGCGACTTCTGCAAGAAAAGTGAGCTTCCGTTTCACTTCGATCGGATTCACGATAGAATACGCACCAAATCAACCCCCAGAGTACATGAGTCGACTTCCTACAAGCAAAAACAACTTGACTCGAGCAACAGCTGGGGTTGTATCTACTTTGCCTCAGCCGCTAGAAGGAGATAAGGGCTAGACCATTATAATGTCTCGTAGGATGAGAGCATGGAATGCAAGAAGCCCTATGATGAATCTGCCTTCGCCAAGAGTTAGAGGGCCTATAACGCGTAATGCAGTTAGAAGAAATCTTGAACTCGCTCCTCCTGCGATATATCCCGAGCGAGTGGCTCCGCAGTTAACGTCGCATGACTTCTAGCTTTAGTCACCTCAAGAGTCAGATGGACGAGAGAGCAGAAAGGTAAGGCATTACTAACAAGTTCACCAATGTTTATATCGCCCCAATCGATCAATGGCATTGGAAGCATACAGAAGTCGAATGAAACTCCATCCTCTCCTCTATTTGTAAGCCCTATTACGTCGACATATTCCCGACCCACTCCAATTACAGCTTCGTCAAAGAGTGGAGAAGCCGCAGTACATATGGCTGGGACAAATCAGGACAATATGCCGACTACGGAGGATCGCATGAATGAGATGGCAGAAGCACAAAGAGTACTAATGGAAGAGTGCAAAAACCTCAGAGAGGCATTAACGACCCTTGCACACAATGTAGCCCAGATAGCGGCTCCCCCGATGATGGGCACAATGAATGGATAAGAAAACCAACCTGAACGCTTCCAACCGCAGGGAGCAGGATCATTGGGGTCTGTCGCAACAGCAAGAACTATGACATAAGACGAGGTGAGACAAGTCATTGAAGAAGCTGTCAGAGTGGAGAGAGAGCGTGAAAATACTGACCATTTTAGGTATCGAACGCCGTATCTAAGAGAGGTAGAAGATATCCCGTTTCCAGCCAACTTAGAACATCCATATTTTTAGAAGTTTAATGGGGAAGGATCGCCAAAGGAACACTTAATGCACTTCATTACTACATGGGGAATTTTTCTACGATACAGTAGTATTGCTTGTGGTTGTTCGGGTCACCATTGACAAACAAAGCATTTCGATGGCATTCCAGCTTGGCCCCGGGGTCGATATGTACTTGGGAACAAATGAAGGACACCTTTATGTCCAACTTATTCTCTTCGGAACAAGATGTTAGTATTATAGAATTTACTTTCGGACGACAGAGAGAACGAACCAGTAGAAAAGTTTATAAACAAATGGAAGACATTGGGAGCCTCGTGTAGGTAGATGCTGGAAGAAAAAGAACAAGTCAAGATGTGTCTGAACTCTATGGAGATGGGAATCACGTTTGGACTCACCAGCGCCGATATCAGAACTTTCCATGATCTGGCCACTAAAGCTCGTGCTTTGGAATTGATGACTCGGAAGATGCCCGCATTTCACTATGAGATAGCTAGGAGGGCACCCAGCAGGATGGCCATAAATACTATCGATCACGAAAAGAGAAGCAAATATACAAGAGACACAAGAGATAAGAGGCCTGTACGTCTCGGAAAAATCCGTACAAAGACCCGAGTACCACCTCAGGCAGAAATACCTAAGGATCGTATCTTGTAGAAATTAGACGAAAATTAATTAAGTACTAAACTAAATAATTGGTGGAATTAGCTTGAACCACTATCTATACGAATGACAAAACCCAAAACCATTAAAATCACTAACTTAACATTACTTAAAAACCTAGGAGCAATCTCAAAACCCAGTTGCTCTCGGGAGCACATTGAAACTCCTTATCAGAGCTGGACCGCACGTTGAAAGTCCGATGACCGCGAAACTATAGGCTTATGACCATCTTATTGGGCTTGACAACCATCGCAGGAATCGAGCCCAAATAGTATCCAGAAACATACAACTTGAGCCTTGAGCGAAGTGTGTGAGAAACGCTAATATCTTTAGAAAATAAATCAAAACTTAAGTGAATTGGGCTATTCGCTTTTGGGCAAAATTGAAAGTTTCAGACCATCAGTTTCTGACCAAACTATACCCTTTGATCATGGAAATTTCCTTACACATATCCATATACTTGTGGCCTTGATCTAGGGATGACGACCGTTGAACAGATATAGGTCTGTCACGATTGATCGGCCTATCCAAATGCACTGAAATCGCATCCTGGCCTAGATCCATTGCCAGGGGACTTATCCTACATCGTAGACAAGTAATGGACCTCTAGATGAGCTTCGTTTGCCTGAAACAGTCACCCTTTTGCTATAACCCAAGTATACCATGGCCCTGGGGCCATTGACATCACTTCTGAGCTTATATAAGGCCCTTAAACCACCTCACTCCCATTCCATACAAATTTCTCTAACCCTAGGAGAGAGAAGAGAGAAGAGAGGAGGAAAGAGTGAGGAGAAGAGTGAGAGTTTGGGAGATTTTGTGGGATTCACTCCTACTACTCCATGCATTGAATCGCCGCCCCACCATCGCTACACGAACGATTCCAACTTCGATTTGGGTAAGAAATCCTAACCCTAATCTCGTTTTAGGAATCAAAATAGAGGAATCGACGAAATAACTAACCTATTTGGTGATTTAGGTAGCCGTTGTTCTATAGACGGAAGTGCAGGATTCAAACTATGTTCGAAACAAGCATTCCGACGAAAGGTGCAGACTATAAATGTTTAGGTTATGGTTTTCAAAGCTTTCAATGTCGGCAATGATTTTTGACTGACTTGATTACTGCCATATGCTCTTAGTTACGACGTTTTCCATATATTACACATGTATGAACTATATTGAACAAATATGCATTCCATGTGTTTGTTGAAATGCTTGAATGAAATTGCAATTATGATTTATGCTTGCCATGACTGCTAATCTAGAATACATGTTTGTTGTATGTATGACAACTCTTGTGTGAAAGGATTTGCCATGATATATGCTATAACTATTTTGTTTCATGTATGTAGGAATGTGTAGTCTAAGTGTTTGATAAAATGTCTGAATGAGAAAGTGCTTGATGAATTGTAGTTAATGAGGGTATTGAGATAGGATTCTCAACCACCTTATCAATATTTATAGTTTCCTTCATGTAATCTAAATTGTTACTACGTGATTTATGGATGAAATGCATATGTATAATACATGTTCAATGTGTTTGTTAAAATGCTCAAATGGGATTTATATTCGAATTGTTTGTTAAATACTATTTTGACCATCACGTGTGAATACCTATAGTATTTGAGTGTAATTGGGACTAATATATAGTCCAGGCAATCGGTAACGGTTCACGATTGAGTGACCGAACTAGTCTCGCCACCTTGGATAAGTTCAATGAATCTGAGTCGTATGGTGATTGTCGATAGTGGTTAGGCCACGTGGAGTGTTTATGCGCTCCATGTCCATTAATTCAACATGCGCTCGTACCAATTGAACTTGTTAAATAACTCGATTGACCTATTGTGTGTTTACCATGTATGGACATTACTGTTTGAATCTAAGGTACCACTTACCAATGTAAAATCCGTCTCAACCATGGTACTACGATCCGCTAAGACTCATGAGCGGGGCATGGTGGAATGGGACACCGTGGTCAAGCTGTTGGCTTACGCTTGGGTGAAGAGCCTCCCTGTAGTGATCAGTGAGCAATCCAAACTCGTGAGCAGAATACGGTGGTATGGGACACTGTATTCGAGCTGTCGGTATACGTTCAGGTGACGTGCCTCCCATGGTGACCTCGAGTATAATCAATCGAAATTACCTATCCACTGCTTCCATTAGGGGTGATGCCCTACAACTTGCCTATCGTATGTGATCAACTAGGATTGACGATCCTAGATGGATCTCCATTTGGGGTAAATGATGTAAAGGGAGGTACCTTAGCTTCCCGAATCTGCTGTATGAATAAGCCTAAATAAGAACTTGGCTAACACGAACATGCACCGCATTGCATGTGCTTTGGTGAGGAAGCGCACGTTTAGGGAGTTTGCCATGCGTGATCGTGAGATGAAGTCGCTGAGGGAGTGCAGGAGAAGGCATGCATCATTACACCATACCATTCCTGCCTTAATAACAGTACTTAGGATATGATTGTTGTACTATTTTATGATTACCGCTTGACTGAATTGATAACATGTTAGCCTTTGCCTTATAGTAACACCGAGTTGATCACTCACTCCAACTCTGGGACGGTGTTTTAAAACACCAACCAGACCCTGATTTAGATGTAGGTTATGGCAAGGCTTACGCAACAGAGCTGGACTTCTTTAACGAGGAGGACGAGTTCTCCTACGTGCAGCTCTTTGGCGGGTCTATGTAGACCTAGAGCTGCGTCACCGGGATTACAAGGTTATGGATTAGTTGGATATTACACTTGATATTTTGTAAATTTTGGAACAATACATGTATATATTCAATCTGGTAACATACTCATACTCTGGGGATCGAGAAATACTTATATTCTTTTTATACCTATCTCAGTCTTTCGCTTGCTTAATTTAATTACCTCTAGAGTATGATATGCTATTTTAGGGTAATCTTACTCATGTTTAATACATTAATATGGATAACATTTAAACATCATTATCTATGTGGCATATGTGATGCGTTGGATCTCGGGAGTTGAGCTTTGCTCGACTCTCAAAATTCAGGGCATTACAAGTTGGTTTCAAAGCATGATTTAGATGAAACTGGACCTGGGTTATGGTAACACGATGCACACTGACGTACTTTGACTTAGGAGGGGGCGATAAAATGTAGAAATGATTGTAGGATCCCAAGTTTCATCGATGGGTGAAACTGACAATTGAAATGTAACCCGTACGCATCCAAGATCACATAAAATGATCTCGATTCCTTTTTAGGCCGTCAATCGACGAGTTTAAACTATTAGTCAACAAATCCCAAACTTGAAACACGCCAAAGGGCATGAATATGTGCGAGATGGAACCCGAAAACACCTCAAATGGACATGGGGGCCCAAACCGTAAAATACAGTGGGACCCAGTGGGTACCCCCCACCTTTCCGACACCTCGGGGGGGGGGGGGGGGGGAAGCCACCGCCCCCAGGCGGAGGCACCGACCGTGGTGGCCGCCCGGACCTCCAGCGGGTCACGGTGGGCCCGCGGTTCCGGTGTCCCGCCGCCCTCACCCACATGTGTGGGGCCCTGTGACATGTGTGGGGCCCTTTATTTTACCCTTAGCTTCATTTTACCCCCATTCCAAGCTTCCAAATCCTCCAACACCCTCCAAAATCTATTTTCTCTCCCAAATCTCCATTCCCTACACTCAATCTCCATCTTCTTCCACATTACACACCCACCTCCACCATTTTTCCTCAAAATCCCTCTCATATAACTCTTCATCTTCCCATTTCCTACCTATTTGAGCACAAAAGCTCTCTTTTGTGTCTCATAGCCCCCTAAACCCAATAACCATCTCATTCCCAATCTTTTTCTAACCCCATGGCTCTTTTTGAGCTAGTTGCTACTATCTTCTCTCTTTCCACACTCCTTTCCCTCATGGGAAAGAGAAGGGCGCCCACGGATGAAGTCGGGACTAGCCGCCCAACTCTTTTGAGGAAGAAGATGGGTGTCGAATCAAGCACAAGTGCCGAACGAGAGAGAAGATCAAAATGGGATCTTGACCCTCGGATCCCCCTTGAGAGATCTCTACCACCGGGCATCGGACTTGGCAAGTTCCGCGACCGCGAAGTTATTTTTGAGGCACACGTTGATGAAAGGCTTTTCGGGTTGTACCCAGTAATGGACATGGTCCTGGAAAATGGATGGGGTCCCATGTTTGAGGGAAATACTCATGCTAATAAAAATGTCATACGAGCCTTTTACGCTCATATACGGAACCCACTATTGGAGCCTCTTCAGTTTACTATCCCTTTAGGGAGAGAGGAAGCCATAGTCAATGTAGATATGATGGCTCGAATTATGGGTAAGGAGCGTGGACTTATGCATGCTATCGAGAAGAACCTTACCAGTGAATGATAAAGAAATCCCCGCACACGTTTCCTTTGCAGCCAGTTTGAGCGGTGGAGGCGAGGAAATAGCCTGACATCGACCAAAATGACGAATGATTTTCACCTACTCCACCACATATATATGTGTAACGTATATCCCAGGTGGAGTAACCGCACAGAATGCACTCGACTCATGGTGAATTTCTTATACCGAGCTGGTCAGGGAGACAAGCTATGCCTACCTATATTTGTCTTGTCCCAGATTGTGGGTACCGCACAATCTACACGAGGTGATGCCTCACTTTCCTTCGGTCGACTTATTTGTAAGATCGCCCAAAACTTCGGCTTTCGACTCTATAAGGATACTCACGTCCCAATCCACATCATCAGTGACACGACACTCAACAATATGGGCATAGGTTCCAGGCAGCGACAAGCAAGGCTGGATGAGTCCGGTGATGAAACCGAAGAAGAGAGTGAAGAGGATGAAGGAAGTGAAAATGAGGAAGAAAATGACGAAGAAGGCAATGATGACGAAAGCAGTGAGGAAGAGGAGGAAGCCCAGGATTCAGATGGGGGACTTCCTACTGCTACTCGCGAGGACTGCGGTGATCGGGCCGCCTTAGAAGCCCGCATGACTCAGATTGAAGAGAGTCAGGCCGCCTTGAGACAAGAAGTCAGGGAGAACCAGGCTTACATAAAACATAAATTCAAGAGAATGTCGCGCACCTTGAAGGCCCTCTTGTATTGTATGTAGGATAAGGGTGCGCCTCCACCTTCCCTTGAGTCAGTAGACTAGTCACATGTTTTGATCGTCAGTTGTTTTGCTTTGTTTCTTGTCTTTCTATGTAATAACCCTTATAGGCTTAGTGGTATGTTAGAGTAGTTGGTGTTAAAACTTGTACTAGATTAGCTCACATGCATCTTCTGTCATGATCCATGTAAGACTACATCGTATGTATTGTGACAATTTTGGTTAAATGAAATGCATAAAATTTCTCTTGATTTGAAATGTGTAGCATGTTTGGAAAATTAAGCATCGTTATTCAAAATCTCACACATGTTACACCCTATGTTGTATATAGGGAACGCCTCTGAAAACCACTTGGAATATGACACGTCTTGCACTTGGCAGATTGTTCGACGGGGCACCTCCCCTAAGCGATAGCCATATGGACCCCAGCTTGGGCCCGGATAGTGACACGATGCCGGATCCACAATCGGCCACTGGCCCCACAAATGGGCCAACACAAATTGCACCAGCGGTTCTGGGATAGAACCGTGCGTCTACATCGATACCATACATACCTCAGTCGGCTCCTCCTCCTGATAGGTTGGAGCAGATGATTTTCTTAATGCAGCAATAACAACATTTTTTGGCCACTATTGCTGGGGCCATTGCCCAGAACATGAATATGGTTCTGCCTGCACCACCTGTGCAGCCTGTTGGGAATATGAATGTCAGCGGTCTCTTTGAGTGCTTTCAGTGTTTCCGTCCTCCCACTTTTACGGGTACTCATAAACTCGAGGAGGCTGGATACTGGTTGGATCGTATATCCAAAATGTTGAAACCATTGCACTGTACTAAAGCAGAGCAACTGGAACTTGTGACCTATATGTTTGAGAAGGAGGCCAGTCTCTGGTGGGACAGCATCTTATGGACAGTTCCTATAGGACACATGTGGACCTGGAACGCATTTGAGACTCGCTCCATGAGAAGTACTTC
Source organism: Magnolia officinalis (assembly GCA_021015155.1). Lineage (NCBI taxonomy): Eukaryota > Viridiplantae > Streptophyta > Magnoliopsida > Magnoliales > Magnoliaceae > Magnolia > Magnolia officinalis. The sequence continues at coordinate 64,357,647 of JAJHSJ010000002.1, forward strand.
CCCCTCACTTACTGTAATGAAAAGGAGGGTGAGTTTCTTTGCCTCCGTCAGGGAGGAATGACCATGGCTGAGTACGAGAATTGCTTCACAGAGCTGGCCAGATATGGTCCTTTGATCTTAACAGATGAGCCGATGAGAATAGGGTGATTTTCTGAGGGGCTGCGGCCCGATATCCGTACGAAGATGTGTTGCGCTAGCATACCCAACTATGCTGAGCTAGTGAGCATGTCCCTGCGAGCTAAGTAGGATGGAGACAGACTATCTCGAACACGTGTGCCCTTGGGCCCAATGCCTCTACCTGATTTGCCGAACCGACCATTCCACGGTAAGAGGCCATGTGCAGATTCACCTCCCAGGCTTGTGGCTCCACCGATCCAGTCGAAGGGATCAGATTTGTGGTGCACCTACTATAAGAGGATGGGTCATACGAACACTTATTGCTTTACCAAGATGAGGGATAACGGCTTCACGCCGCCTGAGAAGATCAACCGCCAGCTATCACCAGCTATTTCAGTTCCACCTCTACGATCAACAACGCCAGCACAACCTTTTTATAGGCCAAATGTACCTTGAAATAGGCCGCCTCAACAACCTATGGTAGCGCAACCGAATTGACCTCAACAAGCATGTGTACATGTGCTAGCAGCTGAAGCTTCTGAGGTAACAACTGCAGGGCCTGTAGCCTTTGAAGTCATAGCCTATATCTAAGGTACACCAGTATTTCTGTTGGTGGATACCGGGTCCACCATTTCAATAATATCATGCGCAGCAGTCAAGCGACTAGTGTTGAAAACTACTCCTACGAGGGGGGTGAGAATCCTTACCACCACAGGGACCTTTTCAGACGTTACCAAGATTTGTAAGGATTGCTCGATAGACTTAGGATGCAGAACAGTACTCGTTGACATGATTGTTGCCCCACTATATCATTATGACATCATTCTCGGTATGGATTGACTCACCGAGATGAAGGCAGAGATCGATTGTGATACCAGATTGGTGATAACCTGTGCACCTGAGGGCATAGCCTTTACTTTTCCAGTTTAGGTCAGTTGGCCCTACCGCATAAGTTCTTACACTTCCTTGTTGGAGAATGTTGATGGTCCGACACTCGGGGACACGCCTGTAGTCCAAGATTTCACGGACATGTTCAGGACGATACCTGGACTGCCTCTTCGGTGCGAGATCGACTTTACTATCGACCTTGTGCCTATTGCGACACCTATTTCTCTACCGGCATATCGCATGCCTCCATGTGAAATGGAGGAATTGAGGAGACAGATCGACGACCTGTTGGGTTCAGGTTTCATACGACCGAGTGTGTCTCCTTGGGGGGCATTAGTGTTGTTTGTAAAGAAGAAGGACAGATCGATGTGATTGTGTATTAATTATCGCAGGTTAAACTAAGTGACAGTGAAGAACAAGTATCCTCTACCTAGGATAAATGACCTATTTGATCAGTTGAAAGGGGCACAATATTTCTCAAAGATTGACTTACAGTCTGGGTATCATCAGTTGCGCGTCAGGGATGAAGACATGAAGAAGACAGCATTTAGAACCAGCTTTGGGCACTACGAGTTCCTTGTGATGTCGTTTGGACTCACAAATGCACCGGCCATGTTCATAGACCTCATGAACTGGGTGTTTCGGCCATATCTATACCAATTCATCATCGTATTTATAAATGACATTTTGATATACTCCAAGAGTTGAAAAGATCACGAGGAGCACCTGCGAGCAGTCTTCAATACTCTCATGAAGAATCAGTTATTTGCTCAATACCGGAAATGCAACTTCTGGAAAGAAGAAGTTAGGTTTCTGGGACACGTAGTGTCTAAGGAAGGATTGTTGTAAACCTTGCTAAGGTGACCGCAGTTCAGGACTGGGAACAACCCGGTTCGGTTACGGAAGTGAGGAGTTTCCTGGGACTTGCTGGCTACTACCGCCGATTCATTAAAGACTTTTCTAAGATAGCCAGACCATTGTCTTAGCTCACACAGAAAGATCTTAAGTTTTCCTGGAATGAGAAGGCAGAAACAACCTTTCAGAAATTGAAGGACAAGTTGACGTCCGCACCCATGCTAGTATTGCCAGAGCAAGGGGTCAGATATACGATATACACCGATGCGTCTCATGTTGGTTTGGGTTATATCCTTATGCAGAAAGACAAAGTGATTGCCTATGCGTCGCGACAGTTGAGGAAACATGAAGAAAACTACCCTACACACGACCTGGAATTGGCAGCAGTTATCTTCGCATTAAAGCTCTGGAGACATTACCTCTACGAAGAGGAGTTCGAGATCTTTTGCGACCACAAGAGCCTCAAGTAGATATTCACGCAGAGAGACCTGAATATGAGGCGACGACGTTGGATGGAGACCTTGAAAGATTTCAAGTTTGAGTTCTCCTACCATCCTGGTAAGGCAAACATTGTGGGTGATGCGTTGAGCCGTAAGAAGATAATAGAATTTGTAACTCTGCTGATGATAGAAGAATGGAATATGGTAGAATTTGTGCGGGACTTCGAGTTGAAGCTTACAATAGAGGAGCCGTTCGAGAGCGTTGCACACCTCCACATACAGCCACTTATTGATGACCAAATCATTGTGGCTCAGAGAGAAGATGAACTGTTGGAGAAAATAAGAAAACGAGCAAGTGACAGTGAAGACTCCGAATGGGGGGTTGGTCTAGATGGTGGTTTGAGATTTCGTTGCGTCTATGTATCCCGAATCTCCATGACTTGAGGAAGGAAGTTCTAGGAGCTGCTCACAATTTGAGGATGACAATGCATCCTGGCAGTACGAAGATGTACCGAGACATGAAGTGTTCGTACTGGTGGGACAAGATGAAAGCCCACATAGCAGATTATGTGTCCCGTTATCTCACGTGCCAGCAAGTCAAGGCCGAGCATCGCTGACCTCCTGGTTTACTTCAACCCATGCCTATAGCAGAATGGAAATGAGACTTCATATATATGGATTTCATTTCCGGGTTACCGAAGACGAGGAAAGGACATGACTCCATTTGGGTGATTGTGGACGGATTGACGAAATTGGCTCACTTCCTCCCGATTAAAGTTTCAAACTCAGCATATGATTTAGCCAAGCTGTACATCAAGGAGATTGTACGGCTGCATGGAGTGCCTATGGAGATTGTGTCGGATCGAGACACGTAATTCATGTCCATTTTCTGGACTCAAATCCAGGAGGCAATGGGAGTGAAATTGAAGTTCAGTACTGCGTTCTACCTACAGACGGATGGGCAGTCGGAACGGGTGAACCAGGTATTAGAAGATATGTTGTGAGCATGTGTGCTTGATTTCAAGGACAGTTGGGATGACTGCCTTTCCTATGCCAAGTTCGCTTATAACAACAGCTCCAAGCGAGCATTGGCATGACTCCTTATGAAGCACTGTATGGACGCCCTTGTTAAGCACCGCATTGTTGGACAAAAGTTGGTGAGAAGAGCCTGATTGGCCTAGATTTGGTTTAGGCGACCTCAGAGAAGATTGATATTATCAGGCGTCGACTCCTTACGACCCAGAGTAGATAGAAGAGTTACACCGATACACGGCAGCGATAGTTAGAGTTCGAAGTTGGGGACCATGTATTTCTTAAGGTTTTCCCCATGAAGGGAGTCCTTCGTTTAGGCAAGAAGGGGAAACTCACACTGCGATTTATTGGTCCATTCCAGATTCTAGACCGAGTGGGTGTGGTAGCATACTGCCTTGCTTTGCCCACACCACTCGCTGGCGTGCATAACATATTTCATGTATCGATGCTGAAAAAATATGTTCCTGATCCTACTCACATTATCAAGTGGGTGCAAGTACAGTTGAGTGAAGATGCTACCTATGTACTGCGACCAATCCGTATTCTAGATAGGAAGGAACAAGTGTTGCGCAGTAAAGTTATTCCACTTGTGAAAGTATTATGGACACACCACACTGAGGAAGAGACTACTTGGGAAATAGAAGCCGAAGTACGTAAGAACTACCCTCGGATCCTCGAGAAGTACAAAAAGGTATTAATTTCGAGGATGAAATTTTTCTTTAAGGGGGGTAGATTGTAACGTCTTAAAAAAATCCATACAAAGACCCAAGTATCACCTCAGGCAGAAATACCTAAGGATCGTATCCTTTAGAAATTAGACGAAAATTAATTAAGTATTAAACTAAATAATTGGTGGAATTAGCTCGAACCACTATCTATACGAATGGCAAGACCCAAAACCATTAAAATCACTAACTCAACATTACTTAACAACCTACGAGCAATCTCAAAACCTAGTTGCTCTTGGGAGTATATTGAAACTCTATATCGGACCTGGACCGCACGTCGAAAGTCCGATGACCGCGAAACTATAGGCTTATGACCATCTTATTGGGCTTGACAACCATCGCGGGAATGAAGCCCAAATAGTATCCAGAAACGCACAACTTGAGCCTTGAGCGAAGTGTGTGAGAAATGCGAATATCTTTAGAAAATAAATCAAAACTTAAGTGAATTGGGCAGTTCGCTTTTGGGCGAAATTGAAGGTTTCAGACCATTAGTTTCTGACCAAACTATACCCCTGGATAAGGAAAATTTCCTTACACATATCTATATACTTGTGGCCCTGATCGAGTGACGACGACCGTTGAACAGATATAGGTCCGTCACGGTTGATAGGCCTATCCAAATGCACTAAAATTGCATCCTGTCCTAGATCCATTGCCAGGGGACTTACCCTATGCCGTAGACAAGTAATGGACCTCTAGATGAGCTTCATTTGCCCGAAACAGTTGCCCTTTGGCTATAACCGAAGTATACCATGGCCCTGGGGCCATTGACATCACTTCTGAGACTATATAAGGCCCTTAAACCACCTCACTCTCATTCCATACGAATTTCTCTAACCCTAGGAGAGAGAAGAGAAAAAAGAGGAGGAAAGAGTGAGAGTTTAGGAGATCGTTACTAGGATTCACTCCCATTACTCCACGCATTGAATCGCCACCCCACCATCGCTACACAAATGATTCCAACTTCGATTGGGGTAAGAAATCCTAACCCTAATCTCGTTTTAGGAATCCAAATAGAGGAATCGGCGAAATAGCTAACTTATTTCGTGATTTAGGTAGCCGTTGTTCTATAGACAGAAGTGTTGGATTCAAACCGTGTTCGAAATGATTAATCCGACGAAAGTTGCGGACTATAAACATTTAGGTTTTGGTTTTCAAGGCTTTCAATGTCGGCAATGATTTATGACTGACTTGATTGCTTCCATATGCTCTTAGTTACAACGTTTTCCATATATTACACATGTATGAACTATGTGAATAAATATGCATTCCATGTGTTTGTTGAAATGCTTGAATGAAATTGCAATTATGATTTGTGCTTGCCATGACTATTAATCTAGAATACATGTTTGTTGTATGTATGACAACTCTTATGTGAAAGGATTTGCCATGATATATGTTATAACTAATTTATTTTGTGTATGTAGGAATGTGTAGTCTAAGTGTTTGATAAAATGTCTGAATGAGAAAGTTCTTGACGAATTGTAGTTAATGAGGGTGTTGAGATAGGATTCTCAACCACCTTATCAATATTTATAGTTTCCTTCATGTAATCTAAATTGTTACTACGTGATTCATGGATGAAATGCATATGTATAATACATGTTCAATGTGTTTGTTAAAATGCTCAAATGGGATTTATATTTGAATTGTTTGTTAAATGCTATTTTGACCATCACATGTGAATACCTATTGTATTTGAGTGTGATTGGGACTAATATATAGTCCAGGCAATCGGTAACGGTTCCCGATTGAGTGGCCGAACTAGTCTTGCCACCTTGGATAAGTTCAATGAATCTGGGTCGTATGGTGATTGTCAATAGTGGTTAGGCCATATGGAGTGCTTATGCACTCCATGTCGATTAATTCAGCGTGCGCTCGTACCAATTGAACTTGTCAAATAACCCGATTGACCTATTGTGTGTTTACCATGTATGGACACTGCTGCTTGAATCTAAGGTGTCACTTACCAATGTAAAACCCGTCTCAACCATGGTACCATGATCCGCTAAGACTCATGAGTCGGACATGGTGGAATGGGACACCGTGATCGAGCTGTTAGCGTACGCTGGGGTGGCGAGCCTTCCCGTAGTGACCAGTGAGCAACCTAAACTCGTGAGTCGAATACGGTGGTATGGGACACTTTATTTGAGCTGTCGGCCTACGTTCAGGTGACGAGCCTCCCGTAGTGACCTTGAGTACAATCAATCGAACTTACCTATCCACTACTTCCATTAGGGGTGATGCCCTACAACTTACCTATCGTATGTGATCAACTAGGATTGACGACCCTAGATGGATCTCCGTTTGGGGTAAATGATGTAATGAGAGTTACCTTAGCTTCCCAAATCTGCAGTATGAATAAGCCTAATTAAGAACTTGGCTAACATAAACATGCACCGCATTGCATGTGCTTTGGTGAGGAAGCGTACATTTAAGTAGTTTGCCATGCGCGACCGTGGGATGAAGTCGTTGAGGGAGTGCAAGAGAAGGCATGCATCATTACACCATACTATTCCTGCATTAATAAGAGTAGTTAAGATATGATTGTTGTACTGCTTTATCATTACTGCTTGACTAAATTGATAACATGTTAGCCTTTGCCTTATTGTGCCACTGAATTGATCACTCACTTTCACTCTGGAACAGTGTTTTAAAACACCGACCAGACCTTGATTTAGATGTAGGTTTTGGCGAGGCTTATGCGACGGAGCCGAACTTCTTTGACGAGGAGGAGTTCTCTTACGTGCAGCTCTCTGACAGGTCTGTGTTGACCTAGAGCTTCGTCGCCGGGATAACAGGGTTATGGATTAGTTGGACATTACACTTGATATTTTGTAAATTTTGGAACAATACATGTATATATTCAGCATGGTAACATACTCACACTCTGGGGATTGAGAAATACTTATACACTTTCTATACCTGTCTCAATATTCCGCTTGCTTAATTTAATTACCTTTAGAGTATGATATGTTGTTTTAGGGTAATCCCACTCATGTTTACTTCATTAATATGGACAACATTTAAACATCATTATCTATGTTGCATAAGTGATGCATTGGATCTCGGTAGTTGAGCTTTGCTCGACCCTCAAAATCGGGTCATTACAAGGTCGGAACGGAAAGAATCAAATCAGCTAAGAAACAGATACAATGGAAAAAGGCCCAGGATGCTCAACTCTCACGAGGGGTTTGCATTTGATAGGGAAGATGTTGTTCCTATGATGAACCAACTACTAAAAGCTAGTACGATAGAATTACTAGAACCCAAACGCCCTGAAGATGTGACAAGAACCAGAGAGAGAGATTTTGTGGCTATCATCGCTTGATAGGGCATCTAACGGAGAATTGTTATACATTAAAATGTGTAATACAACGAATGATAAACAGGGGAGAAATAGTAATTGGTAAAGAAAAAGAAAGGGGTACGATGGCAACGGTGCATATGCTCACAATCCGAGAAAAGGCTCAAGAAATGAAAGAGAAAGAGGACCGAAAGATGACGAAGAAGGTAGTAGTGATTACATTATGATCGAGAAAGAAGGTAACAAGTCCTGTGAAGCAGAAAATAGGGATTACAAGAAAAGTGGTCGTTGAAAGGCAGAGCGATGATGATGAGAAAGAAAAGAAGAGTGAGGCGACAAAAGTGACTTATGATGTAGTAAGTCATTTGAAGGGCATACCGGCTTGATTAAGCGTCTACGATACCCTTAAATTATCAGAAGAATTTCGGCAGAGCTTGGTCCAAGCATTGTCCAATCATGATGTCAGAGAAACTTTACTGGCAAAGCTGGAACGCGAAGAGCTCAATGAGCAATAAAACTGCCTACCAGTCGTTTCCTTCTCCGACGATGATTTGATCTGCGAGGTAGAGCATAACAGACCGCTAATGATAGAAGGCCATATCCGTGGGAAGAAGGTTAAGCGGATTATGATAGATAATGGGTCGACGATGAACCTCTTACCACTCTCGAGGTTGAGTAAACTAGGCTATCGTCGTTCTGACCTACACCCTAGTGGAATGATGATACAGGGCTTCAATCAAGATGGGCAACGTGCACTTGGTAAAATTATGGTGACACTAGAGATAGAAGAGTTGACTACTGATGTCGTGTGCCACGTTATAAATGCAGTCACAACATACAATCTTCTCCTAGGAAGGCCATGGATACATCAGTACAACATTGTACCCTCTACTCTGCATCAATGTTTCAAATACTGTAAAGATGGCACACAGGATAAAGTAATGGCCGACTCGAAGCCGTATACAGAAGTCGAGTCCTTCTTTGTGGACACCAGTTATTATAATGGGTTCGCTAAAGAAGAAAGAAAGAATGATGAAAGCAAAGTCCTAAAGGACATTCAAGTAGAAGTGATTAAAGAAGAAACAGAAAAGGCAGAATCATCCAGAACTACAGAAGCAAAGAAGAAATTCTATTTTGTGCCGAAACATCTGAGACACTCGGGGCAACCACCACTAACCCTATTATCATTTGAACAGCTGAAAATTTTGTAGTCTAATTATACAGTGCCATTGCCGTATGTTGAAAGAAGTAAGCCATTTTCAGCCGCTCTAGGAAGATTTCAGGTCAAGGCTAGCATAAAATATCCGGACCCAATAAAATTACACGCCTCAATAGAAGCAAAGGCAGGAGAAGAGACCAAGAATAATGTGTACCACGGTAGGCTAATACCGCAAGACCTCAAAACATATAGTTCGATAAGCAAGAAAATCATATGAAACATGGGTTTTGATTATGAAGAACCCACCGGCTTGAATCATGGGAGAGGAATCCAAATTCCTATTGGGGTCGGTCAAGAAAAACGAAGAAAATTTCAAGGATTGGGGGCAGAGTTATCAGTGAATATGGTTACAACCGAACAATTATCGAATGAGGATCCTAAAACTATCAAGCATCCTGAAATGGATTTGAAGCAGATAAAAGACGGGGGGAGGGGGCAACCAACGATAGACAGTTTGCAAGAGATAAACTTGGGTACGGAGGAAGAACCAAGGAACACATTCGTCAGCGCCGGTCTTTCTGAATAAGAGTCTAAGAAATACGTCCAACTTCTCAAAGAAAATAAAGATGTCTTTGCTTGGATGTATGCAGAGATGCCGGGTTTGGAGCCTTCCGTAGCAATGCACTGACTAAACATTTCTATCGAGAAAAGGCCGGTTAAACAAGCGCGAAGGCGATTTCATCCGGACTTGGTTCCCCTAATAGAAGAAGAGGTGAACAAGTTGATAAAAGTTGGGTTTATCAGAGAGGTCAAATATCCCAAGTTGATATCGAATATAGTCCCTGTAAAGAAGAAAAACGGACAAGTCAGGGTGTGTGTTAACTTTTGAGATTTGAACGAAGCCTGTCCAAAAGATGATTTTCCTCTCCTGATAACTGAATTACTGATTGACAGTACGACTCAGTACGCTATCATGTCCTTCATGGATGGCTATGCGGGGTATAATCAGATTCGAATGGCACCTAAAGATGAAGAAGCAACGACATTTAGAACGTCGCTGAGAATTTATTGTTATAAAGTCATGTCGTTCGGTCTCAAAAATGTCGGGTAACATATCAAAGGGCAATGCAGAATATCTTCCAAGATATGATGCACAAGCATGTTGAGTGTTATGTTGACGACTTGGTAGTCAGGTCTGGAGAACATCAGGAACATCGCGAACACTTGGCATCAGTTTTCCATCGACTCAGAAAGAAACAACTAAAGATGAATCTAGCTAAATGTGCATTTGGGGTATCTTCAGGCAAATTTCTTAGTTTCGTTATCCGACATAGGGGCATCGAGATCGATACAGGGAAAGTTAAAGTCATTCAAAATATGCCGCCACTGAAGACATTAAAAGAACTGACAAGTTTGCAAGGAAAGCTAGCGTATATTCGTCATTTCATTTTGAATATGGCAGGGAGATGTCAGCCATTTTTCCATTTGATGAAGAAAGACACATAATTTGTATGCGACCAAGCCTGTCAGAACGCGTTTGATTCAATAAAGGAATTGCTGAAACAGCCACCAGTACGAAGCTGCTTATTTTGTATATATCTTTAGCCGAGAATTCTTTAGGAGCTTTGTTGGCACATGTGAATGAATCTGGGAAAGAAACCACTCTTTATTATCTAAGCAGAACTCTGATGGACGCGGAATGCAACTACTCTCCAATCGAGAAAGAATATCTGGCACTGATATTTACGGTACAGAAATTGAGACATTATTGTCTTTCCCATGACATAACTTTGATCTCAAGAGAAGACCCGATAAAGTTCTTGATGACAAGACCAATGTTATCTAGGGGATTAGCCAAATGGATGTTACTACTTTTGGAATACAATATTGCCTATGAGTCGGCAAAAGCAGTAAAGGGGCAAGCAGTGGCGAATTTCCTTGCAGCACACCCTGTAGCTGAGTGTGAGACTATCAGTGATGATTTTCCCGATGAACAGTTATGCTGGCCGAGTCGCAGAGTCCATGGCAGATGTATTTTGATGGCACCTCTCGAGCGTCAGGCGCAGGGGCAAGAGTGATATTCATTACTCCTCAAGGTGACTTATTACCTTACTCCTTCACATTGGATGCTACCTGCACAAATAATGAGGCTGAATACAGAGCCCTCATCGTTGGAATGGAAATGGCTCAAGAAATGAAGATAAAAATGTTGCATATCTTCGGGGATTGTAAATTAATTATAAATCAATTGACGACTGAATTTGAGATAAGAAAGCAAGAACTTTTACCATATTGCTGAAAAGCACAGTAGTTGCTAGAGTAGTTCTGTCATGTTGAAATCAAGCACATACCGCGATCTGAAAATGCGAGAGCAGATGCTTTGGCTAGCCTGACAGCAGCTCTGTCCCACCCAAATCAAAGCCCTCTTCAGGTAACTATAGAAGAAAGAAGATTTTTACCATCTTCGGAGGTCATCAATGAAATTGTTGAAACACTTCCTATATCGTGTTTGGAAGGAATGACAGATGATTGGCGTTAGCCTTTCATAGATTATCTCAAATATAATATCTTGCCAGAAGACCCAGTGCAGAAACAACAAATCAAGCAAAGGTCAAGCAGTTGTATAGAAAATCTTACAATGGAATGCTGCTACGTTGCTTGGACGAACAAGAAGTAGGCCAGATGTTACAAGAGGTACACTCTGGAGAATGCAGAGCGCATCAAGTGGGCCGAAATTTGTTCCATCGAATACATCGAATGGGGTATTATAAGCTTACTATGTTTAGAGATGCGATAGATTATGCGAAACAGTGTCATGAATGTCAAATTCACGAATATGTCATACACATTCCTCCTGAACACCTGCATCAGTCAGTCACCTCTTGGCCCTTCTCCGCCTGGGGACTCGACGTCATCGGTCCTATAAATCCTCTTTCGTCTAAAGGAAAGTAGTATATCTTGGTAGCTATAGATTACTTCTCCAAATGGACAGAAACAGTTGCATTACGCAGTGTTAAGGGGAAATATGTGGTTAATTTCATCTAGCACGCAATAATATACTGCCACGGTATCCCGAAGAAAATTGTTACAGATAATGGCACCCCTTTTAAAAATAGAGGCATGGAAAAGCTATGTCAGAAATTCAGTATTCATCATTCATTTTCAACACCTTACTATCCACCGGCCAATGGATTAACATAGGCATTTAATAAAACGATAATCAAGATACTGAAAAAAACAGTGACAGGAAACAAGCAAGATTGGGATGAAAGGTTACAAGAAGCATTGTGGGCATACAAGACTACTCACCGGACACCAACAAAAGCAACACCGTATTCGCTAGTCTATGGTGTAGAAGCAGTGATCTTGATTGAAATACAAGTAGTGTCACTCAGAGTGGAAGTGCATCAGTCTATTATAGATGATGAGAATGCAAAAATAAGGCTGAAGGAGCTAAATTCACTCGATGAGAAACTTCTGGCAGCCCAACATCGATTGCAATCATATCAGCCACGGATATCAGCCTCCTTTGATAAGTGAGTTAAATATCGCTCTTTCAAAAAAGGGGATATGGTACTGACGTTGAAAAGACCTATAGTGGTCACCCGTCGAACATGGGGCAAATTTGAGCCTAAATGGGATGGGCCATACATAAGCAAAGAAGTGTACTCCAATGGAGCATACAGAGTCGTGGATCAAGATGGACAAGGTATCAGTATACCAGTTAATGCTCGCTTCATCAAAACATACTATCCTTGAAGATGATACTGATTTTGATCTAGGATATTATCATAATAATGATTCTATATCAAAAGGGGGCAAGAATAAACAAGACTACGACTATGTATTGTCAGATGAATGAATAAAGAAGAAATTTGCAAGCATATCAAGACTACGTACCAACGAGTATTGTGAAAAGAAAGTGACCATCATTATCATCAAGTGAGCTCTGCAAAATTCTGTTGACATTGGTATCGTCACCAAGCTGATATATTATGAATAACACATATGGATATCGTTGAAGATATTTAATATTAGCAGAAGTAATGACGTATCAATCTCAGTTAGAGATGTCTATTATTCTTGCAACAATGATGGCCACCTACTGTTATTTTTTATGGCAGCCTAGCCAAGCCCTAAAAATGGCCAGCTACACATAAGGCCTATCATTTTCACCATTCGGGCAACAGTGAGAAGCCAGTAGCCTTAAAAAGCCCGTGAAGGCCATCATATGCATACCCATACGGGCAGCAGACAGAGCAAGTGACTAAAAGCCTAAAAGGCCCAAAAGTCCTCAACGACCAGTCATGCGTGAGACCAATGTTGTCCGTATAGCTTTCAGACAGTGTCATGGGGAATGGAGCAAAATGCCCTCTCGTGAATGGGTTTGACCTTGAAGATGAAGAAAACGTGGGCCGCAGTGTGAGCTCTTTGGCCATGTCCATAGATAGGCCAACCATGCGTAAGAACCCCCTAGATCTTTGGCTTGATTTCAGTATTAACTCATGAGGAAGGGCTTAAACCTACTCATTAATGGACTAGTGACCTTAGATTTGGTACCCCAAAGGTCGCCTTGCGAGCCCCGTGAACTCTAGAGAGTTACTGCGGCCAACCCTGCGCGTAATTCCAACCGAGTTCACGGCCCCGGTAGCTTCACTGGGCCCCTCTAATGGATCGTGGTTTGTGAACTCACCAGGCTGTGAGAAGTCCAGTGAACTCCTAAGAGTTACAGAGACCATCACGTGAGACCCGACTCCACTACTCAAGAGTCTAAAAAACTGCGTGGGCTCCACTACTGAACAACTTAAATTGCGTGTGATCATCTGACTAAACTAAAACTTAGCACCGCCAATTAAGACAGGAATCATGTAGGAAATCCCTTACTAACAAGTCATAAAAAGGATAAAAAAAGAGAGGCATAATCCATCAATCATAATGCGTCAATCAAAACATCACGTAAATGAGACAAAAGCATCATTATCAAGAATATCATGAGATATTTGTATAAACTTACAATTCTGAAAGCATTTATAGTAGTAAAAAGAGAAAATATCAAAGTTATGTATCTCATAATTCTCCTGTAATGCCTAATGCTGCCAAGTATTGTTGCAAATTGTCTTGAAGATTAACTTGAGCAGCTGCATGTTCCAGTCTGGCATTCGAAATAATTCTGGTCGGATTTGGGATACCAGCTAGCTTCTCTTCCAAAGAGGCAATTAGTTCTTCATTATTAGCCAATTCAGATATTTCGGAATCCATAAAATGAAGGCTGCACTGTATCTTTTCTTGCACTCTTTCAATGTTTAGATCTTCCTCCAGACTTTGCTTCTCCAATTGGGCAATCTCCTGCTTCAAGAAAGCAATACGATTCTGAATAGCCATTTTATTATCAGCGAAAGTCTTCAGCTGCTCTCATAGAGATAGTTGTTCTTGGTCATGGTTAGAAACAATGGGAGCAATCTGAGACACTTTCTCCTTAGAGTGCGCGAGCTGTTTCTTGTATTCTAAAATTTCAAGAGGAACAATCATGGCCTCAGCCGATGTGTAACATCCCGAAAAATCGAGGGTCGAGTAGTAACTCAACACTTGAGTTTCCAGAACATCACTTATACAACATAGGTAATGATGATTAAATGTTGTCTGTGTTAGTACAATAAATATGAGCGAGATTCAACCAAAACAGTAATTCATACTCCAGATCCATGTATAAAACATAAGCGGAAGACTGAAAGGTGTATATAGATATCTATGAAACAAAACATTCTCGATCTCCAGAGTATGAACACTAACTGAGTCACCGAATATATACATGTTGGTTCTGAATCAAAATGTCAAAATAGTACAACTGAAATTATCAACCCTGTAGCCCCGTAGCACTAGACAGCCTATGCGAAGCCTCCAGCGAACTGCATGTAGGAGAACTCCTCCTGATCGTCATAGCAGTCGGGCTCAATCTCCTGTGCTCCAGTGATACCCGCATTTGATACGGGGTCTGGTGGGTGTTTTAAAACACCGTCCCATAACGTGGGAATGAGTGGCCAACTCAGTGGAACAATAAAGCATAGGTTAACATGTTATCAACTCAGTCAAGCAGTAATGATAAAGCATTACAATCAAACAATTCTAACTACTCCTATTAATGCAAGTATGAATGACATGATGTATGCGCTCACAACACCCTCCCTCGTGCGACACCATCTCACGTTCGTGGCATGCTTTCATCCCTCAGTGCTCCACATCTTCCAGGCACATGCAATGCATGATGAGCATGATTACCGAGTTATTATTAGTCCATTTCAAACAGCAGGATTGGGAAACTAAGGTACCTCCCTTGTATCATTCCCAACCATGATCCATTCTAGGGTCGTCAGTCTTAGTTAATCTCATACGATGGTGTGTTTTTCTAGGTCACTGCAAAGGCTGTCAGGGCTGTTACGCACAAAAGTTACACCACTCCCCCATCACCTCTTTAACGATTCATCACTATACAGAAACAGGCCTAGTTTATACTGTGTTACTACGGGAAGGCTCATCGCCTCACCGCAGATTTAGAGCATGCTCGAGGTCACTCCACTGACACCCTACCAACTGGCAGTCTATTGTCGAAGCCCGACCAGTCCCTTATTGAGAATGGAACCTGGATGCAACTCGACTGGGGACCATAGCCAGGCTGTGCCAGCGTAGGCCGACAGTACGAATATAGTGTCCCATACCACCATAATCGGCTCACGAGTCTGGTTGCTCACTGGTCACTACGGGGAGACACGTGGCCCCAGCGTAGGCTGACAGCTCGACCACGGTGTCCCATACCACCATGCCCGGCTCATGAGTCTTAGCGGATCGAGGTACCATGCTGAAAAGGGATTTGATTGGTAAGTTTGGTACCCTAGGTTCAAGGAGTAGCGTTCAAACATGGTGAACATACATAAGACAGATCGGGTTGCTTGACGAACTCGGCTAGCTCGAGCGCACAACAAGTTGAGCGATATGAAGCGCATAAGCACTTCGTGTGGCCAACCACTATCGCTAACCGAAGTACGACTCGGGTTCGTCGAACACATCTCGCGTGGCGAATGAATCACAGCCACGAATTCAATTTTGGTACCGATTGTCTGGACTATAATCATAGCCCTAAACACAATCAATTTCAGATAGATAAAGCAATAATGGATCAAGATTCAAATCATACAATCAAAGTCTGGTATTATCCGTTTAGGGCTGTCAGGGCTGTTACACGGAATCGTTATACCACTCCCCCATCACCCATGACGGATCATACAACGTAAACATAAATTTAAACATATGCATTACATAGATAAAATCATACAATCAATTGAGCATGTTATGAAGTACAACATAAGCATGGATTTGTACATATTCAATTTCTAATCACACAGATATCTAAAGAAATCATATACATAGTTAAAGAAGTTAAGAATCATATCTCAACACCCTTAAACATTACAATTTACTAATTACTACCCATTCAGACATTTCAACAAACACTTTAAAATACATACATCAACATACATGACATATGTTGATCACATAGTCATTAGGCCAAATCCTTTCACTAGGGAGTTGCCCCAATCATAACACGCGTACACCCACGACTGATAGTCATGACAAGTAGGAATCCAAGTTCCATATTCATTTGAACATTTTCACAAACACTTAGGCTACGCATTTCAACATATATAGCGTATGTGGCCGTGGCGTGATTCAGGGCAAATCCTTTTGTCAAAGGGGTATCGCCAATACAACAATCATATATCCATGACAATTAGTCATGGCGAGCACAAATGAGAATTCTATACTCATTCAGCCATTTTCACAAACACTTAGAATACACTATTACAACATACATGGTGTATGTTAGTAAAACATGTATTAGGGCTATCCTTTCGCCAAGCGAGTATTTTATCCATGTATAATATATTCATATAGCAAATAATCATGACAAATACATCTCCAAAATTTATACGTATACGGTATTTTCTAGAATACACAATTTCAACATACATAGTGTATATAAGCAAAACATGTATTAGGGCGAGTCCTTTCGCCAAACAGGTAATTTATCCACATATAATATATTCATACGACAAATAATCATGTCATACACATTTCCAAAATGTATACGTATATGGTACTTTCTACGAATACCTAGAGTATGTAGAATTCCATATTTTTCATGTTTAATCGAAACGGAAAACAGACAACACTTTGTACATGTGCAATTGCATGCAGATCATGAATCTATTATTATCTGACATTGAAAGCATTGAAAACCATAACCTATACACCTAAAGTCCGCACCTTACACCGTAGAATCGCAATGAATCAACTAGGTTCGTTAGGCTTCCGTATTCGGCAGTTTTGTAGCCTAAAGAGTGAAACCAGTTAGCTATTTTATAACCTATAACCTTCACACCCCAAAACAGATTTAGGGTTAGGGTTTCTTACCTTAAAACGAAGTCGGTATCGTCGGAAAAACGGCAAGAACGGAGTGGTGGAGCTAGGGTAGAGGCAGAAAACAGTAACAGGGAGATTCTCCCACTTCTCTCACACTTTCTCTCTCCTTTTCTCTCTTCTTACTTAGAGCTTTTCCCAAATTCGTATGGATGTGAGAGATGGTGCTCTAAGGTCCTTATATAGTCTAAAAACTCTCTGAAATAGACTTAAGTTTAAAGTATACTTATGTTATAACCAAAGCGGCATTGTTTCAGCTCAACGGAGGACTTCTGGCGGGCCTCCTTGAGCCAAGGGTCAGACTTAAGCTCACCGACACCGGTCTATATACTATTAAGTTTTCATTTCGGTCGGGGTTCCAGATCACGCGTGGCGGACTAGTTTCAGTTCAACGGTCAGCGGATCTCGATCGGAGATTCTGAGTACATGTAAATGTGTATGAAATTTCTCCTGAGCCGAGGGTGTAATTTGGTTTGATTCTGATGGTCTGGTTGCTTAAAACTGATCCGCAAGCAACACGTGCCAGATTACTATTCAAGATATTTTATTTTGAATTAATTTCACATTTCTCACACTCTTCACTTCGAGCTCAAGCGAATAGCGCTGGGACACTATCTGGATTTGATTTTCGAGATGGTTGTCAAGCCTAGCAAGGCGGTCCTAATTCCTTAACTTCGTGTTAATCGGACTTCCGACGTGCGGTCCAGATCTGATACGGAGTTTCGAGATGCTCCCGAGAGCAGCCGGGTAGTGAGATTGATCCTAGATTTTAGGGTAACCTAGTGTCAATGATTCTACAAGTTTTGGGTCTTACAGATCGTATTTAAAGTGATTAGTGCTAATTTCACAGGCACTCTAGTTTAACACTAGCTAAATCTCGCCTAATTTCTAAAGGATTTAGTCCTGAGTGATTTCGGTCTGAGGTGGTACTTAGACCTTTATTGCAATGTTTAGTTTAAGTATTGTTCTTCATCACCTAAACTTTAAGGTAGTGTCTAATGTGAAAGTACTTAGAAGGATTTAAGGAACGAGGTAATGAAAGGTGAGATTTGTGAAGAAAATGGTTTGAAAAGGGACTTAAGACCCTCGAGTTGAGTGTTTGTGAAGTTAAACAGGAGTTGGGATTGTCCCATCACCTAAGGACGTCTAATTCCAGGTTGGAAAAAATCTGGGCTCTTACACGATGACAAGGAAATTATCAAATTATGAAATCTTAGACAAGCGTCGCGCACAGAAGAGACATTGGCTTTGGCCATCCGGGAAGCACCATCCAAAACATCCAAAGCGACAGCCAAATCTGACCATTGATCAGGATCTTTGAACATCTTAACGATAGATAATATGGAGTTCCTAATCAGCGCCAATTTGTATGTAGAAACCTTCTTGAAAGACAGCACATTCGATGAAGTCCCAATAGAGTCAGATCTTGCAACACTAATTGAGGTAAATTTCTTATTCAGAAATAAGAGATATACAGTTATCATAGAATTGCAAATGCAGATAATATGGAAATTATGAATAAGGAAAGGGACATACCTTCTGTTGGTACTAAAATAACGAGCGGTTGCGTATCCCTGATGGATGAAGGATCGGGTTCTACCATCTCAACAAAAGATAGGGCCCTAGCTTCAGTACTTGAATCGACAAGGGTGGGAGTTGGTAGGCCCGATGACTCCACTGGAAAAGCAATTTCACGTGCCACCGCTCGTGGAGGCATCGAAAATCTTGGTGAAGCCGTTGGTGCACTGGGAGGTAAGTCTACAGGGGCAGTGGTATCTGCCTCCGTATTTGCAACATGATCGCTTGAAATAGAATACGTAAGACAGGAAAAGAGAAAAGAACAAAAAAGACAAAGACAATAAGATTTTCTTACATGGCGAATAACTGTATTCTACATAGTCCAAGGGTTCTTCTTCATCTTCCCTTGCAATGGGTGAAGCTTTTACATGAATGACCTCAAAGGTTAGGAGGATATGTACTTCATCAGCAGGAGCATCTTCCGCAACTATATCATCTTCACTGCTAATATTGACTTCTCCCTCTTTATAATCGTCATCTTGATTTTCTCCCTCTGTCTCGCTTTCATCAGAAATAGTATGTCCAGATGAGGAAGTTGAACTTTCACCATCTGAGTCTCCTTTGCTAAACTCTTCGACAATGACTTATTTTCCTTTAGAAGGAAGAGACTGGTGGCTCTCCTGTTGAGTATCTGCGATAGCCAAAACCGGAGAAACAGTAGCAGTGGTCCCTTCCTAGGGAGAAGCTTGGAGGCGTGCTCGAGACCTTATCATTGGAGAAGAAGTCGGCTGTTGTTGAGGATGGACAGTCTGGGAGGTAGGAGAAGAAGTCGACTGTTGTTGAGGATGGGTAGAGGAGGTTGGCTAATCTTGAGGATTGGTGATATTCTCTGGTTGAGGGGAAGCCTCTTCTATAACCTCTTCTCTTCGTGGACGATGGAGAGGGATTTGTTCAAAATCACGAATATCACCATAGGCTATCCATCCTTCGAGAGTGTTGTTGGGCTTCACCTCACGAATAGGTTCGTCCATAGATATCCTGACACAATGATGACCAGCGAAAGGGGCATGACTGGTCTCTGCTATAAAATCGACTCCCTCTTCAATGGTGCAACCCTTGAGCTTGGGAGGTGGAAGTCATTTGGGCTTAGTCAATGGCAGGCATTTTCTTACCAAATATGATTGGTGCACCCACCATCTCATATGGTTGTATGATGCCCTAGGAGTACGATCGCAGCCTGGAATAATGAAGGAAGAATTAGCTCGGCCTAATAATTGCTTCCAAACCATGGCTCGTTTAAATGGGCCGGTGTCGTAGCTCTGCATTCTTCGAGTAACCAGCCCACAATCTTCTGGCACTACCTGATCGAAGCCGAATTGACAGGCAAAATGGCTAGGATAATACGGTTCTTGCCAGAACTCCATCCCTTCTCTCGATGGGAGACTGCATGATCTGATTGATAGAAAGAATGCCCTTTCTCCCATAGTAAGCGATGATGTGTCTAATATCTCCGTGTCTACGGTATAGCGAGGCAAGCTAAAATGAAAGTAATTTATCTTGTCATTAGAGGAGATGGTATCTTTTACCTAGTCATAGGATGTCTTTGCCATAGATCTCTTTTTTTAAAAAAATAGAGAGGGACTTGCAAAGGATGAACGTAAGCCTTTTCCGACACTTTGAAAGTCCAAGGGAAGTAGACGATAAGCCAACCAAGAAAATAATGTTATGGCATGTAAGTCGAAGCAGAACCGATGGAAGGGCTCTTTACGTGAGAAGCAATCTCTCCAAAACCTCTGCTGATCGAGCATAGAACGGGAGGAGAAAGAGAATACTTGACTCCCTCAGCTATAGCACCCGCTACTACAAACAACAACGGGCGAATGACATCTACTGACTTAGAACTTGGGAGGACCACTACTCCCCATAGACAGAATACTCAGCATGATCTTTTAGACCCTTCTAAAGACGTTCAAGCTCTCGTGAATGGTTGCCGTCAAACCTAGAAGAAGAAGAGATAAGTAAATGAAATCGAGATTATGTATCAAGGTGCAGTAGAAGGTGTTTGAAGAAGAAAGGAAATTACCAAAGAGCTCTGTTGAAGTGAGCCAACCATTGCATAGGCTGGATCTTGTGGATGTTCAGAAATTTAGACATTTCTCTAAAAAGTTCAGTGGTTGATTTTGAAATAGAGGGGATGCAATCAGGTGAAGAGACGAAGGCAAGTTCCTCGTTGGTGGGGACAAATTCATCAAAGAATTTTTTGGTTATCGGTAGACCGGTGATCCTGTGAATGTCCTAGAGCGTAATGCTCATTTCACCTCTAGGGAGATGGAAAGAATTGGTGGAAGGGCACCAGTAGTTGAGGATAGCCTTCTAAATAGAAGATTCCTTATAAAAGGGTTACGACGTTGCTTCGATTGTGGTGAAAATATTAATCTTCGACAAAGTCCCTGCATGTTTCGCCAGAATTGTAGTAGCCCATTTGGAATAGTAGTTGCGAGGAGTCAGAAGACCTCTTGTTCTGAATTCCTTCAGGCTCCAGATAAGGCGACAATGGCTGAAACGTTCTTGGAGCGTTTCATAAAAGCAGGTTGGATATAGACTATGAAGGTCGTAGGAAGGGATGAAGAAAATCATGGAATGTATGCCACCAATTTGCTATCTTAGTTTCGGCGGTTGCAGGATACCTTCTAATAATCTTGGTTCCCTGAACAACTAAGACTCTGTGTAGGCCAATCTTTCTGCAGTCAGATGGTCCTTAGGCTCACAGATCAGCATGGAGTGATGGCGGTGGATACTGACTGGAATCACTACGATGCCCTGCTTGTAGGGGTTGTCAAATTTTATGACACCCTGAACGACATGGATCGATTCTTAGGAATTGTGGAGTTTCTTCCTGTTGTGTTCTTTAATCTTCTCTTGAAACTCCTGGGTCTTGTTTCGATGATTTTTCTTTGGTCTAGATGGGGGAGAGGCATCTTCTCTAGTAGGTGACTTCTGGCTGATCGTCTAATGATGTGCCGTCATTTTTAGCCATTTGTCCCAGTCGTATTCGCGACCATGTTTCGGGGGTCTTTCAAGATCGCCCATCGCGATCACTCTATGAATGAGACATGGTAGTGTCTCGATGCGTTGAGTGAAGTCAAAGGTGGGGAGTACCGGTTCCTTTATGTAAACGGGGCACGTAGCGGTCGTTTTGAATCGCTTACGGGAGGGTTGATCTGAAGATGATGGTGATTCTGCAGCTTGAGGTGTTGCGGCTAGAAAGTGTTCAGAGTTTGGCAACTCTTGGTGGGAAGGTTGATCGGAGGGAGGATTAACAGTAATGAAAGTTCTTTTAGTGTGGGCCATCTTGGAGAAATCTGGAAAATTTTTCAAGTCTGGGAAGTTAACAAAGGAGATGGTTGTGCGGGTCACGCAACGGGTTATGGGTTGCACGGGCAGCGTAATGGCTAAAGGTCCTTGCGCGAACAAAAATTCATTGCGAGGGGTGAAAACAGAGAGACAGGGTTTCGCCACTGCAGAGTGAAGAAGTGAAGAAATGAGAAATGCCCGACTATTTATAAAAAATGGGGTCGAGTACTGTGCTCAGACGCTAGTTGTGTGGGTCGCACAACAAGTTTAAAAAATTCAAAATTTTATGAAGATTGATCATGATTCTTTGATTCAAGGGAACAAAGAACGGATCAAGGGGGCATCTGTTGGAGCATAAAAAATCATCAACAAAGACTAAAGATCAGAAATCAAATATTGAGTGAAGAAAGGAGAAAGAACTAAGTGTTTTTGTTTGGCAGTTGCGCGGGTCGCACAACCAGTAGTGGTTGCGCGGATCGTGCAAACAATTGAAGTAGTTACGCGGATGACGCAAATAGCCTAAAATGAAAGCAACAAATTTCATCTTTACACGAATCGGGCAACCAATTGCACCTTGCGCAGATCGCACAAACAACTTTTCTGTTGTGCGGGTAGCGCAATCAAGAGCAGAGAATGATCATGATGAACGGTCAGATCTGATGCAAAGTGGGCCCCATGGCACAAAATCGAGGGTTGGCACGTGTTGAGGCCTGTAAATACCCCTCCCCCTCTCATTTAGGAGAGGAGAATTCTGGAAGAGGAGCAGAGCTTTGAAAGAAGACTGAAGGTGAGGAGCAAAGAAGAGGATGAGTTGCATGGCCCGTGCAACCCACTAATTGGTTGCACAGACCATGCAATAGAGAAACTGGTTGCGCGACTCGCACAACCAGGTCACTATGTGGCCAGTTCTAAAGGATCCATGTCACGCCCCGAACTCGGAGACTGGGCTCACAAAATTCCCGATCGCCGAATCCGGCGCCGACAGCCTCCGTAGTACCCCATTCTCGGCTCCTGGCACCCATATACCAGGTTCTGATCCTGGGATGCTACAAGGAGGATTTTTTATATCAATTTGATTCGTAATGAGCATAACCAAGCATAACCCACGAACAATAACCACAAGAACACCATCACAAAATTCACTATGATAAAAAACTTTGAGTACAGTGCGTATAAAGGGAAATACAAGATAGTGGTAATATCAAAACTCCAAAAGCTCGGCGGCACGCTCCAACTGCGGCGAGACTATAGCTGCGTCCTGACGTCACCTGCACGCATCAATCGTGCATAAGCTTATAGAAAGCTTAGAGGGTGGTGTGAGTGTGTGCGCAATATGAGCATGCTCAGAATGCAAGGTCAGAGTGATGCGGAATCATACTGATGAGTACGTAAATGCAACCAGCCGTACCCAGGGCTATGCAGTACAAGATGTGAATGTTATCGGCCATAACAAGGCCATGCGATGCAACATGTAGGTCAAGCATGCCAATCCTCATACCAATGCAACTCCTCACTAGAGCATCAAATCAGTACGGTTCTCAGTCTGGATAATCACCGGGGTTCAGTACACTCCAAATGGCACTCTCTCTCTCCAAGCAGCACAGTCCAAGTGAGTGTAAGAAACCTCACTATCTGCCTGGCTAATAGTCAGCCAATACCTATCCGGCACGTCGATAGCGAACCCATTTCCGAGCTGGTCAAACTCAGCCTAGTAATGTCCCATGCTCTCGGGCGAGTAAGGCCACCACTCCTTTCCCACTGACCATGACACAGTGGGAGACGCGGCCTCATGGTATTCAGCCCTCGTGCGCTGATATATCCACTCGGTCTTGATGTTGGAGTCATCCTCTAGTACCATCGGGTTTAGGGACTCTCATCCAGGGACATCTATCGCGCCCGAATTGCTTGGAACAAGATTTTCCGGTATCCAACCAGCCACCCACGATATATCTGTGGAGGCTATGGCCCTGATGTCGCTAGGGCATATCTCAATCATACAGATGCAAGTGCATGAATCATACTGCCAGACATGCATCAATCCTATGTGAAGCACGCGCTCATGTTGGGCAATTTCGCCTATCAGGGAGCTCATAAACAGTCTGCTCGAAGGCATATGCTATGATCAGACACTCCTCATCTCAAGCATACATATGATGCGTATGATCATGAATCATGGGGCTGTTTTAAACATGTTATAAAGCAATAAACTATCCTCTCAATGAAGATGGGCCTAGATGGCTTACATGAAATAGATACGGGTCTATCAGTGGTCTTAGGGAGAGTTATAATGTGGATATCGAACCAACATTACTCGTACAATGTGGACGTCAAACCGACATTGTCCCCAAGGCTCGGCTTGCCTTAAATACCATTACATAAATCCTGGTGGAATTACACATTGCAATGTGCCTTAGGTACATCCCATGGGGCCCTAAATACATCAAATGGGCTGTATCTCATAGGCCTTATATTCATCAAGTGGGTCACCTTAATGAGCCTCATCAATGGGCCTTAGGTACATTGCAATGGGTCATCACCCATGGGCCTGAGAATGCATTAAAATGAGCCCGATTACATAAGTTGTATGTGAATCAAATGGGCCTAATCACATAGGCCATATACATATCAAAGTGGGCCTCAATAATGGGCCTAAAAATATGACAAGATGGGCCTAAACACATCAGCCCATATGCATCCAAGTGGGCCTCATGTGAAGCCCACCATAATGTTTATTTTCAATCCAACCTTCTCATAAGGTCTCATGGGCCTAAGGTAGGGCCCACTGAAATGTTTATTTTCATCCAATCTATTCAAAAGGTCACGGGACCAGGGGCCCACTAGAATGGTTATTTTTCATCCAATCTGTTCATAAGGTCCCATGGACCAAGTGGGGCCCACCGTAATATTTATTTTCCACCCAACCTGTTAATAGGTCATACAGACCTGGGGCGCCCACCATGAAGTTTATACGCCATCCAACTGTTCATAGGGCCACACGGCCAGAGAGGGTCCACCGTGATGTTTATTTGCCACCAACCTGTTAATAAGGTCACCTGGCCAGGGAGGGCCCACCGTATTATTTATTTTCTACCCAACCTGTTCATGAGGTCACGTTCAAGGGGCCCACTGAAATGTGGTTCATAAATCCAATTCACCCATTAGGTGTGTCCCGCCTGGCTGACGGTCCAGACCAAGTTTCAGCCACATCCAAACCTCAGGTAGGCCCCACCAGGCGTTTTATATGTTTTAAGCATGTCTTCACATGATTTTAGATGGTATGGCCCACCTGAGATCCGTATACATTTGATTTTTGGGTGAATCGTAGCCAGAGGGGAGGCCCACCCAATGCATGGTGTTGATGTTCGAAACGCATCACGGTGGGGTCCACAGCCGGGCCGTGAGGCCCAGCCCATTCTGTCCGCCCGCTGCCATGCAGCGCAGGCGCTGCCTCCGCCTGTCAGCGGCTGCTGCAGCTGCCACCTTTTTTTTTTTGGGGGGCCCACCGAGATGTGATTCATGATCCAGCCCACCCATTAAGTGTGTCCCACTTTTCTGGCCGTCCAGGCCGAGTTTCAGCTACATCCAAACTTCAGGTGGGTCCCACCGAGTACTTTTATATGTTCTGGCATGTCTTTACATGGTTTTAGAGGGTATGGCCCACCCGGTGATCAGATCACCTTGAGACTTTGGCTCAACGCCTAAAATGAGCTGGAGAACAAAATGGATGGCGTGGATTAAGCACATACAGCAAGGTGGGGCCCGCTTGAGCGGCCCACCCAAAAAGATTTTTTTTTTTTAAAATAGGCAGCGTTTTAACGCTGCCAGTCCAGCGTCTCAGGACGAACAGATGCATCCTGGTGGGTCCCACAGGGGCGTGGTCCACCCAATGTATGTATACGTATACAGGGGCGTGGACCACCCAATGTATATGTATATGTATGTGTGTATATATACATATATATAGACATATACTTATATATATATAAATACAATATACAATTAGATCACATCTACTAAAATGTGATGGGCCACCCATTTGATAGCTGGAGCCGATTATCACAATTCGGTGGGGCCCACTACATTTAAGGGAGAGAAAAGAAAGAGGTAGAGAGGGATATACGATAAGATAGAGACAGAGATCGGTGGAGTGGAGGGACCCCGCCACTTTGGGCCCCTCATAATCACATACATCATACATCAAAGTGGATCCCATCATTTGTGGGCCCTTAAATGGAATCAACGGTGGATCACCCACCTCTTGCACTCCTTCTTGCTCCCCTAGCTTCCTTAGCTCCTTGCCTTCGGGTTTAACGGTGGTTGATGAGATCTTGATGGTGTGGATGAGAGATGAGAGGGTGGGCCACACTTGGCCTTTGAGATTTACTTGAAAGGTTGGGACGTATGGAGCTTGGAGTTGCTTGGGAGAGATTTGAGAAATGAATGAGAGAGAGGGAAGTGATGGGTGAAAGGTGATGGAGTGATAGCTTGTAAGAAGGGATGGGTGGAGAGAGAGGTGAAGTGATGTGAGGGTTGACTTGGGCTTGCTTGTGTAAGAGAGAGGTATGGGTTGTTGTACTTGGGTATGGGGTGACTTTATTTGTACTTGACATGAGTGATTGATTGATTGATGGGACATCTCGTAGAGATTCCCTCGTAGTTCGCAATGCGCGATATTTTCTTCGAATCAAACGCAGGCCGACATCTTCTAGCCTGGGTATCGGGTCGGTGTGCGAGTCGCGGCGTTGGAACCGCAGCGACAGCGCGGTCGCTAGGATATAAGTTTCGGTTCGAATTGACCTTGGTATGCAGGACTCGGCTTAGGATCGTGCGCAACGTTGGAAATGGGTCGAGGATTGCCGGAATTCGACCGGTAGGATCGCGGAAGCCTATGGAACGGTATGGACTAGGGTACGGGTCTTACAATCCAAGGTGCTACTGAAATCGTCCAGTTCGACCTTCATTGCTCCAAGCTCTCCTTTATGTAAAGGACAAGCTTAAAAGGGGAGGATTTCATCAACATGACATTCCTCCTAGGGAGATGACCGTAGCAACTGTTGAAATTCTGCTGAATTTGAGATTCAACATATAAGCTCTGTTAATTTCAATTTATGCATTTTAAATGATCTATCTTGGAATCAAGGGATGTTGAAAGGATGTAAATGAACTTAGTATTAATAATATGATGATTGTTCTATATATATTCTCTTTGTTACGTTCAAATAAAATAATTTCCCCAAATCCAATGCATTTGTTTCTTGTTCCAAACACAGTTGTATAGATGGTGGGATCTATCGTGGCGGGAGTGTTCTATCCATGCCGTCTAGATTATCGACGTGGACCCCATGACACATGGGTTTGATCCCCACCGTTCATACAATGGACCCCACGCTGATATTTGTATTTTATAACCACGCCATCCATCCGCCGGGCCCACCTGTTGTATGTGCAGGGCCCACTTGATGTATGTAAGGCACATTGTGGCCATGAATTTTAGGTCCATGTTTGAGACCCATTATGATGTAATGCGGCCCATTGTGATGTGTTAGAGGCTCATGGGGTGTAGCCCATTGTAACGTATTTGAGGCCTAGATATGAGGCCCATTATAATGTTTTAGAGGCCCATGGGGCATAACCCATTGTAACGTATTTGAGGCCCAGGTATAAGGCCCATTGTAATGTATTTGAGATCCATGGATGTGGCCCATTGTGATGTTTTTATGGACCATCCAGTAAGGGCCATTATGATGTATTTGTGAACCATCCGGCGAGGCCATTATGATGTATGAGAAGCCCTTGTGTGAGGCTCATTATGTTGTATGTGAGGCCTTGTGTGAGGCCATGGGCCCAATTATGGGTTTGGCTCTATGTGGGCCACTCCTTGGGAGCAATGTTGGTTAAATGGTCACATTAATGGACAATGATGGTTAAATGTCCACATTATGACCTTCCCTTAGGCCTTGTTATGCCCATTCAAACCAATTCTGATTATCGAGGCTGATTTCGATTATCGAGGCTGATTCCGATTGTCGAAGCCGATTCTGATTGTCGAGGCCGATTCCGATTATTGAGGCCGATCATCAAGGCCGATTCCGATTGTCGAAGTCGATTATGATTGTCGAAGCCGATTATGATTATCGAGGCCGATTCCGATTATCGAGGGCGATTCCGAATGTCGAGGCTGATTCTGATTGTCGAGGCCGATTCCGATTGTTGAGGCGATCATCGAGGCTGATTATGATTATTGAAGCTGATCATCAAGGGCAATTCTGATTGTCGAGGCCGATTATGATTATTGAGGCCGATTTCGATTGTCGGGGCCGATTCCGATTATTGAGGCCGATTCTGATTGTCGAGACGATTATGATTGTCGATGCCGATTATGATTATCGAGGCCGATTCTGATTATCGAGACCGATTCCAATTGTCGAGGTTGATTCTGATTGTCGAGGCTGATTCCAATTGTTGAGGCCGATCATCGAGGTCGATTCTGATTGTCGAGGCCGATTTCAATTGTTGAGGCCGATCATCAAGGCAGATTCTGATTGTGGAGGCCAATTATGATTGTCGAGGCCAATTATGATTATCGAGGCCAATTCCGATTGTCGAGGTGATTGCGATTATTGATGGCGATTCCAATTGTTGAGGCCGATCATCGAGGCCGATTCTGATTGTCGAGGCCAATTTCGATTGTCTAAGCCGAGTCCGACAGTCGAGGCTGACCACCGAGGCCGATTCTGATTGCCGAAGCCGATTGACGAGACCCAATGTGATGTATATGCGGCTCGTATTTGAGGCCCATTGTGATGTGTATTCAGCCTGTGTTGAAGGCCCATTGTGATGTATATTAGGCCTATGTGATGAGGCCCATTGTGATGCATTTGAGGGCCAGGCAATGGAGTCCATTGTGATGTATATTAGGCCCATGGGAGAGGCCCATCGTGATGTGTATTAAGCCCTTGAGTGGGTCTCATGGTGTTGTATATTAGGCCCTTTGTGAGGCCATGGGTCCACTATACGTTAGGCTCTATGTGGGCCACTCCTTGGGGTAATGTTGGTTAAATGTCCACATTGTAGATATCGATTGTCGATGCTAATTATCAAGGCCGGTTATTGATACCGATTATGAGTATGTGACAACATAGCATCATGATACATGCCCATATGCATCATCTGCATGTGTGTTATGAGATGTGATTAACCATTGCATATGTCATAGTGCAGGTGGTTTATGGGACTCCCTGATAGGCGAAGTTATCTCACATGAGTGCACGGTATGCACAGGATTGATGCATGATTGGACTACGTGACTCATGCATCTCGCATTATGTGATGGTGATTACTGTACGCCCTAGCGACATCAGGGTCGTAACCTCCACAGACATGTCGTGGATGGCTAGATGGGACAGTAGAAATCTGTTACTAGTATCGGGCCGCCATAGATGGCCCTGCGTGAAAATCCGTAAACCCTCTTAGTACCAGAGGACGCCCCAACGTCAAGACCGAGTGGATATATATGAGCGCATGAGGCCTGTATACCAGTAGGTTGCGTGTCCCACTGTATCGTGGTCGGTTGGGAGTGGGTGTGGCCTTACCCGCCTGAGGGAGTAGGCATTGCTAGGCTGAGTCTGACCAGCTTGAGGAATGGGTCCGCTATCAACGAGCCGGGCCCGATATTAGCAGGCGGATAATGAGGTCTCTTTCACTTACCCAGTTGTGGGCTCGATGGGGCGATAGGTGGCGTAGTGTGTACTAGACCCCAGTGATGATCCCAGAGATACACAGTACTGATTTGTGGAGCAGGAGTTGCATACTCAGCATTATATTCATTCATTCATTCACTATCCACTCGGGCTAGTGACTAATTGTTATGTGTACTTTCTCATTTGTCAGGATTTTGGTTGGGGTGCGTGACTAACCTGAGATCAGGAATTTACCACATTGAGTCTATATATCCAAATTTAGGTATGAGACTAGTTTGGATAGAAGTCCCTTGTGATAGACCCCATAGGCTGTGATACTACGTACTATCATCTCGACTTCACGTTCTATCCTGATCATTTCATTCGCACCTCATATTACATTACATCTGCGACATGTGGCATTTTGGGTTGCAATGTTTCTGCATTTATATGACGTAGATGATGCTGATAGTATTCCTAGCCCTTCCGTATTACATATTGTAATGCATCCTCAATATCTGATATCTAGTACATTATGTTCTGCATTACGTAGCCAATTTACATTACTTTCTCAGTATATGACATTGGCTTGCTATGTCTTTTCATCGTACATCTTGGATGAGGTTGATGATATTTTTATAGACTTGCCAGTATTTTAGCTTACACTAATATTTGCATGCTTGACGCTTATCTTGAGCACACACTTTCACCACCCTCTAAGCTTTCTATAAGCTTATGCAAGATTGATGTGTACAGGTGATGTTAGGTTGCAGCAGCATTGAGCTTGGAGCGTGAAGCGGTCTTCTGGAGCTTTGATCTTCGATATATGTATATTTCCCTTTCAGAATTGTACTCAAATGATTATATTAGTGGATATATGATGATGTTGCCTTTGTGATTTGGGTAAACTTGTGGTAATGCTTCTTATGAGATAAATTGTAACACCCTGAAATTCAGGGGTCGAGCATAAACTTAACTCCCGAGTTCCAACGCATCACTTATGTAACAAAATGAATGATGATTGAATGTTGTCTGTATTAGTGCATTGAACATGAGTGAGATTAAGCCAAAATAGCATATCATACTCCAGAGACAATTAAATTGCAAGCGGAAGACTGTGTTATATAAATAACATATATAAACTATGGTGAGTCTCCAGAGTGTGATGATGTTACTTGGTTAATTATTTACAAGTACAATTCTAAAATATACCTAATGTGAGGAAGTGTAATGTCTCCTATCCCAATTACCATAGCCCCGTCAATACAATACCAGGTCTTCATAGACCTGTCAGAGAGTTACATGTAGGAGAACTCCTCAACATCATAGTAGTAGTCCGGCTCTGCTTCATAAGCATCGCCATCACCTGAAACTCAACAAATCTGGTTGGTGTGTACAACACCGTCCCGTAACGTGGGAGTGAGTGATTAACTCAGTGGAACAGTAAAGCATAGGTTAACATGTTAGCAATCCAGTCAAGCAGTAATGATAAACCAGTAAAATCAAACACTCCTAACTACTCTTATTAATGCAACTATGAATGCAGTCGTGATGTATGCCCTCACCACACCCTCCCTCGTGCGACACCATCTTACGTTAGCGGCATGCTTTCATCCCACAGTGCTCCACATCTTCCAGGCACATGCAATGCATGATGAACATGATTACCGAGTATTTATTAGTCCATTTCAAACAGCAGGATTGGGAAACTAAGGTACCTCCCTTGTATCATTCCCAAACATGATCCATTCTAGGGTCATCACTCCTAGTTAATCTCAGACAATGGTGTGTTTTCTAGGTCACTGCAAAGGCTGTCAGGGCTGTTACGCATAAAGGTTACACCACTCCCCCATCACCTCTTTAACGATTCATCACTATACAGAAACAGACCTAGTTCATACTCCATACACCGCGGTAAAACTCTAAGGCTCACCGCGATTCCAGAGTATGCTCGAGGTCACTACAAAGGGCTGTCAGGGCTGTTGGTCGAATTAGTTGCACCACTCCCCCATCACCTTATTAATGTAGGCCGACAGCACGAATATAATGTCTCATACCACCATAATCGGTTCACGAGTCTGGTTGCTCACTGGTCACTATGGGGAGGCATGTGGCCCCAGCGTAGGCCGACAGCTCGACCATAGTGTCTCATACCACCATGCTCGGCTCATGAGTCTTAGCGGATCGAGGTACCATGGTTAAAAGGGATTTTATTGGTAAGTTTGGTACCCTAGGTTCAAGCAGTAGCGTCCAAACATGGTGAACATACATAAGACAGATCGGGTTGATTGACGATCTCGGCTAGCTCGAGCGCACAATAAGTTGAACGATATGAAGTGCATAAGCACTTCGTGTGGCCAACCACTATCGCCAACCGAAGTACGACTCGGGTTCGTCGAACACATCTCACGTGGCAAATGAATCACAGCCACGAATTCAATTCGGGTACCGATTGTCTGGACTATAATCATAGCCCCAAACATAATCAATTGTAGATAGATAAAGCAGTAATGGATCAAGATTCAAATCATACAATCAAAGTCTGGTATTATCCGTTTAGGGCTGCCAGGGCTGTTGCACGCACTCGTTGCTCCACTCCCCCATCACCCATGACGGATCATACAACATAAACATGAATTTAAACATATGCCTTACATAGATAAAATCATACAATCAATTGAGCATGTTATGAAGTACAACATAAGCATGAGTTTGTACATATTCAATTCCTAATCACACAGATATCTAAAGAAATCATACACATAGTTAAAGAAGTTGAGAATCATATCTCAACACCCTTAAACATTACAATTTACTAACTACTACTCATTCAGACATTTCAACAAACATTTTAAAATACATACATCAACATACATGACATATGTTGATCACATAGGCATTGGGCCAAATCCTTTCACTAGGGAGTTGCCCCAATCATAACATGCGTACACCCACAACGGATAGTCATGGAAAGTAGGAATCCAAGTTCCATATTCATTTGAACATTTTCACAAACACTTGGGTTACACATTTCGACATATATAGCGTATAGTGGCCGTGGCGTGATTCAGGGCAAATCCTTTTGTCAAAGGGGTATTGCCAATACAACAATCATATATCCATGACAATTAGTCATGGCGAGCACGAATGAGAGTTCTATACTCATTCAGTCATTTTCACAAACACTTAGAATACACGATTACAACATACATGGTGTATGTTAGCAAAACATGTATTAGGGCTATCCTTTCGCCAAGCAAGTATTTTTTCCATATATAATATATTCATACAACAAATAATCATGGCAAATACATCTCCAAAATTTATACGTATACGGTACTTTCTAGAATACACAATTTCAACATACATAGTGATATAAGCAAAACATGTATTAGGGCGAGTCCTTTCACCAAACAAGTAATTTATCCACATATAATATATTCATACAATAATTAATCATGTCAAACACATTTCCAAAATTTGTACGTATACGGTACTTTCTAGAAATACCTAGAGTATGTAGAATTCCATATTTTCATCTTTAATCGAAAAGGAAAACAGACAGCACTTTGTACATGTGCAATTGCATGCAGATCATGAATCTATCATTATCTAACATTGAAAGCGTTGAAAACCATAACCTATACACCTAAAGTCCGCAACTTTTGTCGTAGAATCATAACGGATCCGATAGGTTTGCTAAGCTTCCGTATTCGGTAGTTTGGCAACCTATAGAATGAAATAGGTTAGCTATTTCATAACCTACAACTATCAAAACCCCAAATCAGTTTAGGGTTAGCTTTTCTTATCTAGAAATGACGCCGGAATCGTCGGGAAAGCGATGAGAACGGAGTGGTTATGCACGTATAGCGGCACGAAGATTCTCCCACTGCTCCCACACTTTCTCTCTCTCTTTTCTCTCTTCTCTCTCTAGGGTTTCTCTCAAATTCTATGGCTGCAATGAGAGAGGGTTTAAGGTCCTTATATAGCCTAAAAACTCACCAAAATAGACTCTTGGTCAAAGTATACTTAGGTTATAACCAAAGCGAACCTGTTTCAGCTCAACGAAGGACTTCTGACGGGCCTCCTTGAGCCAAAGGTCGGACTTAAGCTCACTAACACCGGATCTACGTTTACTTAAGTTTTCATTCCAGTAGGGTTCTCAGATCACGCGTGGCAGACCAGTTTTAGATCAACGGTCAGCGGATCTCGATCGGAGATTCCGAGTACATGGATATGTGTATGAAATTTCTCCTAATCCGAGGGTGTAATTTGGTCTGATTCTGACGGTTTGTTTGCTTAAAACTGATCCGCAAGCGAGAGGTGCCAGATTACTATTTGAGATATTTTATTTTGAATTAACTTCACATTTCTCACACTCTTCACTCCGAGCTCAAGCGAATAGCGCTGGGACAGTATCTGGATTTGATTTCCGAGATGGTTGTCAAGCCAAGCGAGGCGGTTCTAATTCCTTAACTTCGTGTCAATCGGACTTCCGATGTGCGGTCCAGATATGAAACGGAGTTTCAACGTGCTCCCGAGAGTAGTCGGGTAATGAGTTTGATCCGAGATTTTAGGGTAACCTAGCGTCAATGATTCTACAAGTTTTGGTTCTTGCAGATCGTATTTAAAGCGATTCTAGCGTATTTCATAGCTAATCTAGTTTTGCACTTAGTTACTTTGTCTCATTTCTAAAGGATTTAGTCCTATAAGATTTCTGTCTGAGGTGGTACTTAGTCTTTTGTAGTTTGTATATAAAGTGATCCAAGTTATACTACTTAGCTAGTTTAAGATAGTATTTAGGGTGAAAGTACTTTGAAAAATTGAAAGATCAAGGTGGTCAAGAGTGGGATTTGTGAAGAAAATGGTTTGAAAAGGGATTTGAGGCTTTAATTGAGTGTTGAGAAGTTAAACCTGTGTTAGGATTGACCCATCGCCTAAGGACGTCTAATCCAAGTTGGGAAAAATTCGGGCTATTACAATCTACCCGCCTTAAAACAAAATTTCATCCCCAAAATTGGCTAAGGGTAATAAAGAAAGATTTAATTATTTCTTTTACCTAAGTTTTATTGATTTCGAGTTTCTACGCGTGGTAGGGTATATACTAGTCTGGTTCATTTTAGTCTACCCCCCTTAAAACTTATTTCTTTATCCATTTCTCATACCCTGATGGTTTGCTACAATTTATTTCTTTACCTATTGGAGTCTTGACGATAATTCCCACTTATTTAGAGTAAGATAGATGTTTTCATTGTTTGATCAGCACAGAGAGACGATTGTAGTGGGCTTAATCCTGATATATTGATCATTTACCTTGCCAGGGTAGAAGGCTCATCGTATCTCTTCCTAATCCTGATAGATCCTGGTCTTTTGCTCGGTTAAGCAGTGAGTCCGTTGGCAGTCACCCAGGATTGAGAATTGGGTCAAGCCGCGAATACTTCGCAGTTGTATATTTCAGTAACTCCGTAGTCCGATCACTCTATAAAAGTAGGGAATGTCCATCATTGAAAGGCTTAAATTATTTATTCTAAGGTTGCCCTTTAGGTCTTAGTCTAAGAGAGTCTACGATATTATCTATGTCCAAGGAAATGGTGAATCAAATCTTACTAGATCATCCTAAAATGGTTTCTCATAGTAGAACTTGTTAGGGCTTCTATAATGTTCATATTCAACGAGCACAGTTTCGATCCTGGGCCAGAGGGGTAGGGTCCACCATGCTTTCGCTGTGCCACCCAGATCAAAGAGATGCAATAGGTGACCTAACTAGATTGGGCTCATAATGTTCTACCCCCCTTAAAAATTTATTTTCACCCTTAAGGCTCAAGATTTATGTCCTGCTCCATATATCGGAAAAAGGTGTAATTTAGGACCTACCCTTGACATGAAATGGGATGCGGTCTCCCACTACTTTGGTCTTCTTTTCATCGATGATGTGTATTATGGCATTGGTACCTATGGTTATCGAAAGGAGCTAAAAATGATGGGTAATGTGGTTGATTTCAGGGGCAGGTGTGAGTTTGAGGGCAGACGCCTAAGTCTACCAAAGGAGGACTATCATCACGGTCCCGACCTACCTTATTTACTCTTGTTAAGCCTAACAGGCAGGCTATCTTTCTACGTTCATGTGCACAATATGTATGCCAGCATGGCATGTGATTTGAGACCTAATTCCTAACTGTCTGTTGCTCACTTGGAAAATTCCTTAGGCCTAAAGGGAAAAATCTCTATTGGCTATATATTCTTACACTTCTCAAGGATGAAGTTATAAACTTTTGGTTGTAAGTGGTTCGGCTAACACGAAAGAAAGTTGCGTAGTGGGTCTGAGCTGGATATATGGACCTTCTGCCTAGCTAGGACAGAAAATTGTCGTATCAGTTCTTAAT
The DNA here is from genome assembly GCA_021015155.1 of Magnolia officinalis. Classification (NCBI taxonomy): domain Eukaryota; kingdom Viridiplantae; phylum Streptophyta; class Magnoliopsida; order Magnoliales; family Magnoliaceae; genus Magnolia; species Magnolia officinalis. Next base: position 64,393,579 of record JAJHSJ010000002.1, read on the forward strand.
CCTAGTTGATCCCGACCTTCTGCTTGATCAGAGCATAGAGTTCATTGGTCACTACCAGGATTGAGAATTCGATTCAGACCGCAAATACCTCGCTTATATGTAGTTTCTCTACTCCGTGTTCCCGATTGTATTAAGTCCTTGAGAAGGTGATTCTAAGGGGTGTATTAATTTGACCTAACATTAAATCCAAGGGATATATAAGTTTTCCCTCTGCGTGATTAGTTTCTAATCAAAACAACCTTCCTAAGAGTTATAAAGAAGTTTATGAGTACCGAGGGGATTCAATAAGGGATGGGATCTCGCTCCAACCTAATCAAGCCAACTAACGAAATTTATTTTTCAATTATCTTAGCATAATGAATCTTTTACATTCTTTAGTGCTTAGTCGCAACGTATGAGTAGCGTAATCCCCTAGTTGTAATCCAAAGTCTATGCTTATACACTATATGATTTTACACCATTTTTAATAAAGGGAGGGTTTTATCACTTAGGGTAAAAGTTGTCTATTTGGAACTGGGTTGTCTGTACTTGACGCTCGAGCATTTCACACATGCTCATACCAGCTAAGAGGGTCCTAAGGTTCACATTCTTAATTTGTTGGATTTCCTATACGGTCAGCCTGTCGAAATCTAGGAACACCGCTCTAGGTCTAAAACTTCAAGGGTCTATTTGTCAAACAACCATTTACTCTAAAAGCTTAAGCTATCAGAGTGTGGTGGGTTAATGTATATCAAGGGACTTTATCACTTCAACGCTATTTGGCCAGTGGTCTTATGTTGTATTAAATAGGACTGTATTGCTAATCCTACCTCGGGATTGGGAGTGGCATGGTTGGTAGGAGGGTGGGTGGGATAAAAATTAGTTTTATAGGCTTTTGAAAATAAGCCTAGTGTTGGAAAAGTGTGAGATGGGATTTCCAAATCCCAGGAAGCGGAATTTTTAAGTGTAATAGGAAAACTCGGGATATACTTTTCATTGCATACATTCCAGACATGGCATTAAAAAACATGGGATACACCCAATCTAGGGGCCATACCTTACACATGCATTTATTGTTACTTTTACAATTCCATCCACCTAATCTCACTTAATGTAGTTGGCTGAACAGGCTCTAACGTCCTCGAATAAAGCCATGAAAAAATGAAGGAAAGGGAGGAAAGGGCTGGGATCTTTGGGTCTCCACGGATTGGAGCCTCAACAGGGGTTGTAGAGGTCCAAGTGATAGGGAATGAAGAAGATAAAAGGGAGAAATGGGATAGGTTAGAAGGCTACACGATTTTGAGTCACTAATGGGGCATGTAAGAGCCCAAATGAGAGAGAACGGAGAGGTTAGACGTTGGCTATGGGAGAAAACGGTGATGGTGTGCGTGTTTGGTCAGGGAATGACGAAATGGGTAGATGGAAGGGAGATTTGAACGAGAAAACAACAACTTGGAAGAGAAAAGAGAGCTTGGGGGTGATTTGTGAAGGAAGTATGCTTTTGGGAGGGTGAAAATGGACGGGAAGCATACCAGGGGGTTTCTAATACCCCCAAACCCAATCGGCCTGACCGGCAGGCCCGCCCGAGCCCAAAACCCAGCGAGGCCTCGCCGACCAACGGTCCAGATGGGGAGGGGGGCCCCCATGGGCAAGTCCACCATGCCCCCTAGGCTCCAAAAAAGTATGGGGCCCACCCTGGTTCCCTCCGGAAGTGTTCTGTTTGGCCCCCGACTCCATTTTGAGCCGTATTGGGGCCAAAATGCAAACTGGAATGATTTTATGTGACGTGTAACATATGATTTTGGAGTATGAGGAGCTAATCTATCCAACTAACCCATTTATTTGGTCAGATTCAAAAATTTGAATGGTCAAAAGTCTAATTTCTACATATATTTACTATTTATAGTAAATTTTTATTTAAGTATTATTCTCCATCATTTATACATTAGGATTTATGTCTAGTATGAAAAGACCTAGAAAAAGTTGAAGAATGAGGTAGTGAAAGGAGAGAATTTGAAAGAATTGGATAAAAGGGGTTTTAGGCTTTGAGATGAAGTGTAAGGTGTTGTGCTTGACCCACAACCTAAGGACATTCGTCTCTAGGGAACGACTCAAACCCGTCGACTGACGGCCTAGAAGTGATTCAGGATCGTTTCGCGTGATCATGGGTGTGTACGGGCCCAATCTCAGCGGTCGATTTCGGTCGGTTTCGCCGTTTGGCGAAATTGGAAAATCCTATATCGGTTTCTACGTTCCGTCGCTCCCTCCTAAGTCAGAGTGCGTCAGAGTACATCATGTGACCATAACCCAGGTCCGGTTCAATCCAAATCATGCTCTGATACCAACTGTAACACCGTGAAAATCGGGGGTCGAGCATAAACTCAACTCCCGAGTTCCAACGCATCACTTATGTAACAAAATGAATGATGATTGAATGTTGTCTGTATTAGTGCATTGAACATGAGTGAGATTAAGCCAAAACAGCATATCATACTCCAGAGACAATTAAATTGCAAGCGAAAGACTGTGTTATATAAATAACATATATAAACTATGGTGAGTCTCCAGAGTGTGATGATGTTACCAGGTTAATTATTTACAAGTACAATTCTAAAATATACTTAATGTGAGGAAGTGTAATGTCTCCTATCCCAATTACCATAGCCCCGTCAATACAATACCAGGTCTTCATAGACCTGTCAGAGAGTTACATGTAGGAGAACTCCTCCTCAACATCATAGTAGTAGTTCGGCTCTGCTTCATAAGCATCGCCATCACCTGAAACTCAACAAATCTGGTTGGTGTGCACAACACCGTCCCGTAACGTGGGAGTGAGTGATCAACTCAGTGGAACAGTAAAGCATAGGTTAACATGTTAGCAATCCAGTCAAGCAGTAATGATAAAGCAGTAAAATCAAACACTCCTAACTACTCTTATTAATGCAACTATGAATGCAGTCGTGATGTATGCCCTCACCACACCCTCTCACGTGCGACACCATCTTACGTTCGCGGCATGCTTTCATCCTTCAATGCTCCACATCTTCCAAGCACATGCTTTGCATGATGAGCATAATTACCGAGTATTTATTAGTCCATTTCAAACAACAGGATTGGGAAACTAAGGTACCTCCCTTGTATCATTCCCAAACATGATCCATTCTAGGGTCGTCACTCCTAGTTAATCTCAGACGATGGTGTATTTTCTAGGTCACTGCAAAGGCTGCCAGGGCTATTACGCACAAAGGTTACACCACTCCCCCATCACCTCTTTAACGATTCATCACTATACAGAAACAGGCCTAGTTCATACTCCATACACCGTGACAAAACTCTAAGGATCACAGCGATTCGAGAGTATGCTCGAGGTCATTACAAAGGGCTGCCAGGGCAGTTGCTCGCATTCGTTGCACCACTCCCCCATCACCTTATCAATGTAGGCCGATAGCACGAATATAGTGTCTCATACCACCATAATCGGTTCACGAGTCTAGTTGCTCACTGGTCACTACGGGGAGGCACGTGGCCCCAGCATAGGCCGACAGCTCAACCACGGTGTCCCATACCACCATGCCCGGCTCATGAGTCTTAGCGGATCAAGGTACCATGGTTAAAAGGGATTTCACTGGTAAGTTTGGTACCCTAGGTTCAAGCAGTAGCGTCCAAACATGGTAAACATACATAAGACAGATCGGGTTGCTTGACGAGCTCGGCTAGCTCGAGCGCACAACAAGTTGAATGATATGAAGCGCATAAGCACTTCGTGTGGCTAACCACTATCGCCAACCGAAGTACGACTCGGGTTCGTCGAAACTCACGTGGCAAAGAATTACAGTCACGAATTCAATTCTGGTACGATTGTCTGGACTATAATCATAGCCCAAACAATCAATTGCAGATAGATAAAGCAATAATGGATCAAGATTCAAATCATACAATCAAAGTCTGGTATTATCCGTTTAGGGCTGCCAGGGCTGTTGCACGCACTCGTTGCTCCACTCCCCCATCACCCATGACGGATCATACAACATAAACATGAATTTAAACATATGCATTACATAGATAAAATCATACAATCAATTGAGCATGTTATGAAGTACAACATAAGCATGAGTTTGTACATATTCAATTCCTAATCACACAGATATCTAAAGAAATCATACACATAGTTAAAGAAGTTGAGAATATATCTCAACACCCTTAAACATTACAATTTACTAACTACTACTCATTCAGACATTTCAACAAATACTTTAAAATACATACATCAACATACATGACATATGTTGATCACATAGGCATTAGGCCAAATCCTTTCACTAGGGAGTTGCCCCAATCATAACATGCGTACACCCACGACGGATAGTCATGGAAAGTAGGAATCCAAGTTCCATATTCATTTGAACATTTTCACAAACACTTGGGCTACACATTTCAACATATATAGCGTATAATGGTCGTGCCGTGATTCAGGGAAAATCCTTTCGTCAAAGGGGTATTACCAATACAACAATCATATATCCATGACAATTAGTCATGTCGAGCACGAATGAGAGTTCTATACTCATTCAGTCATTTTCACAAACATTTAGAATACACTATTACAACATACATGGTGTATGTTAGCAAAACATGTATTAGGGCTATCCTTTCGCCAAGCAAGTATTTTTTCCATATATAATATATTCATACAACAAATAATCATGGCAAATACATCTCCAAAATTTATACGTATACGGTACTTTCTAGAATACACAATTTCAACATACATAGTGTATATAAGCAAAACATGTATTAGGGCGAGTCCTTTCGCCAAACAAGTAATTTATCCACATATAATATATTCATACAACAATTAATCATGTCAAACACATTTCCAAAATTTATACGTATACGGTACTTTCTAGAAATACCTAGAGTATGTAGAATTCCATATTTTTCATGTTTAATCGAAACGGAAAACAATCAGCACTTTGTACATGTGCAATTGCATGCAAATCATGAATCTATCATTATCTAACATTGAAAGTGTTGAAAACCATAACCTATACACCTAAAGTTCTCACCTTTTGTCGTATAATCGTAACGGATCCGTTAGGTTTGCTAAGCTTCCGTATTCGGCAGTTTGGCAACCTATAGAATGAAATAGGTTAGCTATTTCATAACCTACAACTATCAAAACCCAAATTAGTTTAGGGTTAGGGTTTCTTATCTAGAAATGACGCCGGAATCGCCGGGAAAGCGATGAGAATGGAGTGGTTACGCACGTATAGCGGCAGGGTAGAGCAGAAAGAAGATTCTCCCACTGCTCCCACACTTTCTCTCTCTTTTCTCTCTTCTCTCTCTAGGGTTTCTCTCAAATTCGTATGGCTGTAATGAGAGAGGGTTTAAGGTCCTCTTATAGCCTAAAACTCACCGAAATAGACTCCAGGTCAAAGTATACTTAGGTTATAACCAAAGCGGACCTGTTTCAGCTCAACGGAGGACTTCTGGTGGGCCTCCTTAAGCCAAAGGTCGGACTTAAGCTCACTAACACCGGATCTACATTTAGTTATGTTTTCGTTCCAGTAGGGTTCTCAGCTCACGCGTGGCGGACCAGTTTCAGTTCAACGGTCAGCGGATCTCGATCGGAGATTTTGAGTACATGGATATGTGTATGAAATTTCTCCCGATCCGAGGGTATAATTTAGTCTGATTTTGACGGTCTGGTTGCTTAAAATTGATCCGCAAGTGAGAGGTGCCAGATTACTATTTGAGATATTTTATTTTGAATTAATTTCACATTTATCACACTTCACTCCGAGCTCAAGCGAATAGCGTTGGGACACTATCTGGATTTGATTTCCGAGATGGTTGTCAAGCCAGTAAGGCGGTCCTAATTCCTTAACTTCGTGTTAATCAGACTTCCGATGTGCAGTCCAGATCTGATACGGAGTTTCAACGTGCTTCCAAGAGCAGTCGGGTAATGAGTTTGATCCTAGATTTTAGGGTAACCTAGCATCAATGATTCTATAAGTTTTGGGTCTTGCAGATCATATTTAAAGCGATTCTAGCGGATTTCGTAGCTAATCTAGTTTTACACTTAGTTACTTTGTCTCATTTCTAAAGGATTTAGTCCTATAAGATTTCTGTTTGAGGTGGTACTTGGTCCTTTGTAGTTTGTATATAAAGTGATCCAAGTTATACTACTTAGCTAGTTTAAGATAGTGTCTAGGGTGAAAGTACTTTGAAAAATTAAAAGATCAATGTGGTGAAGGGTGGGATTTGTGAAGAAAATAGTTTGAAAAGGGATTTGAGGCTTTAATTGAGTGTTTGAGAAGTTAAACCTGTGTTAGGATTGACCCATCGCCTAAGAACGTCTAATTCCAGGTTGGAAAAAATCTGGGCTGTTACATAAATGTACGTTGAAAAATCCTCCTTGTAGGATCCCAGGATCAGAATCTGGCGTATGAGCGCTAGGAGCCGAGAATGGGATACTACGGAGGCTGTCGGCACTGAATTCGGCTATCGGGATTCCTGTGAGTTCGATCTCTGGATTTGGGGCGTGACAAAAGATGGTATCACAGCATAACTTGGGAATATCTGAGGATAACATCTCATATCTGCTGATAACTACCCTACACTCTATGATTATTAAGAACTTAGAATGGTTAGATCCCCGAGTTCAAATAACTTTGAGATTTTTTGGTATAGCACCCTATCATTGAGATTGTGAGGCTACATAGTATTCCAGTTTCGATCGTTTCTGATCCGGGATCCGAGGTTCAGTATGGTTATTATAGCATTGATGAGGCATCTTGGGAGCGTGAGGCTGAGATTTGCAAGTGCTATTCGATTGTATTTCATTTCTGATATATATATATATATATATATATATATATATATATAATGCTACGATTTCTCCTCCCTTCCCTTATAAGTTATGTTTAATTGTGCTGATTGTATAAATTTTGAGGAAAAAATTTTTATTAGGTGGGGAGAGTTGTAAGAATCATATCCTAGCCCGTACCGTTCTGTAGGCTTCCGCGGTCCTCCCGGTCGAATTCCGGCAACTCGCGATTTGTAATCAGCAGCTGCGCGCTACCCTGAGTCGTATCCTGTATTCCAGAGTCCGCTCAACTCAAGACTTGTACCCTAGCGACCGCGCCATCTCCGCAGTTCCGATGCCCCATTTTGCTTGTAGAGGCGAACCCAGGCTGGGAGATGTGGGCCCGCGTTCAGTTCAAGGAAAACACTACGCATTGTAAATACCGGGGGAATCTCTATGACACATCACATCAATCCATCAATCAAATGTTAAATACAATATCCATCCCCAAGTTCAACCACCCTCCCCAAAGTCAACTCTCTCTTATAACCAAGTACCATCCATCACTCATCACCCATCTCTCACCCATCACACCCCATCACTCACCCATCCCCCTCTCTCTCTCTCTCTCTCTCTCTCTCTCTCTCTCTCTCTCTCTCTTTTCCCAAGCAACCCAACGTCCATGGCTTCCAAGGAGAGAAGAGCTAGTGTGGCCCACCTTCCTACACTCCTCACCTCTCATCTCCACCGTCCAACCTCCATCATCCTCCATCAATGTTGGATGTTCGGAGCAAAAGGGTTCAAGGAGCCTAGAAGAAGCAAGAACGGTGGGTGATCGACCATTGAATTTCATTTTTTTTGGGACCACTTGTTGTGGAACTCATCATAATGTATGCATTGTATAGGGAGGGCCCATAGTGGTGGGGTCCCTCCCCTTCTCACCGATATCTCTCCCTCTCTCTTGTGATGGGCATGGCCCACTAGATCCACACCGTCCCTGGTTGGGATGGTGGGTCTCCACCATGATATATGTGATATTCCACACCATCCAGATAGTTTGGACGACGCTGGACAGTTTGGACGGTGCTGTGAAGGCCACACCATGATGTATTTGTTTCATCCACACCATCCATACATTTTGGACGGCGCTGGACAATTTGGATGGTGTTATGTAGGGCCCCCACCACTGATGTAAGTGTTTTATCTGATGCCGTCCATTTGATGGGATTTCACCATGATGTATGGGTTTTAACCCATGCCGTCCATCCAGCTGGGACCCACCATGATGCATGCACAACGTCCATCCATTCTGCGAGATCACGAGGCCACCTAAATGATGTGATCATCCAGACCGTCCATACGGGGCCACCTTGATGATATGTTTCATCCAGGCCATTCATCAGCAATGGCCAACATGCCTGGATGAAAGAGAAAATAGAAACATAAGCTTTATGAGAAGTTGGTGGGTCCCACACGTGTGGTCCCACCGATGATGTATTGTTTCAATCCATGCCATCCACCGTCCAGGGGTCTGGACGGTGGAGCATATATATGATGTATGGGTTTTAACCCACGCCATCCATCCATTTCTAGTGTGGGACCTAGCCCACACATGTCGCACGTGTGGGGATGGGGCCCACCTTGATGCAGGTGTTGTATCCACTCCATCACAAGCGGACGTGGGGCCCTGATGTAAGTGTTTTATCACCACCGTCCAACAATGGACGATGGGATCCACACCGTGATATATGTGTTTTAGCTGTGCCATCCGTCTGATGGGACCCACATGATTTAGACATGTTTATTCCTCACCGTCCAGCTGTATGGATGGTGGGATCTACCGTGACGTGAGTGTTCTATCCATGTTGTCCAGATTCTGGACGTGGACCCCCATGACACATGGGTTTAATCCCCACCATCCATGCAGTGGACCCCATGCTGATATTTGTATTTTATAACCATGCCATCCATCCGTCTGGCCCACCTGCTGTATGTGCAGGACCCACTTGGTGTATGTAAGGCACATTGTGGCGATGAATTTGAGGCCCATGTTTGAGATCCATTATGCTGTAATGCGACCCATTGTGATGTGTTAGAGGCCCATGGGGCGTAGTCCATTGTAACGTATTTGAGGCCCATTGTAATGTGTTAGAGGCCCATGGGGCATAGTGTAACGCTCCGGATTTCAAGGGTCGAGCAAAGCTCAACTCCCGAGATCCAACGCATCACTTATGCAACATAGATAGTGATGTTTAAGTGTTATCCATATTAATGTATTAAACATGAGTGGGATTACTTTAAAATAACATATCATACTCCAAAGGTAATTAAATTAAGCAAGCGGAAGACTGAGACAAGTATAGAAAGTATATAAGTATTTCTCGATCCCCAGAGTATGAGTATGTCACCAGACTGAATATATACATGTATTGTTCCAAAATTTATAAAATATCAAATGTAATGTCCAATTAATCCATAACCCTGTAATTCTGGTGACGTAGCTCTAGGTCTACACAGACCCGCCAGAGAGCTGCATGTAGGAGAACTCCTCCTCATCAAAGAAGTCCAGCTCTGTCGCATAAGCTGTAACGCCCTGAAAATCGGGGGTCGAGCATAAACTCAACTCCCGAGTTCCAGAACATCACTTATGCAACAAAATGAATGATGATTGAATGTTGACTGTATTTGTGCATTGAACATGAGTGAGATTAAGCCAAAACAACATATCATACTCCAGAGACAGTTAAATTTGCAAGCGGAAGACTGTGATAGATAGATAAAATATATAAACTATGATGAGTCTCCAGAGTGTGATAACATTACCAGGTTAAATAAATACAAGTGCAGTTCTAAAATGTACCAAATGTGAGGAAGTGTAATGCCTCCTATCCCATGTACTATAGCCCCGTCAATACAATATCAGGTCTTCATTGACCTGCTGGAGAGATACAGATAGGAGAACTCCTCCTATCATCAGAGAAGTAGTCCAGCTCTGCCTCACAAGCATCGCCATCACCTGAAACACAACAAATCTGGTTGGTGTGTACAACACCGTCCCGTAACGTGGGAGTGAGTAGCTAACTCAGTGGAACAATAAGGCATAGGTTAACATGTTATCAATTCAACCAAGTAGTAATGATAAAGCAGTACAAATCAAACAATTCTATCTACTCTTATTAAATGCGAGAATGAAATGACATGATGCTGTATGCCCTTGCCAAACCACCCTCAAGCGACATCATCTTACGTTCGCGAATGCTTAACTCCCTCAGTGCGCCACATTTACAAAGCACATGCGGTGCGATGATGCTCATGATTACCAAGTTATTAATAGTCCATTTCAAACAGCAGTATTGGGAAACTAAGGTACCTCCCTTGTATTATTCCCAAACATGATCCATTCTAGGGTCGTCAATCCTAGTTAATCTCATACGATATTATGGTTTGAGAAGCGTAGTGAAGGCATCACAAAGGGCTCGTCACCCGTCAGCGCGGATACAGATCTCACCGTATGCGGCTCAATTGCTGGCCGTCTGCTCGAGTACAGGTCTCACCGTACTCGGCTCAATCACTAGCCGTCAGCTCGAGTATAGGTCTCACCGTACTCGGCTCAACTCATACTCTAGTTGCTGTGAAAGACTCGTCGCCAATCACAAACACTTGGAGTATACTCGAATATACTACGGAGGACTCGTCGCCCGTCAGCACGAGCACAGGTCTCACCGTACTCGGCTCTCGCCGTAAGTATCGACAGCTCGAATACAGTATCTCATACCACCGTATTCGGCTCACGAGTTTGGTTGCGCAATGGTCACTACGGGGAGGCACATGGCCCCAGCGTAGGCCGACAGCTCGACCACAGTGTCCCATACCACCATGCCCGGCTCATGCGTCTTAGCAGATCGAGGTACCATGGTTAAAAGGAGTTTCACTGGTAAATTTAGTTAGGTTCAAGCTAAGTAGCAGTAGCGTCCAAACAGGGTGAACATGCATAAGGCAGATCGGGTTACTTGACGAGCTCGACTAGCACGATCGCCCGTTGAGCTGCACGACATGAAGTGCATAAACAACTTCGTGTGGCCTAGCCACTGCCGACGGACAACGCACAACTCGAGTTCGTCGAACACATCCCACGTGGCAAATGAATCTCAGCCACGAGTTCAATCCCATTACCGATTGCCTGGGCCATAATCATAGCCCCAAACACAATCAATTGCAGATAGATAAAGCAGTAATGGATCAAGATTCAACTCATACAGTCAAGGTCTGGTATTATCCGTTTAGGGCTGCCAGGGCTGTTGCACGCACTCGTTGCTCCGCTCCCCCATCACCCATGACGGATCATACAACGTAAATATAAATTTAAACATATGCATTACATAGTTAAAATCATAAAGCAGTTGAGCATGTTATGAATCACAACACAAGCATGAGTTTGTACATGTTCAATTCCTAATCACACAACCATCCAAGGAGATCATACACATAGTTAAAAGAGGTTGAGAATCATATCTCAACACCCTTATACATTATAATTTGCTAACTACTACTCATTCAGACATTTCAAGAAACACTTAAACAAACATACATCAACATACATGACATATGTCGATCACATAAGCATTAGGTCAAATCCTTTCACTAGGGAGTTGCCCCAATCATAACACGCGTACACCCACGACGGATAGTCATGGCAAGCAGGAATCCAAGTTCCATATTCATTCCGCCATTTACACAAACACTTGGGCCACACATTTTAGCCTATATAGTGTATATTGGCCATGGCGTGACTTAGGGCAAATCCCTTCGTCAAAGGAGTATCGCTAATACATCAATCATGAATCCATGACAACTAGTCATGGCAAGCACGAATGAGAATTCTATACTCATTCAGTCATTTTCACAAACACTTAGAATACACTATTAACATACATGACGTATGTTAGCAAAATACGTGTTAGGGCTAACCTTTTGCCAAGTGAGTATTTTATCCATATATAGCATAATCATACATCAAATAATCATGACAATTCATTTCAAAAATTACACATATACGGTATTTCTAGAATACACAATTTCAACATACGTAGCATTTACAAGTGAACATGTATTACGGCGATTCCTTTCGCCAAACTAGTATTTTATCCATATATTATATAATCATACATTAAATAAACATGTCAAACATTTTTCCAAAAAAATTACGTATACGGTATTTCTACGTATACCTAGAGTATGTGAAATTCCATATTCTACAACGTTAATCGAAACAGGAAACGGAAAGCACTTTGTACATGTGCAATTGCATGAAGATCATGAATCTATCATTATCTGACATTGAAAGCGTTGAAAACCGTAACCTATACACTTAAAGTCCTCACCTTTGCCCTTGGAATCACAACAAATCAGCAAGGGTCGTCGAGCTTCCGTATACGGGAGTTTTCTAGCCTAAAGAACGGAATCGGTTAGCCTTTACATAACCTACAACCAACCTACATCAAATCAGACCTAGGGTTAGGGTTTCTCACCTTCAAACGGAGTGGATACCGTCGGGAGAGCGCCTGAAATGAGGCGGTGTGGGCCGTGTGATGGCAGGGAACGACGGCAGGGAGATTCTCCCACTTCTCCCTCACTTTCTCTCTCTTTTCCCTCTCTCAAATCCCAAATTCGTTTGGCTGCCATGAGAGAGGGTTTAAGGCCCTTATATAGTCTTAAATCTCACTGAAATAGACTCCTGTTCAAGGGTTACTGCTAATATAGGTATTTCGTCACTTTTCCAGCTCAAAAGATAGGTTCTGGTGGCCCTCCCTGAGCCAAACGTCAGACTTAAGGTCACCACACATGGATCTATGAGGATTACGTTTTCGACTCGATCGGATTCCCAGATCGCACGTGGCGGACCACTTTCAGTTCAACGGTCAGTGGGCCACGATCCGAAATTCCAAGCACATGTAAATGTTCCTGAAATTTTTCCTGATCCGAGGGTATAATTTGGTCTGATTCTGACGGTTTGGTTGCTTAATACTGATGCGCAAGCGAATGGTGCCAGATCACTATTCCAGATATTTATTTTGGAATGGGAATAGTGTTTTTCACACTCCCTCGCTCCGGATCGAAATGAATGGCCGTGGGACATCGGCTGGATCTGATTTTTGAGATGATTGTCAAGCCCAGTGAGGCGGTCCTAGTTCCTTAGCTTCGTGTTAATCGGACTCCCGATGTGCGGTCTAGACCTAATACGAAGTTTCGTTTCATTCCCGAGAGCAGACGGGAAATGAGTTTGGTTCTAAACTTTAGGGTAACCTAGAGTCATTGATTTTGCAAGTTTTGGGTCTTGCAGATCGTATTTAAAGCGATCCCAACGGATTTCATGGCTAATCGAGTTTTGCACTTAGTTAACTTTGTTAAATTTCTAAAGGATTTAATCCTAATTGTTTTTTAGTTGAGATGGTACATAGGCCTTTGCAGTTTGTATATAAAGTGATCCAAGTTTTACTACTTAGCTAGTTTAAGATAGTGTCTAGGGCAAAAGTGTTTTGAAAAATTGAAAGCACAAGGTAGTGAAGGGTGAGATTTGTGAAGAAAATTGTTTAAAAAGGGATTTGAGGCTTTAATTAAGCGTTTGGGAAGTTAAACCTGTGTTAGGATTGACCCATCGCCCAAGGACGTCTAATACCAGGTTGGCGAAAATCCGGGATGTTACAATCTACCCCCCTTAAAACAAAATTTCGTCCCTGAAATTGGCTAAGGGTAATAAGGGAAGATTTCTATTATTTCATTCGCCTAAGACTTATTGATTCCAAGTTTCCACGCGTGGTAGGGTATATACCAGCTGGTTCATTTTAGTCTACCCCCCTTAAAACTTAATTTTTTATCCATTTCTCATACCCTGATGGTTTGCTACCATTTATTTCTTTACCTATTTGGAGTCTCGACGACAATTCCCACAATTTAGAGTAAGATAACTATTTTCATTGTTTGACCAACACGGAGAGACGTTTATGGTGGGCTTAATCCCGATACATTGATCATCTACCGGGCCAGGGTAGAAAGCTCATCGTATCCCTTCTGAATCCTGATGGATCCTGGTCTTCTGCTCGGCCAAGCAGTGAGTCCATTGGTAGTCACCCAGGATTGAGAATTGGGTCAAGCCGCGAATGTTTCGCAGTTGTATATTTCAGTAACACCGTAGTCCGATCAATCTCTAAGAGTAGGGAATGTCCATCATTGAAAGGCTCAAATTGTTTATTCTAAGGTTGCCCTTTAGGTCTTAGTTTAAGAGAGTCCTCGATATTATCTATGTCCAAGGAAAGGGTGAATCAAATCTTACTAAATCATCCTAAAACGGGTTCTCATAGTAGAACTTGCTAGGGCTTCTATAATGTTCGGATTCATCGAGCACCGTTTCGATCCTGGGCCAGTGGGGTAGGGTCCACCATGTTTCCGCTGCGCCACCCAGGTCAAAGAGGTGTACTAGGTGACCTAACTAGAGCAGGTTCATCATGTCCTACCCCCCTTAAAATTTTATTTTCACCCTCAAGGCTCAAGAGCTATGTCCTGATCCGTATGTCGGAACAAGGTGTAATTTAAGACTTATCCTTGACATGAAATGAAATGCGGTCTCCCACTATATCTGTCTTGGTACCTAGGATTATAGAAAGGGGGTATCACACGTCCCGACCTACCTTATGTACTCATGTCAAGCCTAAGAGGCAGGCTATCTTTCTACGTTCATATGCACAAAAAGTATGCCGACATGGCATGTAACTTGGGACCTAATTCCTAACTATTCGTTGCCCATTTGGGTAATTCCTTGGGCCTAAAAGGAAAAATCTTTATTGGCTATATATTCTTACACTTCGCAAAGATAAAGTTATAAACTTTTGGTTGTAAGTGGTCGAGCCGACACGGAAGGAAAGTTGTATAGTGGGTTAGAATCGGATATATGGACCTTCTGCCTCGCGAAGACAGAAAGTTGCCATATCATTTCTTAATCCTAGTCGATTCCGACCTTCTGATCAGAGTTCATTGGTCACAACCATGATTGAGAATTCAATTCAAACCGCGAATACCTCGCTTATAGATAGTTTCTCTACTCCGTGTTCCCGATTGTACCAAGTCTTTGAGAAGGCAATTCTAAGGGTCGTATTGATTTGACCTAACATTAATTCTCTAATCGTGAATAGTTTCTACATCAAACAAGCTCCCTAAGAGTTACTAAGGAAGCCTAAAGTATTAAGGGGATTCAACAACGGAACGGGGTCTCGCTCCAACCTAATCAAGCCAACAAACGAAATTTTTTATTTATTTATTTATTTATTTATTTTATTTTATTATTATTATTATTTTTTTAGCATAATGAATCTTTTACATTCTTTAGTGCCTAGTCGCAACGTATGAGTAGCATAATCCCCTAGTTGTAATCCAAAGCCTATGCTTCTACATTAGATGATTTCATACCATTTTAAAGAAAGGAAATTGTTTGTTTGTTTGTTTGGATTTGAGTTGTCTGAACATGAATGTAGCTACGCTCGAGCACTTCACATATGCTTAAACCAACTAAGGGGGTTTTGGTTGGATTGCCTATATCGTCAGGTCTGTCAAAGCATTGCTCTAGGTCCAAACTCTATGGGCCATATTTGTCAAAAACCATTTACTCTAAAAGCTTAAGCTATCAGAGTGTGGTGGGTTAATGTATATCAAGGGACTTTATCACTTCAACACTATTTGGCCAGTGGTCTTAAGTTGTATTAAATGTGACCGCATTACTAATCCTACCTCGGGATTGGAAGTGACATGGTTGGTAGGAGGGTGGGTGGGGATCAAAATTATTGGTATAGGCTTTGGAAAATGAGCCTGGTGTCGGAAGGTGTGAGATGGGATTTCCAAATCCCAGGAATCGGAATTTCTAAGTGTTATTTGAAAGGAAATCTCAGAATTTACTTTTAATTGCACACACTCCAAACATGGTATTGGAAAACATGGGATACACCCATCTAGGAACCAGACTTTACACATACATTTATTATTACTTTTACAATTCAATCCACCTTACTCACCTAACGCAGTTGGCCGAACGGGCCCTAAAGGGAGAAAAGGGGCTGGAGTTGTTTTTTTTTTTTTGGTCCTCCACGAACTTGGGTCTAAACCGTGGTTGTAGAGGCCCAAAGAACAGGGATTTGTAAAGGAAAGTGGAGAGATGGGTTGGGTAGAGAGGTTACACGTTTTTGAGCTCCAAATGAGTAGAGTAGGAGCTCAAATGAGAGAGAATGATGAGGGTAGGAGGATAGGTAGGGCTGTAAATGATGGAGTGATGTATGGTTGGACAGGAAACAACGAAATGGGCGATTGGAGTGGAGGTTTGAGAGAGAAAATAGCAAGAATAGGGGGAAAAGAGAGATTGGAGGGGCGTTTGAGAGAGAGGGGGGCTACAGACCTAAATATCCTAAACCCCAGGCCAAACCGCACATGCCAAGGGGTAGGGGAGGTCGGGCCAACCCATCCCAGGCCCGGCCCCACACCAGAGGGCCCACCTGACCGTGGTCCACCGCCGGAACCGCGGTTCCACCGCAGTCCAAGGTGGCCGGTGGGCTGCCGCCGCGGGTGGGGTGTGTTCTCCATGGTCCCAAGGTGCCAAACATACCCTGGTTCGACCCTGGGTCCCATCGAATTTAAGTGGGGAGGCCCCCGAATTCGGTTCTCTCAATTTCAGGTAGTTTCGGGTCAAACCGGACGTAACTGGCAATCCGGAATGAGTTATCTGACGTAAAATATATGAATTTGGGGTAGAACGAGCTAATGAAGCTAACCAACCCAGCTTTGTAAGGTTGCGCAGCCCGGAATTGTGAGAAAACCCCCCGATTGATGGTCATTTCCCCGATTCAATTTCGTTTTGCTAAAAATGGTAGTTTTACTTTAATTACTCTTCATCTGTTGGGCTTTAGGAGTTGCGCTCATCGTGTAAAGAGCTTAGAATAATTAGGAGAATGGTTTGGTGAAGTTGTTTAGGACACTTACTATTTTTGACCGAAAACTTTACCCACTAGTAGACATCACGACCCATACTAAGTCGCGAATTCTAGAAGTTTTAGTTGTAGTTTGTTCCTGATTTCTTTCCCAATACCTGGTATCCTTATTTAAAGGGTTGTGAACTTATTTTTAGTCATTCATTAATCAGTTTCGAATTTATTAGAATTTATTTCTATTTTCTGCTTTCTTTCCTCGTGGATTTGAGAAGTCTCTGTGAGGAGTACAGAGAAGCTCCGAGGATTCGGAGTAGTTATCTTCATCACATTTATCTCGTATTCTATCTATTTTCAATGGTTAGGGTAATCTAGAATCTTTAATAGACGACCTAGGAATGTTTTAAGGTCGACCCGTGCGACCATGGTTGAATACGGACTTGATTTCGGCGTTCGACTTTAGTGAACTTCGCCGATTGGCGAAATCGGAATACCTATGACTGTTTCTATGTTCCGTCGCTCCCTCCTAAGTCAGAGTGCGTCAGTGTGCGTTGTGTGACCATAACCCAGGTCCGGTTTAATCCAAATCATGCTCTGATACCATCTTGTAACGCCCTGAAAATCGGGGGTCGAGCATAAACTCAACTCCCGAGTTCCAGAACATCAGTTATGCAACAAAATGAATGATGATTGAATGTTGATTGTATTCGTGCATTGAACATGAGTGAGATTAAGCCAAAACAGCATATCATACTCCAGAGACAGTTAAATTTGCAAGCGAAAGACTGTGATAGATAGATAAAATATATAAACTATGATGAGTCTCCAGAGTGTGATAACATTACCAGGTTAAATAAATACAAGTGCAGTTCTAAAATGTACCAAATGCGAGGAAGTGTAATGCCTCCTATCCCATGTACCATAGCCCCATCAATACAATATCAGGTCTTCATTGACCTGTTGGAGAGATACAGATAGGAGAACTCCTCCTATCATCAGAGAAGTAGTTCGGCTCTGCCTCACAAGCATCGCCATCACCTGAAACTTAACAAATCTGGTTGGTGTGTACAACACCGTCCCGTAACGTGGGAGTGAGTAGCTAACTCAGTGGAACAATAAGGCATAGGTTAACATGTTATCAATTCAACCAAGCAGTAATGATAAAGCAGTACAAATCAAACAATTCTATCTACTCTTATTAAATGCGAGAATGAAATGACATGATGCTGTATGCCCTTGCCAAACCACCCTCAAGCGACATCATCTTACATTCGCGAATGCTTAACTCCCTCAGTGCGCCACATCTACAAAGCACATGCGGTGCGATGATGCTCATGATTACCAAGTTATTATTAGTCCATTTCAAACAGCAGTATTGAGAAACTAAAGTACCTCCCTTGTATCATTCCCAAACATGATCCATTCTAGGGTCGTCAATCCTAGTTAATCTCATACGATATTATGGTTTGAGAAGCGTAGTGAAGGCATCGCAAAGGGCTCGTCACCCGTCAGCGCGGATACAGATCTCACCGTATGCGGCTCAATTGCTAGCCGTCAGCTCGAGTACAGGTCTCACCGTACTCGGCTCAATCACTAGCCGTCAGCTCGAGTACAGGTCTCACCGTACTCGGCTCAACTCAAACTCTAGTTACTGTGAAAGACTCGTCGCCAATCATAGACACTTGGAGTATACTCGAAGATACTACGGAGGACTCGTCGCCCGTCAGCACGAGCACAGGTCTCACCGTACTCGGCTCTCGCCGTAAGTATCGACAGCTCGAATACAATGTCCCATACCACCGTATTCGGCTCACGAGTTTGGTTGCGCAATGGTCACTACGGGGAGGCACATGGCCCCAGCGTAGGCCGACAGCTCGACCACAGTGTCCCATACCACCATGCCCGGCTCATGCGTCTTAGCGGATCGAGGTACCATGGTTAAAAGGGGTTTCACTGGTAAGTTTGGTACCCTAGGTTCAAGCAGTAGCGTCCAAACAGGGTGAACATGCATAAGGCAGATTGGGTTACTTGACGAGCTCGACTAGCAGATCGCCCGTTGAGCTGCACGACATGAAGTGCATAAATAACTTCGTGTGGCCTAGCCACTGCCGACAGGCAACGCACGACTCGAGTTCGTCGAACACATCCCACGTGGCAAATGAATCTCAGCCACGAGTTCAATCCCGTTACCGATTGCCTGGGCCATAATCATAGCCCCAAACACAATCAATTGCAGATAGATAAAGCAGTAATGGATCAAGATTCAACTCATACAGTCAAGGTCTGGTATTATCCGTTTAGGGCTGCCAGGGCTGTTGCACGCACTTGTTGCTCCGCTCCCCCATCACCCATGACGGATCATACAATGTAAATATAAATTTAAACATATGCATTACATAGTTAAAATCATAAAGCAGTTGAGCATGTTATGAATCACAGCACAAGCATGAGTTTGTACATGTTCAATTCCTAATCACACAACTATCCAAGGAGATCATACACATAGTTAAAAGAGGTTGAGAATCATATCTCAACACCCTTATACATTATGATTTGCTAACTACTACTCATTCAGACATTTCAAGAAACACTTAAACAAACATACATCAACATACATGACATATGTCGATCACATAGGCATTAGGCCAAATCCTTTCACTAGGGAGTTGCCCCAATCATAACACGTGTACACCCACGACGGATAGTCATGGCAAGCAGGAATCCAAGTTCCATATTCATTCCACCATTTACACAAACACTTGGGCCACACATTTTAGCCTATATAGTGTATATTGGCCATGGCGTGACTTAGGGCAAATCCCTTCGTCAAAGGAGTATCGCTAATACATCAATCATGAATCCATGACAACTAGTCATGGCAAGCACGAATGAGAATTCTATACTCATTCAGTCATTTTCACAAACACTTAGAATACACTATTACAACATACATGACGTATGTTAGCAAAATACGTGTTAGGGCTAACCTTTTGCCAAGTGAGTATTTTATCCATGTATAGCATAATCATACATCAAATAATCATGACAATTGCATTTCCAAAAATTACACATATACGGTATTTCTAGAATACACAATTTCAACATACGTAGCATTTACAAGTGAACATGTATTACGGCGATTCCTTTCGCCAAACTAGTATTTTATCCATATATTATATAATCATACATTAAATAAACATGTCAAACATTTTTCCAAAAAAATTACGTATACGGTATTTCTACGTATACCTAGAGTATGTGAAATTCCATATTCTACAACATTAATCGAAACAGGAAACGGAAAGCACTTTGTACATGTGCAATTGCATGAAGATCATGAATCTATCATTATCTGACATTGAAAGTGTTGAAAACCGTAACCTATACACTTAAAGTCCTCACCTTTGCCCTTGGAATCACAACAAATCAGCAGGGGTCGTTGAGCTTCCGTATACAGGAGTTTTCTAGCCTAAAGAGCGGAATCGGTTAGCCTTTATATAACTACAACCAACCTACATCAAATCAGACCTAGGGTTAGGGTTTCTCACCTTCAAATGGAGTGGATACCGTCGGGAGAGCGCCTGAAATGAGGCGGTGTGGGCCGTGTGATGGCAAGGAACGACGGCAGGGAGATTCTCCCACTTCTCCCTCACTTTCTCTCTCTTTTCCCTCTCTCAATTCCCAAATTCGTATGGCTGCCATGAGAGAGGGTTTAAGGTCCTTATATAGTCTCAAATCTCACCGAAATAGACTCCTGTTCAAGGGTTACTGCTAATATAGGTATTTCGTCACTTTTCCAGCTCAAAAGAGAGGTTCTGGTGGCCCTCCTTGAGCCGAACGTTAGACTTAAGCTCACCACACATGGATCTATGAGGGATTATGTTTTTGACTCGATCGGATTCCCAGATCGCACGTGGCGGACCACTTTCAGTTCAACGGTCAGTGGGCCACGATCCAAAATTCCAAGCACATGTAAATGTTCCTGAAATTTTTCCTGATCCGAGGGTGTAATTTGGTCTGATTCTGACGGTCTGGTTGCTTAATATTGATGCGCAAGCGAATGGTGCCAGATCACTATTCCAGATATTTATTTTGGAATGGGAATAGTGTTTTTCACACTCCCTCGCTCCGGATCGAAACGAATGGCCGTGGGACATCGGCTGGATCTGATTTTTGAGATGATTGTCAAGCCCAGTGAGGCGGTCCTAGTTCCTTAGCTTCGTGTTAATCGGACTCCCGATGTGCGATCTAGACCTAATACGAAGTTTCGTTTCATTCCCGAGAGCAGACGGGAAATGAGTTTGGTTCTAAACTTTAGGGTAACCTAGAGTCACTGATTTTGCAAGTTTTGGGTCTTGCAGATCGTATTTAAAGTGATCCCAACGGATTTCATGGCTAATCGAGTTTTGCACTTAGTTAACTTTGTTAAATTTCTAAAGGATTTAATCCTAATTGTTTTCTAGTTGAGATGGTACTTAGGCCTTTGCAGTTTGTATATAAAGTGATCCAAGTTTTACTACTTAGCTAGTTTAAGATAGTGTCTAGGGCGAAAGTGCTTTGAAAAATTGAAAGCACAAGGTAGTGAAGGGTGGGATTTGTGAAGAAAATTGTTTAAAAAGGGATTTGAGGCTTTAATTGAGCGTTTGGGAAGTTAAACCTGTGTTAGGATTGACCCATCGCCCAAGGACGTCTAATACCAGGTTGGCAAAAATCCGGGATGTTACATAAGCCTCGCCATAACCTGCATCTAAATCAGGGTCTAGTTGGTGTTTTAAAACACCGTCCCAAAGTGGGAGTGAGTGATCAACTCAGTAGTACTATAAGGCAAAGGTTAACATGTTATCAATTTAGTCAAGCAGTAATGATGAAGCAGTACAATAATCATATCCTAAGTACTCTTATTAATGCAGGAATGGTATGGTGTAATGATGAATGCCCTCTCCTGCACTCCCTCAGCGACTTCATCTCACGGTCGCGCATGGCAAACTCCCTAAACGTGCGCTTCGTCGCCGAAGCACATGTAATGCAGTGCATGTTCGTGTTAGCCAAGTTCTTAATTAGGCTTATTCAGACAGCAGATTCAGGAAGCTAAGGTACCTCCCTTTACATCATTTACCCCAAACGGAGATCCATCTAGGGTCGTCAATCCTAGTTGATCACATACGATAGGCAAGTTGTAGGGCATCGCCCCTAATAGAAGCAGTGGATAGGTAAGTTCGATTGATTATACTTGAGGTCACTACGGGAGGCTCGTCACCTGAATGTAGGCTAACAGCTCGAATACAGTGTCTCATACCACTATATTCGGCTCACGATTTTGAGTTGCTCATTGGTCACTACAGGGAGGCTGGTCACCCTAGCGTAGGCCGACAGCTCGACCACGGTGTCCCATTCCACCATGCCCGGCTCATGAGTCTTAGCGGATCATAGTACCATGATTGAAACGGATTTTATATTGGTAAGTGGTACCTTAGATTCAAGCAGTAGTGTCCATACATGGTAAACACACAATAGGTCAATCGGGTTATTTGACAAGTTCAATTGGTACGAGCGCACGCTGAATTAATCGACATGGAGCACATAAGCACTCCACGTGGCCTAACCACTGTCGACAATGACCGTACAACTCGGATTCATTGAACTTATCCAAGGTCGCGAGACTAGTTCGGCCACTCAACCGAGAACCATTACCGATTGCCTGGACTACGTAGTAATCCCAATCATACTCAAATGCAATGGGTAATCACACGTGATAGTCATCACAGCATTTAATGAACAATTCAAATACAATAATCATTTGAGCATATTATAAAACACATAATAAACATATTATCATACATATGCATTTCATACATAAATCACGTAGTTGAATTTAAGGTTACATTAAAGAATTTATACGTGTAGATAAGGTAGTTGAGAATCCTATCTCAACACCCTTAGTAAGTACGTTTCATCAAACAATTACTCATTCAGACATTTTATCAAACGCTTAGTCTATACACTACTACATACATGACCTAACTTAGTTATAGCATAAATTATGGCAAATCCTTTCACAAGAGAGTTGTCATACATACAACAAACATGTATTCTAGATTAAAAGTCAAGGCAAGTACAAATCATAATTGTAATTTCATTCAAACATTTCAACAAACACATGGAATGCATTATATAGTCACATAGTTCACACACACATGTATAATTGATGGAATACATCGTAGCTAAGATCATATGGTGGCAATCACGTCAGACATAAATCATTAGTTGACATTAAAAGCTTTGAAAACCATAACCTAAACGTTTATAGTCCGTACCTTTCGTCGGATTGCTTGTTTCGAACACGGTTTGAATCCTACACTTTCGTCTACAGAACAACGGGTACCTAAATCATGAAATAGGTTAGCTATTTCGTTGATTCCTCTATTTGGATTCCTAAAACAAGATTAGGGTTAGGATTTCTTACCCAAATCGAAGTTGGAATCGTTCGTGTAGCAATGGTGGGGCGGCGATTCAATGCGTGGAGTAGTGGGAGTGAATCCCAGCAACATCTCCCAAACTCTCACTCTTCTCCTCAGTCTCTCCTCCTCTTTGCTCTCTTCTCTCTCCTAGGGTTAGAGAAATTCGTATGGAATGGGAGTGAGGTGGTTTAAGGGCCTTATATAGGCTCAGAAGTGATGTCAATGGCCCCAAGGCCATGGTATACTTGGGTTATTACCAAAGGGCGACTGTTTTGGGCAAACAGAGCTCATCTGGAGGTCCATTACTCGTTTACAGCATAGGGTAAGTCCCCTGGAAATGGATCTAGGCCAGGATACGATTTTAGTGCATTTGGATAGGCCGATCAACTGTGACGGACCTATATATATTCAACGGTCGTCGTCACTCGATCAGGGCCACAAGTATATGGATATGTGCAGGGAAATTTCTCTAATCCAAGGGTATAGTTTGGTTGGAAACTAACGATCTTAAACCTTCAATTTCGCCCGCAAGCAAACGACCCAATTCACTTAAGTTTTGGTTTATTTTCTAAAGATATTCGCGTTTCTCACACACTTCGCTCAAGGCTCAAGTTGTGCATTTCTAGATACTATTTGGGCTTGATTCTCGTGATGGTTGCCAAGCCCAATAAGACGGTCATAAGTTTATAGTTTCATGGTCATCGGACTTTCGACGTGCGGTCCAGGTCTGATACGGAGTTTTAATGTGCTCCCAAGAACAACTGGGTTTTGAGATTACTCCTAGGTTTTTAAGTAATGTTGAGTTAGGGATTTTAATGGTTTTGGGTCTTGCCATTTGTATAGATAGTGGTTCGAGCTAATTCCATCGATTATTTAGTTTAGCACTTAATTAATTTTCGTCTAATTTCTACAGAATTCGGTCCTTAGGAATTTCTACTTGAGGTGGTACTCGGGTCTTTGTACGAATTTTTCTGAGATGTTACACGTGTAGCCCATATAACGTATTTGAGGCCCTGGTACAAGGCCCATTGTAATGTATTTGAGATCCATGGATGTGGCCCATTGTGATGTATTTGTGGACCATCTGGTAAGGGCCATTGTGATGTATTTGTGAACCATCCGGCGAGGCCATTGTGATGTATGAGAGCCCCTTGTGTGAGGCCCATTATGTTGTATGTGAGGCCTTGTGTGAGGCCATGCGCCCCACTATAAGTTTGGCTCTATGTGGGCTACTCCTTAGGAGCAATGTTGGTTAAATGACCACATTGCTGGAGAATGATGGTTAAATGTCCACATTGTGACCTCCCTTAGGCCTTGTTAGGCACATTCTCATCGATTCCGATTATCGAGGCTGATTCCAATTTCGATTGTCGAGGCCGATTCTGATTGTTGAGGCCGATCATCAAGGCTGATTCCAATTGTCGAGGCCGATTATGATTACCGAGGCCAATTCTGATTATCGAGGCTGATTCTGATTGTTGAGGCTGACTCCGATTGTTGAGGCCAATCATTGAGGATAATTCTGATTGTCGAGGCCGATCATCAAGGCAATTTTGATTGTCGAGGCCAATTCTGATTGTCGAGGCTAATTCTGATTGTTGAGGCCGATCATCGAGGCCGATTCTGATTGTTGAGGCCGATCATCAAGGCTGATTCTAATTGTCTATTCCAATTGTCAAGGCCGATTATGATTGTCAAGTCTAATTATGATTATCGAGGCCAATTCTGATTATCGAGGCCAATTCCGATTGTCAAGGCCAATTCTGATTGTTGAGGCTGATTACGATTGTCGAGGCTGATTCAGATTGTTGAGGCCAATCATCAAGGCCGATTCCGATTGTCGAGGTCGATTGTCGAGGCCGATTCCGATTATTGAGGCCGATTCTGATTGTCGAGGCTGATTTCGATTATCGAGGCTGATTCCGATTGTTCAGGCCGATTCTGATTGTCGAGGCTGATTTTGATTGTTGAGGCCGATCATCGAGGCTGATTTCGATTGTTGAGGCTGACCACCGAGGCCGATTCTGATTGTCGAGGCCGATTGGCGAGACCCAATGTGATGTATATGCGGCCCGTCATTGAGGCCCATTGTGATGTGTATTCAACCCGTGTTGAAGGCCCATTGTGATGTATATTAGGCCCATGGGAGAGGCCCATCGTGATGTATATTAATCCCTTGAGTGGGTCTTATGGTGTTGTATATTTGGCCCTTTGTGAGGCCATGGGTCCACTATGCGTTAGGCTCTATGTGGGCCACTCCTTGGGGCAATGTTAGTTAAATGTCCATATTGTAGAGACCGATTGTCGATGCCAATTATCGAGGCTGGTTATTGATACCGATTATGAGTATGTGATAGCATAACATCATGATACATGCCCATACGCGTCATCTGCATGTTTGTTATGAGATGTGATTAACCATTGTATATGCCATAGTGCAGGTGGTTTATGGGACTCCCTGATAGGCGGAGTTATCCCACATGAGCGCACGGTATGCACAGGATTGATTCATGATTGGACTGCGTGACTCATGCATCTCGCATTGTGTGATAGTGATTACTGTACGCCTAGCGACATCAGGCCCGTAGCCTCCATAGGCATGTCGTGGATGGCATGATGGGACACCGATAATCTGTTACTAACATCGGGCTGCCATGGATGACCCTGGGTGAAAATCCTTAAACCCTCTTGGTACCAGATGATGTCCCAACGTCGAGACCGAGTGGATATATATGAGCGCATGAGGACCATATACCAGTAGGCCACATCTCCCACTATGTCGTGGTCAGTTGGGAGGGGGTGTGGCCTTACCCTCTTGAGGGAGTAGACAGTACTAGGCTGAGTCTGACCATCTTGAGGAATGGGTCCTCTATTGACGAGTCGAGCCTAATATTGACAGGCAGATAGTGAGGTCTCTTCTACTTACCCAGCTGTGCGCTTAATAGGGTGACAGGTGGGGTAGAGTGTACTATACCCTGGTGATAATCCTATAGATGTACAGTGCTGATTTGTGGAGAAGGAGTTGGACACTCAACATTATATTCATTCATTCACTATCCACTTGGGCTGGTGGTGCGCAACTAATTCTTGTGTACTTTCGTAATAGTGAGGATTTCGGTTGGAGCGCGCAACTAACCTGAGATCAGGAGTTTACCACATTGAGCCTATCTATCCAAATTTAGGTATGGGACTGGTTTGGATAGAAGTCCCTTGTGATAGACCCTATAGCATGCGATACTACGTACTATTATCCCGACTTCACGTTCTAGCCTGATCATTTCATTCGCACTGTATATTGCATTACATTCGCGGCATATGACATTTTGGGTTGTTATTTTTCTACATTTATATGACCTAGATGAGGCTGATGGTATTCGTAGCTCTTCCGAAATGCATATTGTAATGCATCCTCGATATCTGATATCTGGTACACTATGTTTTCGCATTGCATAGCTGATTTACATTACTTTCTCAGTATATGACATTGGCTTGCTATGTCTTTTCATCTCACATCCTGGATGAGGTTGATAATATTTTTATAGACTTGCCAGTATTTCTGCTTACTCTGATATATGCGTGCTTGACACTTATCTTAAGCACACACTTTCACTACCCTCTAAGCTTTCTATAAGCTTATGCATGATAGATGCGGCAGGTGATGTTAGGTTACAACAGCATTGAGCTTGGAGCGTGCAGCGGTTTTCTGGAGCTTTGATCTTCGATATATGTATATTTCCCTTATAGTATTGTACTCAAATGATTTTATTAGTGAATATATGATGATGATGTTGCCTTTGTGATTTGGGTAAACTTGTGGTTATGCTTCTTACGAGATAAATGTACGTTGCAAAATCCTCCTTGTAGGATCTCAGGATTGGAATCTGGCGTATGGGCGCTGGGAGCCGAGAATGGGGTACTATGGAGGCTGTCGGCACCGGATTTGGAGATCGAGATTCCTGTGAGTCCGATCTCCCGATTTGGGGTGTGACATTAACCATACACGTCGAATTTAAGCCCTCAAATCATTGTAAAAGTAACTCAATTGACAAAGCATCCCCTCTACTGATGATTTTGGTGTCCATCGAGTGAAGAAAGCTCGGGGGTAATCGTAGTAGGATATTTTCTTTCATATGAACAACTTGGATTGCCCATCATATAGATCGAGTATTAAATCACTACTAAAAACAGGGGCAAAGGATACAGACCGTGTTAGTTTTTTGCTATGGATATAAACTATAGCTACAGTTACTATGGTTTTAATCTGTAGCTAAAAACTTGTCATACTATTAATAATTAACGATGGTGGAAGGGGCTCTGTAGGATCTAAAAAAATATATGTGTTCTATCTAAGTTGTCCATCTATTTTGAAATATTATTTTAGGGCATGAAATAAAAAATCAGCTAGATCGAAGGCTCAAGTGGACCACATGGTAGGAAACATGGAGATTAAATCACATTTGCTTCCTATAGTGTGGTCCACTTCGGCATTCAATCTACTTTAAGTTTGGAATTATAAACTAAAATAATTAATAAAATTAATGGTCGGAATGGATAAACCAAATACATCATGGTGGGCCCAACGGAGCCCCTGACAGGATTGTCCATGGTCCGTCTGACGAAATACACCCAAAATTTGGGCACGCGCTCAAACAGAGCCGCGCCCAAAACCGCCCCATTTCTCTCTCTCTCTCTCTCTCTCTCTCTCTCCATTCCCTAATCTTCTCTCTCTCTCCATTCCCTAGTCCTCTCCCCCTCCTGATCTCTGCTCCATCTTTCTCATTCTCCTCCCTCTCTCTCCAATACATCTCCATCGTCTCTTCTATCTCTCTCCATTACAGCAGCCATGAAGCTCCTACCCGAAGAAAATCACGCCATTCGAAACCCTTCTTATATCTTTGAGGCATCTTTGAAAACCGAAGGAATCTGAGGCTCCTCTCCATAGATTTGATATCTTCCTCTCTTTGTGTCTCTTTTTTTTGTGTTTCAAATTTCATGCATGCTAACTGTTTGATGAAATGGCTAGATGAAATGGTTAGATAAAATGGCTAGATTTCATGCATGCTATCTGTTTGATTAAATGGCATGCTAACTGTTTGATGAAATGGCATGCTATCTATTTGATGAAATGGCATGCTATCTGTTTGATGAAATGGCATGATAAAAATTTGTTTGAATGGTTGCAAAACGATGCCATTTGTACATTTAAAGAGCCACCATCATTTTTTAGTTAGAAGAACTAACAATGGAGTTTAGTGTCATTTCATATTAAATATGTTTTTCCAATAAAACAAAACACTTCTCTTTCAGCTGAAAAGAAAACGTCTACTTTTCTCATCTCCTTTTATTCAACAATTTCCAATCTCTCTCTCTAAAAAATATATATATATAATTCATTGATTTCTTTCCATCACTCTTCTTCATCTTCACTATTCATGGCGGTTCTAGTTCTTTTATTTATCATGTTGGCCATGGCTACTAGTTCAGGTGCTACATGGTGTGTTTGTAGATCTGAGTTGAGTGACTCAGTTTTCCAAAAGACAATTAATTATGCTTGTGGAGCTAGGACTGATTGCAGTCCTTTACTTCAAAATGGACCCTGTTTTAACCCCAGTAATGTGAAAGTTCATTGCAGTTATGCTGCCAATAACTATTTCCAAAGGAAAGGGCAAGCACAAGGGACCTGTGACTTTGTAGGCAGTGCTACTGTTGTTAGAATAGACCCAAGCCCTCCAGGCACCTCTTGTGTCTTTCCATTAAGTCGCAACTTTGTAGGAACTACTCCTCCAGGCACACCAACAACCCTTGGCACAACACTACCCAACACAACTACACCTAGCACGGCCACACCAAGCATGACAACACCCTCTACTGGCATCACTCCCAGCACCCCAATTGGAATAATAGGAGGAACTGGTTCCAGTCTAGGCCTGAAAAGGCCAAGCTTTATGTCCTAGAGGGGGGGGGGGGTGAATAGGACTATGCCAAATTTAAAATAATTACAGCAGAATTTAAATAAAGAGATAGCCAAATAAAGTAAATTTATCCACAATGCTGAAATGAATAACAACCTCAATAAACAAGTATTGAGAGTTGATACAAAAGTTGTTCTAAGGACAACCTTACACCAAAAACTAAAGT
The DNA here is from genome assembly GCA_021015155.1 of Magnolia officinalis. Taxonomy (NCBI): domain Eukaryota; kingdom Viridiplantae; phylum Streptophyta; class Magnoliopsida; order Magnoliales; family Magnoliaceae; genus Magnolia; species Magnolia officinalis. The sequence continues at coordinate 64,422,924 of JAJHSJ010000002.1, forward strand.
TTATGGTAGGACAACTTGATTTCTAGAAAGGTCTTTGTATCAAGAACTCAAACTTTCTAGGAATAAACAAAATTAAAGCTAATCAGAGGAATAGAATGTAATCTCAAATATTGATTGTTCTAGGGACAACCATACACTATAGAAATGGTAGGGCAACCTTACTAGAACAATTTAGAGAATCTAAAGCTCAAACAAATAAAGGAATAGCTTGAAATAAATTGCAGCAATTTAAAACTAAACTATTACAACATTCCCCACTGAGCTTGAAATTAAAATGATTATAACATTCACATCCACATATATTCCACAAAATAATAATCAAAGATAGGAAAATAAAGCACACTTCCACACAACACAAGGAGTTATAGTGGTTCGCCTGTGTGTACACCAACTGTTCAACAACAGCCACACAAAATGCTACTCCACTCCTAATATCCTCACACAGGGGATATTAGCGTTCACTATCAAATAGGTTTTCCCAGGTTTACCCAAAACCTTCACAATTGTGTCTTTTTCAAAGGGCTTACACAATTTTAAAAATCCTCTTTTTTGAGTTTTCCTGGCTCTCCTCAGATAACCAATACAATGAGATTTTTCTGTCTTAATCTCAAATAAAACCAAATAAAGTAAATTACACAAATTGTAAAATACCTATTTTTCTTCTTTGTTGTAGCAGCCCAGAAGAACCAAGTCGGAGTAGAGATTTGAATGTCAAAGTTCAATGTCCAATACTCACTTTATAATGGTTCTAGGTTTTAATAGATTTTAACTTAAAACAAATGGGCTAGCTTGAATTGATTTTGATTCCAATAAAAGGAAAATAAAACTTCCTCTTTACAGATTAGATTGGAATGCAAGAAACAAAATCAATTAACAAAGCTAAAGAAATAGAATATTAAATAAGCACACTTAGCTTAAACGGGCATAAATTTATTTCTCAGAAGGCCGAATTAAATTAGCTTGAATGGTCTATTTTATTCTGAGATTCGTGCTCTATTTATAGTGTGAATAAGTCACGTCTTCGACTGGTCTTAAGTCACTACGACTGGTCGAAGATCTAACAGATATTTGAAAATTCATGCGCGATAGGATAAGACGGTTTCACGACTGGTCGTAGGTCCCCTTCGACTGGTCAAAGGTCACACACGACTAGTCGAAGCTAAGTGCAAATCATCGCTGTTGAGTCGAAGGTCTACGATTGATCGAAGAACCAGTCGACACTGTTCCTACGACTAGTTGAACAGTCCCCGGGACTAGTCGAAGCCTAATAGAAAATTTATGAATTTTGCAACAAACTTATCACTGATCCAAGAAATCTTTAGACAGGTCGAAGCAGTGTTAGGACTAGTCGAACAAAGTCCAGGACTAGACTTAGAACAGACCAAACTGACTTATATAAAATATATGAATTGTGTATGCAAAGTGGCCTACTCTAAAGGTCAACCTAAGGTCAGTCATACCTTAATATTGAAGTAAGGACATTGAAACTTAAAAGATGAGTGACCTTTGAAAGTGATGAAGCTTGAAGTCTTGATGTAGCTCAAACTTAAAAACTTCTAGAGATCTTGAGATTGAACTTGAACACTTCTTCAGATCTTAAGATTAAACTTGAACACTTCTTGAGATCTTGAGATTGAACTTGAACACTTCTTGCATTATCCTTGTCTTTAAATTAAATCGAACAAACTCACTTCTTCGAGTTTTAACTTGTGAACAGAGCTTGTCCAACAAAGTTGATCTTGAGTAGCACTTTGATCTTCACATATGCAAGCTTCATAACAGTGTTTTTGGCACCATGAATTTGACAACAAAAGAGGCTATAAACATTAACACTTACAAGGCCCCATTGGAATGAACCCTAATGGAAATGATGATGGTCTCCATACAAAGGCGGAGATGGTATTCTGGATTTCATGCCTGGTTCTGTTGAGAGGTTGAAAAAAAAGGAGAAAGGATGTTGGTGGGGGATCAAAGAGCCTTGGAAGTGGTTTGCTTGTGATGGATGGCTGAGGTTTTGCCACAACAGTTGGGTGGGCATGTGATTCTACAGTGGTGTTATTCGGAATCATCTAGAAAGACATTCCCCACTAGAGATTGTCTTTTTCTCCCATGGGGGAAAGGGAGTTTTGGATTCCTTTGGGTTTTGGGTGAGTGATGTGGCAGGAGGTGTAATTTTACTTATTCTAGTGGATGCATAATCTCTCTTTTTATGGACTTCTCTTCTTCTCATATTTTATATATGTAGGAGGCAGTAATTAAATAATTCTTATTTAGATGCATGAGAATTTGGTACCTAAAAAAATTATTTTTTCAATAAAGCACATCTTATTTAGAAAAACCTTTTGAGAGCAACTTACAAAAGAGAGATGGGTGGGGTGTGTGCTAAATGTGGATGGACATATACCTAAAATCACATTAATCAATCATTCCTAATCATCTATTTGTGGCTATGAATTAAATACATGGTTAAACCTAAAATAATAACTGGTTTGAATTTAAAGGGGAAAAACATCTTATTATTAATATTATTTTATCATTACAAATTTCCAGTCATGCTACATTACCAATTAGGTGAAAGATTTGGATAGTTTAAAATGTTGCAAAATTATGCAATGTATACATTTAAAGAGTCACCATCATATATATTATTTTTTCAGTTGGTAGAACTAGCATTGGAGTCTAGTGTAATTCACCCCTCACCTATGTAGCAAAACTATATTTTAAGTCCATATTAAAAAAAATCATATAATTAATTAAATGTTAAAAACATTGTATATTTTGGGAGATAAGAAAATAAAATAAAATAAAAATCATTTTTTGCACTAACTATATTAATCTTTTTTTCTTTTTTTTTTTTCCAGTAAAACACATTGTATTGAGAAAAAAAAAAAAAAAAAACAAGATTGGTGTTCGAAATCAATTGATAAATTTGAGTACAAGGTCAAAATTTTTAGTACAGACAAATTGATTTATATGTGGATTACTTGAAAAATGAAGGATTTGAAAAAGGCAATGAACACCATTCAACCATGTATATGCATTGCCAGTGTAACTCCTTGCATTGCTGGTCCCAAGCCTGGGTAAAGGAGGAGGGAGAATAGGCGTTAAGGTGAGTTGTGTACTCTTCTTTCATTTTCTGAGAGATTTTTTTTAATGCTTAAACACTCAATTGAAAACTTGCACGTTTATTGGCTGTTGCTGAACAGGGGGAACATTTGGATGTTGGCACAAAATTGTTGAGGTTGTTGCATAGGTTGTTGTGGCACGAAAGGGCCCTACTGTCATTAGTCAGTCTACTATTCAGCTCCAAACACGGTATGACTATGTGGCATCATTTGTTTTCTCAATCTATTCTCTCCCAAAGTAGATGGATAAAAAACCATTACTTGGACAACCATTATAAAATTTCTTTATTCATTTGCTTTATTTTATTTAGTTTATCAGTGAAAGAGGCTAGGAGTGAAGCGTCGGTTGCGCTCCCACATGGTGGTGGGTGTGGCGGTGTTGTCCGTAGTATGGGTGGGCGTGGAAGCAGCTCAAACAGAGATATTGGGAATTGGGGGACTGTGACGGATGAAGTAGTTGCACAATTAAGTTCAATGCTTTTATATTTCTCATCTTATTTGTTATGTTTTTGGGTTCATTTTTTCCCTTTGTGGTGAGGAATGCATGAATTGGATTCATCGGTTGCAGTATATGAATATTTGAATGATTTTGTTACCTAGGGAACATGAGGAAATCACAAACACAGAAGACAAGATCTTGACTCCTAACAAGCAACCAGAGCAGGAAGATGTACCAACTTCAGATGTTAATAAGCAAAGTAAGGAGGATCCAACAAATGAAGTAGAAGAAAAGGAACCAGAGGAGAAGGTAAACTCTTCCCTTTTTTGTGCATTTTTTGGTTGAATGCATTTATGCCTCTAGCTACAGTGAGAATGTTTGCTCAAGATGTTTAATCATAGTTCTAAAATCTAGCAGGTTGACTCGAAACTCGATCTAGTCAACTAGACTTAATGACCATAGTTCTAAAATTCGTATGCGTCTTGTCGTTTGAGATTGCATGTTTAGTTAACATATTTTCTGTTGTTGAATGGCACATTTTTTAGCTCATTAAAGCACAAAAGTGGTCAATAGAAATGTACTTACCTCATTGAATGTTATCTTCTGTTAGTTTAACAAATGGAACTTGGAATCTGGAATATACATGGTGATATGTCACTTGACCAAATTGCAATACTTGTCTGTAAGAAAATGCTCATAGCTTTAGGTTTTAGACTAACTAGTCTTAGGGTCTATGACTAACTAATCTAGTACAATTATTATAACTTTTGTAATGCTAGAAATAGTCTACATTGGCACTACTTTTGTTTTCAGTTACAAATGAGCATACATTGCACTTGCTTATTTTGTTATGCTTATTATTGAAGATCTGTAATTTCCCAACATCTTTTTTTATACTTTAGTCTTCACAAAATTCTATAGGAGTTTTTTGGTGCTCATGCTTTGTGTGATTGGTACCAATAAACAAAGTACAAACTCATACCAAAGCAATAAATTGTGGTTTGCAAGAAACTTGGGAAATTTTTGGGAAGAATTTTTCAAAAAATGGGATTGTTTTCCTATGAAAAAGAGAGGTAGAATATACGTTTATTGATGTTTTCAAACATTCATTAGATAATTGAACATTTCATGAATTTTTCACAATTAACTTGCTTATTAATTTTAGATACTCTTATGTTATGGAGAATGTTGAGGTATAAAAATAAAGGTTTAAGAATAAATCAAAAGAAAGATTAAAGAGAAAGAGTAAAAGAACAAAAAAATGAATGAAGAAAATATAGAAGGAATTCATGGTGATTGTGCATACCTGCGGAAAGCATGTTGGTTGCGCGGGTCCGCACAAATGCCATTATTGATTGTGCGTACCTGCGCAATGCCAGTTCGGTCAGGATGAGTTGTATGGTTGAGATCTGATGAGAAGTCGAATCCGGTTTTGATATTCAAGCTTGTTCAATATTTGTATTTTTAATGTTCTATTTTAGAATTAAGGGAAATCAAAGGATGTAAATGAATCCATAATGAATAAACATGATGACTGTCATGCCCCAAACTCGAAAACCGGGCTCACTAAATTCTCGATCGCTGAATCCGATGCTGACAGCCTCCACAGTACCCCATTCTTGGCTCCCAGTGTCAATACACCAGATTCCGATCCTGGGATCCAACAAGGAGGATTTTCCAACGTACTTTTATCTCGTAATAATCATAACCACAAGTTTCCCCAAATCACAAAGGCAACATCATCATCACATATCCATTAATATAAACATTTGAACACAGTGCTGAAACCGAAATACATATATGAAAATCAAATCTCCAGAAGACCGTTGTACGTCCCATGCTCAACGCTGCTACAACCTAACATCACCTGCACGCATCTATCGTGTATAAGCTTATAGAAAGCTTAGAGGGTGGTGTAAGTGTATGCACAAGTGAAAAGGCCAAGCTATATGTCCTAGAGGGGGGGGGGGTGAATAGGACTATGCCAAATTTAATATAAAATCAGCGGAAATAAAGTAAACCAATATCCTTACAATTATGAATCAATTCACAATGCTAAATTTAAATCACCTTGATAAATAAATATTGAGAGATTGATACAAATTCAGTTCTAAGGACAACCTTACACCATAATAAACAAGGGCTTATGGTAGGACAACCTTATTTCTAGAACATCTTTTGGATCAAGGACTCAATTTTAATAGAAGTAAATAAAATAGCAAGGAATTGAAATTAAATACAGAAGTATAGATCTAAATTATTACAACAATCCCCACACTTGCTTGAAATGTAAATAGTTACAACATTCACATCCACTTGTACATTCCACACAATCGAATGATAAAAGATATGAAAATTAAGCAAGCATTCAATCCACAAGACAAAGAGTTATAGTGGTTCGCCTGTGTGTACACCAACTGTCTTTCAACAGCCACACAGAAAGCTACTCCACTCCTAATATCCTCACACAGGGGATATTAGCGTTCACTATCAAATAGGTTTTCACAGGTTCACCAAAAACCTTTACAATTGTGTCTTTTTCACTTGGGCTTACACAATTCAAAAACCCCTCTTTTCTGAGTTTTCTGGTTCTCCACAGATAACCAAAACAATGAGATTTTTTCTAGTTCAACCTCAAACAAAACCAATACAATGAGATTTTTCTGGCTTAACCTCAAACAAAACCAAAAGTAAATAAATTTTACAGAATTGTAAAATACCTAGATTTCTCCTTTTCGTAGCAGCCCGGTAGAACCAATCGGAGTAGATGATTGAATGGCAAAGTTCAATTTCCAATACTCACATTCATAAGGTTCTAAATTCTAATAGATTTTAGATTTAACTTGTTGGGCGTAGCTATATTTGATTTTGATTCCAAGAAGAAGGAATAAGATAATTCCTCTTTTCAAATAAGATTGGAATATAGAAACAAAATCAAATTAAATAAGCTAGCAAAAAAAGGAATATTAAATAAGCACAATGTAGCTTAAAATAAACACAGACTTATCTCAGAGTGATCACTTGAAAATTCTTGAATTGAATCGAGTTGAAGTGTAAAAACTCTGAATTTCGTGTTCAATTTATAGAAGCAGAAATCGCTCCTACGACTGGTCTTAGAAACCTTCGACTGGTCGTAGCTCTAACGGATATTTGAAATATTGAGCGCGATCTTTGAAAGTCGTTTCATGACTGGTCGTGAGAAGCCTACGACTGGTCGTGGGTCACCTACGACTGGTCGTGGATCTCTACGACTGGTCGTAGGACCATAGATTACGTTGCTGGACTTTGAGTCGTAGCTCTACGACTGGTCGTGGACGAGTCGAAGCCACACCTATGACCGGTCGAAGAACCTCCAGAACTGGTCGTGGGCGTACCAAAAAATTCCAAAAAATCTTCAACAACTTAGGACTGGTCGTGGAATTTCTTGGACTAGTCGAACCAATGCTAGGACTGGTCGAACAAGAGCTAGGACTGGTCGTAGAATAGACCAACCTTATGTAAAATAAATATTTGATTTATGTATCCAAAGTGACCTACTTAAAGGGTCAACCTAAGGTCATTCAAACCTGAACCATGTCGTATGGACATTGAACTTCAACCATTCAACGAATGTAGATTGTTTGAACCATATTAGGCTTGAGATCATGAACTTATTGTAGCTTTAAACTTGAGATCTTCATCAGCATAAAAACTACTTCATGCGTTGCTTATTAGTCTTGAAGTCATTTCTTGAGTTGTTTCTTAAGACTTGAACTTCAACATTGTAACTTCTTGAACTTCAACAATGTAGCTTCTTGAGACTTCAACATTGTAACTTCTTGAACTTCAATAATGTAGCTTCTTGAGACTTCAACATTGTAACTTCTTGAACTTCAATAATATAGCTTCTTGAGACCTCAACATTGTAGTGTTTATGCAGTGTCTTGAATACATATAAATCATCATACAAGCACAAGACACAGATAAATGTTTTGACACATCAAAATTTGACAACCAAAGGAGCATGAGACCATAACACTTACAACAAGGTAAGTTCCAAAATATACAATACAATGCCATAATCATACAATATCGGAATTTCTGTTAAGATCATGAATCATACGATATCAGGGTAAGCGGAAATACTGCAAGTTTATAAATCATACAATATCAGAGTACGCAATATAGATCAGCTATACAAATAAGGAGTCATAGAGAGCCAAATGTCAGATGCCGAGGATACAATGCAATATGTAAATCCTGCTAAGTCCGTCTAGGCCATATAAGTGTAGAAACATAGAAACCCAAAATGTCATATGCCTGCTGATGTAATGTAATATCCGATGCGAATGAAATGACCAAGCTGAAGTGTGAAGTCGGGATGATAATACGTAGTATCGCATGCTACGGGGTCCACCACAAGGGACTTCTATCCAAACCAGTCCCATACCTAAATTTAGATAGTCAGACTCAATGTGGTAAACTCCTGATCTCAGGTAGTCGCGCGCCCCAACCGAAATCCTATCCATTGCAAAGGTACATGTAACAAATAGTTGCGCACGACCAACGCGAGTGGATAATGAATGAATGAATGAATGAGTATGCAACGCCTGCTCAACACCTATCAGTATTGTACATCTCTGGGATCATCACCGAGGTCTAGTACACTCCACACCAGCTTGCCGCCCCATCAAGTTCACAACTGGGTAAGTGAAAGAGACCTCACTATCCGCCTACCAATACCGGCCTGACTCATCGATAGTGGACCCATTTATGAGCTGGTTAGACTTAGCCTAGCTATGCATACTTCCTCAGGCAGGTAAGGCCACACCCTCTCCCAACCTACCACAACACAGTGGGAGATGTGACCTACTAGTATACGACCCTCATGCGCTCATATATATCCACTCGGTCTCGACGTCGGGGCGTCCTTTGGTACCAAGAGGGTTTAAGGATTTTCACCCAGGGCCATTTATGGCGGCCCGATGCTAGTAACAGATTTTCGGGGTCCCATCTGGCCATCCACAACATCACTGTGGAGGCTACGGCCCTGATGTCGATAGGGCGTAAAGTAATCACAACATACAATGCAAGATGCATGAGTCATACAATCCAGTCATGCATCAATCCTGCGCATATCGTGCGCTCACGTGGGATAACTCCGCCTATCAGGGGGTCCCATAAACCACCTACACTATGGCATATGCAAGGTTAATCACATCTCATAACAAACATGCAGATGATGCGTATGGGCATGTATCATGATGCTATGCTGTCACATGCTCATAATCAGAATCGGCCTTGGTGATCGGCCTCGACAGTTAGAATTGGCCTCGACACTTGAAATTGGCCTTGACAATCAGAATCGACCACTCAACAATCGAAATCGGCCTCGACAATCGAAATCGGCCTCGATGATCAGCCTCAACAATCGAAATCGGCCTCGACAATCAGAATCGGCCTCGACAATCGAAATCGCCTTGACAATCAGAATCGGCCTCAACAATCGAAATTGGCCTCGACAATCAGAGTCGGCCTCGATGATCGGCCTTAACAATCGGAATTGGCCTCAATAATGGGAATTGACCTCGAGATCGGCCTCAACAATCAAAATCGGCCTTGATAATCGAAATTGGCCTTGATAATCAGCCTAGGCAATCGAAATCAGCCTCGACAATCGGAATCGGCCTCGATAATTGGCCTCAGCCATCAGAATCGACCTCGATAATCGACCTCAACAATCAGAATCGGCCGCGATAATCAGAATCACACTCGACAATCGAAATCGGCCTCGACAATCGAATCGGTAATCGGCCTAACAAAGGGCCCAAGGGAAGGTCACAATGTGGATATTTAACCATCATCTCCCATCAATGTGGACATTTAACCAACATCGCTCCCAAACAGCGTCTCACATAAACATCATTACATATATTATAGTGAAATCAGACATTACATCGGTCCACACATTCATCGCATTGGGCCTCACTTGAGGGCCACACATACGTCATAATGGGCCTTGACACATGGGCCAAAAATATATCACAATGGGTCACAACATATGGGCCGAAAGTACATCTCATTGGGCCTTACTAAATGGGCCGAAAATACATCACAATGGGCCTCATCATATGGGCCAGAAATATATCACAATGGGCCATGACATATGGGCTGAAAATACATCACAATGGGCTAAAAATACATCACACTGGGCCACGACATATGGGCTGGAAATACATCACAATGGGCCATGACCCACGGGCTTCAAATACGCAATAGGTGGGCCTCATCACATGGGCCATAAATACATTACATCAGGCCTTGCCCATGGGCCTCGAATACATCACATTGGGCCTCGCCCCATGAGCCTCAAATACATCACATTGGGCCTCGCCTATGGGCCTCGAATACATCACATTGGGCCTCTCCCATGGGCCTCGAATACATTGCAAGTGGGCCTCAAATATACATCACAGGTGGGATTTCCATGTGAATGGTATGGATATACACATATCTCAAGGTGGGCCTCACCTGTCCAGCATATGGACAGAGTGAATATAGAATAGATACATCAAGGTAGCTTCTCAAAGCTCCTGCCTGTCCCAGTTAAATGGATGGATGGTGTAAATAAGATCATACATCACATTGGGTATCCACCGTATAGATAGTTGGACGGTGTGGATAAATCATGTACGTCTGGTGGGTCCCATGAATGGACTCTATAGATGAAACACATTTATCATGTGGGACCCACGCCCCTGTAAATAACAGCATGAGCAAAGCACCTACATCATAGGTGGGTCCCATATAGATGGACGACATGGCTGAAATGCATACATTATTGTGGGGGCCACGGACATCTTTGTGGATGGACCACAATATCAAGGTGGCCCCACATGGACAACATGGATAATACAATACATGTATCATGGTGGGTCCAACACATGTGGGCCATCAGAGGGATGAACGGATGGTCTGGGTTAAACCCATAGAACTTGCTGTGTTAGTACAGCAGCTATATAGCTAGTGTAAGGTACACTAGCCAGTGGGTTTCCACAGAGGTGGGTCCCACGTGGGGCCCACCATAATGTTATTTCCATCCAATTTGACCATAAGGTCCTGAAATAAGAGGAAAAATAAATTTCATAAAGATCCAAAACTTCTGTGACCCAAAAGGGTTTCAATGGTTGGGTGGTGTGGACCACCTGAGTGCCGTGAACGATTGATTTTTGAGGGCATCCCATATATAAAGGGGACCCATCAAATGCACGGTGTTGATGCTCCACATGCATCATGGTGGGGCCTGAGGTGGGGCCCACTCTCCCTGCCCATTTCACCAGTGCCAGGACGCTGTTCGCTGCAGCGACCTCTGGACACTAGCAGCAGCAGCGCCAACTAGATTTTATTATTATTTTAAAGGATTTCATAGGCGGGCCCCACATCATGACGATCCAGTCCGCCTGCTGGGTTCTTTGGCCTGGGATGCATCTAACGAGTCCAATATTCAACATGTTTTGACATATAGAAACATTACAGTGGGCCCTAACAGATTTATCAGTAATAAAATGATCTCTTTGATGGTGTGGCCCACTAGAGGTTGGGATTGGGTTCATATTTCGGCTCAATGCCTAAAATGAGCTGAGGAAAAGGGTGGACGATGCGGATTAGATGCATACATCAAGGTGGGGTCCACGTGATCAGACCTTCAGAATTTGTTAACCACATATAGCTACTGTGTGGTAGACAAGCCAATTCGCTTTCCACGGTCAAAGTTGGTCCACACGTGTGGCCCACCTCACCTTGGATTAAGATGATATTTGTATATTCCTTTCGTCCAGAGACTTTGGACGTCCAGCGGACGGGTGACCCTAGATGGGTCACGCCATCAAGGTGTGTCCCCCCATCAAGGTTAGTCCCACGGTTAGATGGCGTGGATATAACACATGTTGGTGGGCCACATACACACATTAGGTGGACCACACACCGCTTCATCATCCTCACCAAACAAAAAAATGAAGAGAGAGATAGAGAGAGAGAGAGAGAGAGAGAGAGATCGGATGGTGATGGAGGGACCCCGCCACTATGGGCCCCTTAAGGCGATACAAACCATACATCAAATGGTCCCACCATATGTGGGCCTTTAAATAATCAAAGTCAAAGAAATTTAATGCTATGAACACCCGCCTATGCTTCTTCTTGGACTTCTTCTTTCATCAACATAATCTAGAGCTCCCAAGGATCATGATTCAAGGGTTAATATGAAGCTTGGATGGTGGAGACGGGAGGTAGGAAGGTGGGCCACACAAGCTCTATCCATGGAGCTTGGAGCTTGGATGTTGGATCTCCCTTTGGGATTTGCTTGGAATGAGAAAAATGAGAGAGGGAGGAGTGGTGATGGGATGAAAAGGGATGGGTTCTCTTGACTTTTGGTAAGAAAGGAATGGGTTAAGAATGGGTTACTTTGACTTTAGGTGAGAGAATGTGATGGGATATGTACTTGAGTTGTACATTGATTGATTGATGTGACGTGTCGTAGAGATTCTCTTGGAATTCACAACGCACGGCGTTTTCCTTGAACATAATGCGGGCCCACATCTCTTGGCCCGGGTATCACCTCGGCGCGCGAGACGATACGTCGGAACGACGATGATGACGCAGTCGCACTGGTACAATTCTTGAGTCGAGCCGACTCAGATCGATAGGATGTAACTCAGGGATGCACGCAACTACTATTTATGGGTCACGAGTCACCAAAATTCGACCAGGAGGACTGCGGAGGCCTATGGAACGATACGAGCTAGGATACGGGTCTTACAATGACTATTCTCTATATATTCTCTGTTATGATTAAATAAGATAATCTCTAATCAAATGCTATTTGTTTCTTATCAAAACAAAATGGCGACTCTGCTGGGGATTCTTATCTTGTTTGATATTAACTTAGAAAAAGTTTAGAGAATTTCATCATAGTTTGGTGTCATACTGGAGCCAAAATGACGACTCTCAATGGGAATATCCTCCCCTTCATCCCTAAGATAGAATATTTTGTTAGTGAAATATTGATTGATATTTCACATTGTCAATTATAGGATATAAGACGGAATTCCAAACTACGATTAATGACAACCATTACAAACAAAAAAAAATTTCTACTTCACAATGACTAGGTTTGTTATAAAATACGCTACGAATCAGTCTTCGAATCATGATAATGAAGGTCAAGCTATGACAAGCAAAAATGATAAATCTCAAGTCATGGCGGGAGTTATAACTGCCTCCCTGCTGGCTAAGGATAACAACAATGATTGGACTGTTGTGTCATCCCGAAGAACAAGAGCCCGAAACACCGTGACCATCAGGATGAGTCTGTCTCTACAAAAAGTCAAAAGATCGATAACGTGGAACACAGCCAGAAAGAACCCCGAACTCACTCTTACAGCATTATACCTAGGTAAATCAGTTCCTTCATTCGCGTCGCAGGACTTCCCAATTTTGCCTCCCACTGGATTCATGGTGAAATACGCTCATAATCGTTCTCCAGGTTCGAAGAATCAGCTAATCTCAAACATGCCAATGTCGAATAAAAGTAGTACTTCAAGAGTTGTCGCTGGAGTGATATCTATATCACCACTCCTACAAGATAGAGACGAATGGACTGTTGTTTCCAATCGAGGGACGAAAGCATGATCTCGTACAACTTTTGAATCGATTCCTCAACAGATAATCAGAGGCCCAGAGACAAGAAATGTGGCAAGAAAGAATCCTACGCATGCTCCTCTAAGACTTTATCTAGGGAGTTCCACTTGTTCTCTACCATCTCGGGATTTTTCAGCCTTGCCCATCGCGAATGTTCGATGGACAAGAAGAGAGAAAGGTAAATCACCTATAGAAGATTCACCATCCTTTGTATCTCCACAAGTAACGCCCTTAGTAGTTACGTTACAATCAGTTGAACCTTGCAAAAATACAAAGGAACTTAATGAGACTCCTATCTTATCGAACCTTGTCACTCCAATGCACTTATATTCTTCCTCGACAACAGTTTTGTTAAGAAGTGAAAAGGCTACCGTATATATGACAGGGACAAATCAGGGTCCATTACTAGATGTTGATGAGTGTATGACTGAGATGGCGCAAACTCAGAGGATTCTAATGGAAGAATGTTGGAATCTTCGAGAAGCCTTGGCAACTCTCGCCCATAATGTGGCTCAAGTTGTGCCCCACCAATGATGGCTATGGTAAATGGAAATGAACAACGGCCTAAAGGATCGCAACCTTCGAAAACAGGATCACATGACTCTGTGCCTGCCGTAAGAGCAGTAACTCAAGAAGAAATTCGACAAGTAGTTACGGAAATAGTCAGGGAACACGAGCATACCAGAAGATTCCGCTATAGAACGCCGTATTCAAGAGAGGTTGAGGACATACCATTTCTGACTAATTTCAAACATCCAGACTTTCAAAAATTCAATAGGGATGGATCTCCAAAAGAACACTTAATGCACTTTGTAAGGCTCGTATCCTCGACCATACCATTCCGTAAGCTTCTGCGGTTCTCCCGGTCGAATTTTGGTGACCCGCGATGCATAGATAACATTTGCGCGTGACCCTAAGTCGCATCACGTATATCAGAGTCAGGTCGACCCGAGACTTGTACCCTAGCGACTGCACCGTCGCCGCGGTTCCAACGTCGTGTCTCGCATGTCGATGCAATACCCAAGTTAGGAGTTGTGGGCCCACGTATTTTTTTGAAGAAATGTCGCTTGTTGCGAATTCTTAGAGAATCTTTACAACCTATCATATCAATCAATCAATCAATTACAAGTCCAGTACACAACCCATCCCTCTCTTACATAAGCCATACCCAAAGTCAACTCTCTCTCTCTCTCTCTCTCTCTCTCTCTCTCTCTCTCTCTCTCTCTCTCTCTCTCTCCACCCATCCCTCTCTCATCCAAGATTCAACCAATCCCATACCCTTCATGTCATTTTCTTACAACGTCCGTCCCTCTCATCCCATCTTTCTTACAACACCCTCTCCTCTCTCATTCTCTCCACCATTTTCTAGGCTTCCATGAGAGAAAAATCCTAAGGAGAGAAAATAGCCAAGAGAGGACCCATCTACCTACCCCCTCATCTCACCATCCAACCCTTCAATTTCGATCTTCCACCATTAAAGAAGAAGTTAAGGAGCTAAGGAAACCATAGAACCAAGAAGATTAATAATCGGTGGGTGTTTATAGGATTAATTTTGTATTTTTGATGATGGGCCAAGTGGGGCCTACCGATCGATGGTATGGATCTCACTTTGGACTCTATGTGTGGTCGATGGCCCATCATGACTCATATGTTCATTCCATGATGGGGCCATTCTCCATGGACCTCATCATGATGTTTATTTTTCTAGTATGTAAAGGGTCATCTAGACTTTGCATTTTGGTGGAGAAGGGATCTCCACCGTTAATTTCCATTTGAGGGCCCACTTGTGATGGGACCCATTTTGTTGTGTGTTGTAAACAAAGAGGGGCCCATAGTGGCGGGGTCCCTCCACTACGCCGATCTCTCTCTCTCTTTATGATGGAATGTGGCCCACCTAACCCTGACCGTCCTGCTGGTGGGACCCCTATATGTGTTATATCCATACCGCCATCCATTTGGCAGGTGTGTGGGGCCCACCCCACACATGCAGTGCATGTGGGATGGGACCCACCTTGATGTATGTGTCCTATCTCCACACCGTCCATTTTTGGACGGTGCCATGTGAGCCGTACCTTGATGTATGTTATTCATCCAGGCCATCCAAGGCTTGGATGCTAGACATCAGTTATATAAAAAAATATAAATAAATAATATATAATAATATATATGTGGTGGGCCCCACATGGGACCCAACCAACGTGAAGTGGATTGGCTGGTCTACGACCACACCAGCTATATAGCTGATGTATTAGCATAAGCATGGACGTCTGATCAGGGGTGGGGTCTGATCATCTAGACTATCCATCTATGTGGACCCCACCTCCTATCAGCGGGTGCAATGACACCGGCAAGTTCTGTGGACCCCACCGTGATGTAAGGGTCTTATCCACACGTCCAACATCCTGGATGGGTGGGACCCACCTCGTATGTATTGTATCCTCACCATCCAATCTCTGGAAGGTGATTGGCTGGATCACCTCACATCAGCTATATAGCGGGTATATTGAAGTTAGCAAGTGGGTTGATCATGAGGCCTGTGTTATATCCTCACCATCCATCTGGACGTGAGGCAGATCCAAATATCTAGTGGGCCACGCGTGTGGGACCCACCGTGATATATGTATTTTGTATTCCCCCACGTCGTCCACCTGTTTTGCATCCACATCGTCCATCCAATTGGCGAGCTTGTCTTAATGTCTGAGACTAAAACTGAGGCAGATTCGTGTATCAAGTGGACCACACTACAGAAAACATTAGAGGATTGAACGCCTACCATTGAAACCCTTTTGGGAGTATGGAAGTGTTGGATCAGTATGAAAATTATTTTTTCCACTTAATTAGGTCTTTGTGACCATATGAACAGATTGTATGGAAAATGAACGTTATGGTGGGCCGTGGGAATTCTAACGGCGGAAAACAATATCTCCACTGTTATTTGTGGTATGGTCCAGATGATCTTCCGTTATGATTCATTTGGGTAATGCTCTAAAATAACCTCTTAAAATAGATGAATGTTGTAGATGGCGCGACCCATTGATGCGGCCCACTTGATGTATATGAGGTCCATTGGTGTGGCCCATTGATGCGGCCCACTTGATGTATATGAGGCCCATTGGTACGGCCCACTTGATGTATATGAGGCCCATTGGTACAACCCATTGATGCAGCCCACTTGATATATATGAGGCCCATTGGTGTGGCCCATTGATGCGGCCCAGTTGATGTATATGAGGCCCATTGGTGCGGCCCGTGGATGCGGCCCACTTGATGTATATGAGGCCCATTGGTGCGGCCCATGTGATGTTGCCCACTTAATGTAAATGAGGCCCATTGGTGTGGCCCATATGATGCAACCCACTTGATGTATATGAGGCCCATTGTGTTATATGTGAAGCCCATATGATAAGGCCCATTATGATTAATATGTGGCCCATGAGTGAGGCCCAATGTGGTGCACATATGGCCCATGAGTAAGGCCCATCGTGGTGTACATTAAACCCTTTATGTGAGGCCCATTATGTTGTGTATGAGGCCCTTGCGTGAGGCCATGGGCCCACCATGTGTTTGGCTCTATGTGGGCCACCCCTTGGAAGCAATGTTGGTTAAATGTCCACATTAATGGGCAATGATGGTTAAATGTCCACATTATGACCCTTCCTGAGGCCCATTGTTGGGCCTTTTCTCATATTTCCTTAGTGGACTAACCCAAACTGTTGGGCCCCCATGATTATTTGGCCCACCTTAATATAAGGAGAGTACATCATCATCATACGAGTATGCTTAGCATAACATCATGATACATGCCATACACATCACACACATGCTTGATGTGGTTGGCCATTGCATATGCCATTGGGCAGGTCGTTTATGGGACTCTCTGATAGGCGGAGTTGTCCCACATGAGCGCACGGTATGCGCATGATTGATGCATGATTGGATTGCATGATTCATGTATCTTGCATTGTGTGGTTATGATTACTGTGCGCCTTAGGGACATCAGGGCCACAACCTCCACAGGCATATCGTGGAGGGCAGGATTGGACACCGAAAATACTGTTACTAGTATCGGGGTGCCATAGATGTCCCTGGGTAAAAATCCCTAAACCCAATAGTACTAGAGGATGACTCTAAGGTTGAGACGGAGTGGATACATGAGCGCATGAGGGCCGAATACCAAGAGGTTGTCTCCCACTTTGTCGTAGTCGGTTGGAAGGGGGTGTGGCATTACCCGCCCAAGGGTAGGGGCAATTGCTAGGCTGAGTATGACTAGCTCGTAAATGGGTCTGCTATTGACGTGTCGGATAGGTATTGGCAGGCTATTGGCCAGGTGGATAGTGAGGTTTCTTATGCTCACTTGGACTACACGGCTGGGAAAGGGGCAGTGTCATTTGGAGTGTACTAAACCTCAGTATTATCCAGAGTAAGAACTGTACTGATATTTGATGCTTTAGTGATGAGCTTCATTGATATGTGGATTTGAATGAGGATTAGTATGCCGGCATCATTTATGTCTTACATCGCATGGCCTTGATATGGCCTTGGTATGGCCGACATCATTCATGTCTTACATCGCATGGCCTTGATATAGTCGATAGCATTCATGCTTTACATTGTATAGCCTTGGTACGACTGATAGTATTCATGGACTTATCAGCATTTTTGCATTACTCTGATATTGCATTCTGAGCACGCTTATATTACGCACATGCTCTCACCACCCTCTAAGATTTCTATAAGCTTATGTATGATTGATGAGTGCAGGTGATGCCATGATATAGCCATAGCTTAGCACGAGCGTATAATCGAGCTTCAAGAGTTTCTGTTATTATTATCGTTGTATTTCCCTTTATGTGCATTGTACCTTAAAGTTTTTTATCATAGTGGATTTTGTGATGGTGTATTGGTTATTGTTCGTGGGTTATGCTTATGGTTATGCTTATTGCGAATCAAATTCATGCTGAGAAATCCTCCTTGTATATCCCAGGATCGAAACCTACTATATGGGTACCGGGAGCTAAGAATGGGGTTTACGAAGGCTGTTGGCACCAGATTCGGCGATTGAAAATTTTGTGAGCCCGGTTTCTGAGTTTGGGGCATGACACACTTCAATACCACGTTGGGTAATTTCTCCACAATCTCACAATACAGTTTGCGACTGTTTGGTTCCTCATTAACAGGAAAAGCATTCTAATGGTATTCCAATTTGGCGCTAGAGTCAATACGGACTTAGGAACAAATACAGGATGCCTTTATGTTAAACTTCTTCTCGTTAGATCGCGATGTTAGTATTATAAAATTGGCAGTTGTGCAGCAAAGAAAGAACGAACTTGTGGAGAAATTCATTGATAGATGAAAAATTTTGGGAGCTTCATGCAGACAGTTATCCGAAGAAAAAGAACAAGTGAAGATGTGCTTAAATTCTATGAAAACGGGAATCGCATTCGGGCTCACAAGTGCTAATATAAAAACCTTTCGTGACTTGGCTACAAAAGCACACGCACTAGAGTTAATGGCCAGGAAGATGCCAATCTTTCAAAACAGAATAGAAAGAAGGGTACCAAATAGATCAATGGTAAATATCATTGATCATGAAAAGAAAAAAGATGGGTTCCATAACAAACAAGAAGCAAGGAAAAGAGAAGATGTTGATTGTTATAAAGGTCGTGCGAATGATAAACGATCTCGATTATATGACTCTCACAAAGAGTATGCTTTCGAGAAAGAAGATGTTTTGCCAATGATGGAACAACTACTAAATGTTGGAACTATTAAGCTACCCCAGCCAAAATATCTAGACGAAGTTGAGATGACAAAAGAGAAGAACTATTGCCGTTATCATCGTTTTCTCGGACATCCTACGGAAGTTTACTTCACATTGAAAGATATTACAGAAGATGATAAAGCAGGGTGAGATAGTGATAAAAAAGGATGAAAATGAGAGAGGAGAGTAACTGCAAATGTGGCGTCTGCAAAGGATCTGCCATGGATATGGAAAGATAAAGGGAAGGCTGTTGTGATAAGAAAAACACCATTTTTATATCTCCTATCGCAAGTCCCATAAGAAATATTCACTATTATCATTCACAGCTTCCCGGGCCGTCCATTGGAGGAATTAGTCCAGACGTCTTGGCCTCCACATGCCAAAGAGAAGACGAGTCAGTCAAAGAATTCATTGATCGATGGAGAATGTTGGGGGCATCATGTTCACAATTGGCGAAAGAAGAAAAACAAGTCATGTATAGAATGCATAAGACCAGATATTACAATGGGTCTTGTCAACCCGAGTATATAGACCTTTTAAGATTTGATCGTAAAAGCTTATAATTTCGAAAAGCTCAGTAAGAAAGTGTTCGATTTTTATATGAACTATAGATGTTTCGAGATTCTAAAAAGACTTTGGCCGGTAATGTCAAGGAAGAGAGAGAAATGGAGAACTATCAAGAAGAACAAAGAAATTTTGATGAAGAAATATGAGCAATTACACAATGAGGAAAGTAAAGAAAAGATTTAGACAATTAGACAACTGTGAAAAGTATGCATTCGAAGAAGATGATATACTTCCTATGATGAATCAACTATTGGCTGTAGAAAAGATCAAATTGCCATGGCCAAAACGCCCAAAATAAATAAAGATGATGAAAGAAAATGATTATTGCCATTATCATCGTCTTCTTGAGCATCAAACTGAGAATTGCTTCACTTTGAAGAGAATTTTACAAGAAATGATGGATAGTGTTGAAATCATTATAAGGAAAATGTATGACGTAAGGGAAAAGGTAACAACGCGCAATCCTCACTGAAGTTAGTTAAGATCATTTGAAAGAAGAATAGTGCGAATACAACTCTTCATATTTCTATGATGAATATGCATGACAATGCCCAAATATATCATCTCTGAAGATCATTACAATTTTGATTATGAAAATTATAAGCATAATACTTCCTAATCAAACGGGGGCAAGGTAAACAGAAGGATGTAAAAGCCTCCCTCTCCCTTACCACATGTATTGGTATTCTTCTTATATGAATAAAAGACAGATTCTTAAACATGCCAAGCAAGTATCAAGCATATCAAATTTATCGCCAATGAACTATCGCCGATTATCCCCAAACGCTGATGATTATCACCAAACGCCAATATTATCGTCAAATTGATATTATCGCCATCACTATTCGTTGCTGACTACTATTACAAAAGACATTATTGTCGAAGTGATATTATTACCAAGTTGATACACTATTTTAAAACATAAATATTATCAAGGATATTATTATCAGTAATGACAATATATCGTTTATCGACTTATCATTTACGGTAGCGGCGATGGCAATTTATCATCTGCGGCAGCCGAATGCCACATAAGACCTACAACAATTAGTGATATATCAAATATTATGCGAGCAACAATGAGAAGCCATTGGCCCTAAAAAACCCGCGTAGGTCATCACATGCTTAGACCCATGTGGGCAGCGGATGAAGCCAACGACTAAAAGCCCTGAGCGACCAAAAGTACACAACGGCCAATCACGCATGAGACTAATGTCGTTTGTACTACTTTCAACAGTGCCCTGGGAGAAGGTGAGAGAAAATGCCCTCCGGTGAATGGGTTCGACCTAGCAGACGAAGAAAAAGCGGGTTGTATTGTGTGCTCTTTGGCTCTTCCATAGACAGGCCAATCATGCATAAGACCCCCCAGATTCCTGATTTAATTCCAGTAGAAACTTATGAGGACGGGTGTCAAGCCTGTGTCCTAGTACCATTCCATTCCTTAAGGTCTCGCAATCCACCCCGTCGAATTTCAGCAATCCGTGACCTGTAGATAGAGTTTACGAGCGACCTCAAGTCGCATCCTGTAAACCAGAGTCGACTCAACCTGAGACTTATGCCATTGCGACCGCACCGTTGCTGCGGTTCCAACATCGCGTCTCGTGTGCTAATGCAACGCTTAGATTGAGAGTTATGACCCACACATTATCCTGGCCGTGGACCGCACATTGCGTGACCGTAGCTATTCCAAATAATGTACATCTCCCTAGGAATTATCATTTGGATGATGTCACCCTAGGCTACTAGTGTAGGGGTGACATCACCCTATCCTAGCAAACATGCTTGTAATCATGTTAGGCATGCTATCCTCTTCCCCATGCGCAATGATTATCCTATCTCTCTCTCTCTCTTATATCTCTCTCCCTCCCTCTTTCCTTCCTCATTTTCCCATGCTAGAGAGATCCAACGTCCCAAGTAAACCTCCATTTCCAGCCCCATTGCAAGCACTAGCCCCCCAATCTGACCATCCCAAGCCTATCACCACCATTAAAACCTTTCCTTTAAAGCATAAGATCCCAAGTGTAGAAGAAGAAGAAGGATATTTGAGGTGGGTGTCATTTCTAGGAGTAGATCTTTTGTTTTCTTCTCTAGATCTTTAATCTTTCTTGTACGGGGGCATGTAGGATCCATCAATCAATGGTGGAGATCCTACTTGACCCTTAGGTGTGGTTAATGGTCTACCCTTGTTGTATGCATAAGCCATGATGGGGTCATTCTCCATGGACCCCATCATGATGTTTTAATTAAATCCATACCATTGATGGGTCATCTAAACCCTAGATTTCATGGTGGGGATGACATCCCCACCTCAAATTTTTAGATGTAGGGTCCATGCATGCATGGAACCCATTCATGTATGGTTTGGATTGCTTGGAGGGGCTCAAAGTGGTGGAGCCCCCTCCCATGACCGTGGATCTCTCTTTCTCTCTCTCTCTCTCTCTCTCTCTCTCTCTCTCTATCTCTCTCCTCTCCTCTCCTCCTTTTTCCTTGATGGGCGTGGCCCACTTGGTGTATTGTAATGCCCTGAAAATCGGGGGTTGAGTAAAGCTCAGCTCTCAAGTTCCAACGCATCACTTATGCAACATAGATAATGATGATCATGATGTGAGCATTGAAACATGAATGAGATTATACCTGTAAGACCCGTATCCTAGTTTGCACTATTCCGATGAATCCCCGATCCTTTCTGTCGAAGTCCGACAATCCGCGACTGATAATCGACGTTGCGATCAATCGTAAGTCATATCCTTTAGATTCGAGTCGGTTTAATCCGAAACTTCGGTTTAATCCGAAACTTGTATCATTGCGATCGCACCGTCGCCGCGACTCACGCACCGATTCGATACCCTGACCAGAAGATGTGAGCCGATGTTTTTCGAAGAAATGCCACGCTTTCTCAATCCCGAGAGAATCTCTACACAATGTCAAATCAATCCCATCAATCAATCAATCACATTAATCAATCAATCACTTCAATGTCAAGTACAAGCAACCAATGCTACCTTTCTCCACAAGTAAAATAACCACCAAAGTCAACCAACCCATCACCTCACCCATCACTCACATCCATCATCCATCTCCCATCACCTCTCCTTACAACCTCTCTCTTTCCCTCCACATTTTTCCAAGCAACCATTCCAAGCAAGAGAGCACCACACGTCTATGGTTTCCAAGAGAGAAAAGTGATTTGTGACCCACCATTCCCATTTCAAAACCCATCATCCTAGCCATCCATTTCTCATCTCCACCATCAAAGAGGAGCACAAGGAGGGTGGCGTTCTAATGGACCGAAAAGATCAACCGGTGGGTGCTTTATAGGATAAGTTTTTCATGTTTTTATGATGGGCCAAGTGGGACCTACCGATCAATGGTGTGGATCTCACTTTGGACCCTAAGATGTGGCCGATGGCCCACTTTGATTATTTTTGTGTATGATTGGATGCAAGGGAGGGCCCATAGTGTCGGGGTCCCTCCATCACACGTGTGTCCCGCTCTTTTTCTCCCTCTCTCTCTTACTCTCTTTTTCATTTTCTTTCATATGATGATGATGTGGCCATGTGGTCCACTTGGATGGACCCCACCATGAAGTATGTGGTTTATCCAAGCCATCGGTAAGAGGGGCTCACTTCATATGTGTTGAACCCACACCATTCACCCTTGGTGGTCCACCAGAGCAGGGCCCACCTTGTCTAGCCACTGCCTAAAACCATCCAGCGTCCAGGGACGCTGGACGTTGGCTGAACAAAAGGAAAAAAAAAGGGAATTTTTTTTGGGTTTTGGGGCGGACCGCTCATGCAGGCCCCACCTTGATGTTTGTGTTTAATCCACGCCGTCCATCCCATTCAGGGGATCATTTTAGGCGTTGAGCCTAAAGATGGGACTAATCCGATTTTCTGGTGGGCCAGAGCATACGAAAATAACTTCTTTACCGTCAAAACTCATCCTACCGTTTCTGTACTCCGAAAATACCCAATATTGGGCTCGTTGGGTTTGTTTTGAGCCCCGGCAACTGATGGTTGGGACGAATCCACCTGATGTGGGCCCCGCACTCGAAAAACCCCAAGATCATGGATTTCAAAAAAATAAAAAATAAAAATATATATATATGGGCAGCGCCTGCTGCCACTAACACAGCAGCAGACGCTGCTGCGTTTTACACGGGCGGGCGGCCAAGAGGCAGGGACCCACGGCTCCAGCCGTGGCCCCACCATGATGTATATTATGTATCCACACCGTCCATGAGGTGGACCACCCCCTGAGGTGGGTCCCCTCCAAATTTCAGGCCCATCCAGATCTCAGGTGGCCCACACCACAAGAAACAGCGATGATTGAAATCTACCATTGAAACCTTTCCTGGCCGCATAGAAGTTTCAGATGAAGCTGAAATTTATTTTTCCCCTTCTTTCAGACCCGTGTGGTCGTATGAACGGATTGGATGGAAGATAAACACTATGGTGGGCCCCACGTGGGACCCACAGTGATGTATGTGTTTCATTCTCACCGTCCACTGACGGTGGACGGTGAGCTCTCCTTGATGTATATGTTCTATCCACACCGTCCTCCCTGGACGGTGTGTGTGCATGTGTGGGTACGTATGTGTGCGTGTGTGTATATGCACGTGTGAGTGCATTGTGTGCGAGTGTGCACGTGTGTGCATGTGTGTGTGAGTGTGCACATGTGTGTGAGCGTGTGTGTGAGAGTGCATGTATGTATATGTATATGTATATATATATAATATTATATTATTAATATTGTATATATATATTATATATATTGTATTATATATATATGGTGGACCCCACCTTGGTTTATATAAGGCCCAAGTGTTTTAGGCCCACCTTATCATATTTTTGGCCGTTGTTGAGGCCCACCTTAATGTGTATTTATGGCTGTTGTTGAGGCCCACCTGGATGAGTACTTGCGGCCGTTGTTGAGGCCCACCTGGATGTGTATTTACGGCCGTTGTTGAGGCCCACTTCAATGTGTACTTGTGGTCATTGTTGAGGCTCACCTTGATGTGTATTTGTGGCCATTGTTGAGGCCCACCTTGATGTACATAAGGCCCATGTGATTAGGCCCATTCGAGGTATTCGTGGCCCATTGTTAAGGCCAACTTTGATGTATATGAGACCCATATTACAAGGCCCATTGTGATGTTTTCAAAGGTCCATGGGTTATGGCCCATTGCAATGTACATAAGGCCCATTGATGTGGTCCACTTGATGAATGTAAGGCCCATGCGATATGGCCCATTTGATGTATTTAAGGCCCAATGGGATGTCCTTAAGGTCCATTACAATGTGTGATTCCTCCATGGTCTGTGTAATGATGTTTTATGGCGGGCCATGCCTTGGGAGCAATGTTGGTTTGACGTCCACATTGCAAGTATAGTGTTGGTTAAATGTCTGCATTATAACTCTCCCTAAGACCCATTAGTAAGCCCATACTTGTTGATAGTTCACCACTTTATAACATGTTTAGTATAGCTCCATGATTCATACCCGTACGCATCATTTGTATGCTTGATATGAGGAATGTTTGATCATAGCATATGCCTTCGGGCAGACTGTTACGGGCTCCCTGATAGGCGGAGTTGCACTGCATGAGCGCATGGTTTACGCAGGACTGTTGCATGACTGGTAGTGTGACTCATGCACTTGCATTGTGTGATTGTAGTTACTGTATGTCCTAGCGACACCAGGACCATAGCCTCCACAGACACATCGTGGGTGGCTGGATTGGATACCGGAAATGTTTGGTTCTAGCATACGGGTGCCATAGATGTCCCTGGGTGAAAATCCCTAAACCCGATGTACCAGAGGATGACTCCAACGTCGAGACCAAGTGGATGTACGAGCGCGAGGGCCGAATACCAGAAGGCCGCGTCTCCCACTGTGTCGTGGTCGGTTGGAATGGGGTGTGACCTTACCCGCCTGAGTGAGGGGGCAATTTCTAGGTTGAGTTTGACCAGCTTGAGGAATCGGTCCGCTATTGACGAGCCGGGCCCGATATTGGCAGGCGGATAGTGAGGTCTCTTTCACTCTTCTAGTTGTGCGTCCGGATCGGAACGGCAAGCTGGCGTAGAGTGTACTAGACCCCGGTGATTATCTAGACTGATAACTGTATTGACATGAGGATTGGCATGCTTGAGCTACATTATGCATCGCATGGCCTTGATATGGCCGATATCATTTATATTCTGTACCGCTTAGCCTTGGCATGGCTGACTGCATTCATATACTCATTGGCATGATTCTGCATTACTCTGACCCTACATTCTGAGCACGCTCATATTGCGCACACACTTACACCACCCTCTAAGCTTTCTATAAGCTTATGCACGATTGATGTGTGCAGGTGACGCCAGGACGCAGCCGTAGTCTCGCCACAGTTGGAGCGTGCAGCCGAGCTTTTGGAGTTTTTGTCATTTTCAGTATATTGCATTTCCTTTTATACACCTTGTACTCAAAGTTTTTAATCATAGTGGATTTTGTGATGGTGTTCTTGTGGTTATTGTTCGTGGGTTATGCTTGTGGTTATGTTCAAATCGAATCATATTTAAAATCCATTAGAAATCCTCCTTGTAGCATCCCAGGATCGGAACCTGGCGTATGTGGGCTGGGAGCCGAGAATGGGGTATGCGGAGGCTGTCGGCGCCGGATTCGGCGATCGAAAATTTTGTGAGCCCGGTTTCCGAGTTCGGGGTGTGACAATACCAAAACAGTATGACATACTCCAGAGACAAGTGAAATTTCAAGCGGAAGACTGTGATAGATATATAAAATATATAAACTGTGGTGAGTCTCCAGAGTGTGATAATGTTACCAGGTTAATTAATTACAAGTACAATTCCAAAATATACCAAATTGTGTAAGGTCATCTAGTCGACATCCCTGTATCCCTGTTGATCAAGACACGGCTCACTTGAAGCCGTCAGAATACAACATATAGGAACAAGCATCATCGTCATCACAAAGGTCTGGATCCGTCTCATAAGCATTGCCATCACCTGGAGCTACAACAGGGTCTGGTTGGTGTGTACAACACCGTCACGTAATGTGGGAGTGAGTGATCAACTCAGTGGAACAATAAAGCATAGGTTAACATGTTATCAATTTAGTCAAGCAGTAATGATAAAGTAGTACAATCAAATACTCCTAAATACTCTTATTAATGCAAGTATGAATGCAGTCATGATGTATGCCCTCGCCAACATACTCCCTTGTGCGACACCATCTTACGTCTGCAGCATGCTTTCATCCCTTAATGCTTCACATCTTCCAGGCACATGCAGTGCGATGATGAGCATGATTACCGAGTTGTTATTAGTCATTTTCAAACAGCAGTATTGGGAAACTAAGGTACCTTCCTTATATCATTCCAAAACAATGATCCATTCTAGGGTCGTCATTCCTAGATATTCTCATACAATAGTGTGGTTCTAGGTCGCTGCAAGGGCTGTTACACGGAATCGTTGCACCACTCCCCCATCACCTTATCAATATAGGCCTAGTTTATACTTTGTTTACAACAGGAAGGCTCGTCACCTCTCCGCGGATTCAGAGTATGCTCGAGGTCACTACACCGGGTACGGCCAGGCTGTCAGGGCTATTACACGGAATCGTTACACCACTCCCCCATCACCCATTAAAACAGTGTTGGCCGACAGCTCGAATATAGTGTCTCATACCACCGTATTCAGCTCATGAGTCTGGGTTGGTCACTGGTCACTACGGGGAGGCACATCACCCAAACGTAGGTCAACAGCTCGACCACGGTGTCCCATACCACCATGCCCAGATCATGAGTCTTAGCGGATCGAGGTACCACAGTTAACGGGGTTGCACTGGTAAGTTCAGTACCTTAGGTTCAAGCAGTAGCGTCCAAACATGGTGAACATACATTAGACAGATCAGGTTACTTGATGAGCTTGGCTAGCTCGAGCGCACGACAAGTTGAACGACATGAAATGCATAAGCACTTCGCGTGGCCAACCACTATCGCAACCGAAGTACGACTCGGGTTCGTCGAACACATCTCACGTGGCGAATGAATCTCACCCACGAATTCAATCCCATTACCGATTGCCTGGACTATACAATAGCCCCAATCATATTCAATTACGGAACAGTTAAAGCAGTAATGGATCAAGATTTCAAATCATACAATCAAATATCTAATATTGTCAGCTTAGGGCTGCCAGGGCTGTTGCACGGAATCGTTACACCACTCCCCCATCACCCATCACAGATTTTATGGAATACAACTTAAACATGTGATGTAGTCAGAGCAGAATTAAATAAACAAGTAATTCAAACATATTAACAAGCATGTTATAAAACACAATGCAAACAGGAAATCCAAACACATACGTTTCATAAACCAGTAAGTGATTAAACTAAACAACTTAAATGAAGGAAATCATACACATCACTAAGGTAGTTGAGAATCCTATCTCAACACCTACTCACTGCACTACTAGATTAAGTACATATCTATACAAGCATTTTCACAAACACTTGACTACACATTCCAACATACCTATAATATACTAGTTAAAACACAAGTCATAGTGAATCCTTTCACAAAGGACTACCACATGAACCACGATCATGTATTCACGACCAATAGTCATGGCAAGCATAAATAATAGTTCCATATTCATTCGAACATTTCTGTAAACACTTAGGCTACAACTAGAACATACACGACGTATGTTAATATAACAGGTATTAGGTTAATCCGTTCACCTAGAAGTTGATACACATGTATCTAGCATACCTAGACAACAATTAATCATGGCAAGAACAAATCCATATTTCAACGTATACGGTATTTTCTACAAATACGAGGAATACAATATATTCAACATAGTTAACGTATAACCGAAAAATAAAACGGACAATACTTTGTACATGTGCAATAGCATCCAGATTATGAATCTATCATTGTCACGTCCCAAACTAGGAAACCGGGCTCCCAAAATTCCCGATCGCCGAATCCGGCGCCGACAGCCTCCGTAGCACCCCATTCTCGGCTTCCAGTGCCCATACGCCAGATTTCCGATCCTGGGATCCTACAAGGAGGATTTTCAGTATAATTTTTTTTTTAATGGAGCATAACCACAAGCATAACCAAGTCACAAAACAACAACACCACATATCCACTATAACAAAAACTTTTAAGTACAATGCAGGAAGGGAAATATAGTATAGTCAAAAGGCTCCAAAAAGATCTGATCCACACTCCTGCCTCAGCGCTGCTGCTGTCCAATGCTACCTACACGCAACGGTCGTGCATAAGCTTACAAAAGCTTAGAGGGTGGTGTAAGTGTGTGTACAAGGCAAATACCAAGTGTACAATATTAAAGTAATGCGGAAATATGCGGAAAGTCCATGAATGCTATCAGCTGTACCAGAACTATGTAATGTAAGGCATGAATGATATCGGCCATACCAAGGCCATGCGATGCGAAACATGAATGCTATCGGCCACACCGACAAAATGCAAGGCCTACGTAGCCGAATGCCATATGTGAGATGCAATACAAGCATGTCAGTCCTCATCATGTACACATATCAGTACAGTTCCTCTCTGGATATGACCGGGGTCTAATACACCTCACACTGACTGCCTCCTCCCTAGCTACACAGTCAAGCAAGTGGAAGAGACCACACTATCCGCCTACCAGTAGTCTGCCAATACCTACCCGGCTCGTCGATAGCAGACACATTTGTGAGCTGGTAAAACTCAGCCTAGCTTATAGCCCCCTCACTCAGGCGGATAAGGCAACACCCCTTTCCAACCGACCACGACACAGTGGGAGACGCGGCCTACTGGTATTCGGCACTCGGGCGCTCGTGTATCCACTCGATCTAGACGTTGGAGCATCTCCTGGTACCAAAAAGGTTCTGGGACTTTCACCCAAGGACACCCTAAGTGCCCACAGTGATAGAACAAAGTATTTCCGGTATCTGATACGGCCATCCACGATGTGCCTGTGGAGCCACGACCCTGATGTCGCTAGGGCGTGCAGTGATCAAGTTACACATATGCAAGATGTATGATTCACACCGTACAATCATGCAGCAATCTCACGCGTACCACGCGATCATGTGGGGCACTCCGTCTCATAAGGAGTCCCGTAAATGTCTCAGTCCAACGGCTTATGCTATGATCAAACATTCCTCATATCAAGCATATAAATGATGCGTATGGGTATGAATCATGGAGCTATACTAAGCATGTTATAAAGTGGTGAACTATCATCAAATGTGAGCCTACTAATGGGCCCTAGGGAGAGTTATAATGCGGACATTTAACCAACATTATTCTTACAACGTGGACGTCAAACCAACATTTCTCCCAAGGCATAACCTGTCATCAAACATTATTACATACTATGGAGGAATCCCTCATTACAATGGACCCTAAGGACGTCTTATTGGGCCTCGACCCATGGGCCTTATATTCATCAAATGGGCCGCATCATATGGGCCTTTTATAAATCAAGTGGGCCACATCAAAAGGGGCCTTATGTACATTGCAATGGGTCATATCCCATGGGCCTTTGAATACATCACAATGGGCCTTGTAACATGGGCCTCAAATACATTGAATGGGCCCCATCACATGGGCCTTATAAATATTAAGGTGGGCCTCAACAATAGGCCACAAATACATCAAATGTGGGCCTCAACAAACGGCCACAAATACATCTAGATGGGCCTAATCACATGGGCCTTACATGTATACCAAGGTGGGGCACACCAAAATACAAGTGGTATGATGATTCCCACTATTAAAAATCCCTGAGGCCCACCAACAAATATATATATATATATATAAAATATAATATAATATAAATATACAATAACATATAAATATATATATATATATATAATATATATAAAATATGATATATATGTATATATAGATGATATATATATGATACATATATATATATACACACACACACACACCACATGCACGCACGCACACACACACACACGCCCACACATGCAACCCCACACCCGCACGCACACGCATGCACCCCCACACGCCCACCGTCCTCTGGACGGTGGGGTTAAACAGATACATCATAGTGGGCTCCCACCGTCTGCCTGGACGGTGGGATTTAAACACATACATCACTGTGGGCTCCAGGTGGGGCCCACCATGTTGCTTATATGCCATCCAATCCATCCATAAGGTCACACGTGCCTGGATGAAGGGTAAAGAAAAATTGCAGCTTGATCCGAAACTTCTGTGGACCCAGAAAGGGTTTCAATGGTAGAGTTCAATTCACACTGTTTCTGGTGATGTGGGCCACCCGAGCGTTGGATTGGCCCGAAATTTAGAGGGGACCCACTTCAGGTCGTGGCCCACAAAATGGACGGAGTGGATAAAATAAATACATCATGGTGGGGCCCACGGCTGAGGGCCGTGGGACCAGTCCGTTTCACGCCTGCCAGCGCACGCAGGCGCGCTGCTTGCGTCTCTGGCGCTGTCAGCGGCAGCAACGCTGCTGCCCCTATTTTTTTTAAAAAAAAAAAAAAACCTAAAATTTTGAGGTTTTTCTCATGTGGGGTCCGCAATGAGGAAATCCAACCCTGCCATCGGATTCCATGGTCCATAGCCAATCCATCAAGCCCAATATCGGGCATTTTCGGTCGGTGTACAGAAAATGTTAAGGAATTTAATTGAAATTGAAAATCGTCGTTTACTATGCTATGGCCCGCCTGAGGGTTAGATTAACCTCATATCTTGGCTCAACGCCTAAAATGAGCTGGTAAATAGGATGAACGGCGTGGATTGAACACATACATCAAGGTGGGTCCTATATAAGTGACCCACTTCCAATGCCTTAGAAAAGGCTGATATTTGTGTTTTGTTTTAATGTCCAGAGAGTCCCTGGACTCTCTTTTCTTTTTTCTTTTTTTTTGTTTGTTTGGGCGTGCAACGCCTTTGAGGTGGGCCCTCCCTAGGTGGGCCACCACATGGGGATGTGGTGTGGTTACAATATATTGTAAAGTGGGCCCCACCTTTAGATGGCTTGGATAAAATACATGATTCATGGTGGGGTCCATCCAGGTGGGCCACAAGGCCATATCATCTCATACACACACAAAAAGAGAGAAAGAGGGAGAAAGAGAAAGATAAACGTGTGGTAGAGGGACCCCGCCACTATGGGCCCTCCGCTACATGATCTACAACATACATTAAGTGGGTCCCATTTCATATGGGCCCACCGATCAAAATCAACGGTGGAGATCCTTTCTCCATCGAAATGGATGGTCTAAATGGCCATGTTATGCAAGGAAAGTAAACATCATGATGGGGTCTATGGAGAATGGCCCCATCATGGATTGATCTTGAAATCAAAGTGGACCATTGGCCACATTTAGGGTCCAAAATGAGATCCATACCATTGATCGATAGGCCTCACTTGGCCCATCATCAAAACAAGAAATTTACACCTATAGAAGCACCCACCACTTGATCTTCTTGGTCCGTTGGGAAGCCTATCTCCTTGTGCTCCTCTTTGATGGTGGAGATGGGAAATGGACGGCTAGGATGAAGGGTTTTGGAATGGAAAAGGTGGGCCTCACACTTGCTTGTTTTCTCTCATGGAAGAGCTCCCAACGTGGGATTTTTTGCTTGGGTTTGGGATGGTTGGGAAATGTGAAGGGAAAGAGAGTGTTGTAAGGAGATGTGAGAGATGGGAGATGTGAGTGATGGATGTGAGTGATGGGTGAGGTGATGGATTGGTTGATTTTGGTGGTTACTTTACTTGTGGAGAAAGGTAGCATGGGTTGCTTGTACTTGACATTGAAGTGATTGATTGATTGATGTGATTGATTGATTGATGGGATTGATTTGACATGGTGTAGAGATTCTCTTGGGATCGAGAAAGCGCGGCATTTCTTCGAAATAAACGCCGACTCACGTCTTCTAATCAGGGTATCGGATCGGTACGTGAGTTGCGGCGTTGGAACCGCGGCGACGGTGCGGTCGCAATGATACATGTCTCGGATTAAACCAACTCGAATCTAAAGAAAACGACTTACGGTAGTGCGCAACGTCGGTTATCAGTCGCGGATTGTCGACTTCGACGGAAAGGATCGCTGTAGTCGACGGAACAGTACGGACTAGGATACGGGTCTTACAATCATTATCTGACATTGAAAGCGTTGAAAATCATAACCTATACGACTAAAGTCCGCACCTTTTGTTGATCAACTTGAACCGAAACCAGTTTGAATCCAACGCCTTTGTCTACGACACAACAACAACCTGAATCATGAAACAAATCAGCTATTCCATCACCTACACTCTTGGAAACTATAGAGCAGCTTAGGGTTAGGTTTTCTTACCCACGAACGAAGCCGGAATCGCTGGAAAAGAGATTAGATCGTGATGATTAATCACGTAGGATAGTAGGGTAGAACATCAGGAAGAATCTCTCACTTCTCTCACACTTTCTCTCTTTTCTCTCTTCTCTCTCCTAGGTTTTTCTCAAATTCGTATGGGATGAGAGAGTGAGGCTTTAAGGTCCTTATATTGGCCCAAAACTCACTAAATTATACCCAGGGCCAAGGTATACTTAGGTTATGTTCAAATACGGATAGTTCCATCTCAACGGAGAACTTCTGGAAGCTTCCCTTGAGCCAAAGGTTGGACTTAAGCTCACAGACATTGGATCTAGGTCGAGTTACATTTTTGGTCGGATCGGATTTACAGATCGCCTGTGGCGGACCAGTTTTAGTTCAACGGTCACCGGAACTCGATCAGGGCCACAAGTACACTGCCGTGTGTACGAAATTTCACCTGATCTGAGGGTGTATTTGGGTCAGATTCTGACGGTCTGATTGCTTATATTCAGGCCGTAAGCGACAAGTCTTAGATTACTTAAATTAGATTTAACTTTTAAAGAAAAACACATTTCTCACTCCTCGCTCCGGGCTCAAGCGAATAGCCCTGGGACACTATCTGGATTTGATTTTTGAGATGGTTGTCAATCCCAGCAAGGTAGTCCTACGCGCTTAGTCTCGTGGTCATCGAACTTTCGACGTGCGGTCTAGATTCGATACGAAGTTTCAATGTGCTCCCGAAAGTAACTGGCTAATGAGTTGATCCTAGATTTCAGAGTATTGTAGCGTCGATGATTCTACAAGTTTTGGGTCTTGGAGATCATTTTTAAAGTGGTTCGAGCTAATTCTATTGATTGTTTAGTTCAGTACTTAATCAAATTCCGCCCTAATTATGACAAAATAAGGTCCTAGGGAAGTTCTACGCCCCTTTTTGGCATCTGTAGTTAGTATATTATTTTAATTATTTTTCTAGTAGTTCATCATTAAGTCTACTTCATCTCCATCAAATCTCATTAGATTTCGTCTTGTAGAAAAATTCTAAAAATTCTAGAAGCAGCAGTTGTCTAAACTAATGATTTTCAGACAGTTGACACAATGACCCATATTTAACTATATTAAATATTTTATTATATTTTCACTTATTTTTATATGAAACTAGACTTATCAAGCTTCAATCTGAATTTTGGATCACCTAAATCGGAGTTATAACGAGGGAGATATGACTTTTTGAAGTCGGACCAAAATTACATAAAAATATGGCCGAAAACGGGCCAGCCAATGAACTGCGGCCCGCCGGACCGCGGTAGACAGCGGTAGGCGCGGCGCCGCCTCGGTCCGCTGGACTGTCCGGTGGTGGTTTCCTCCACGTGATTTTTGAAACGGGCGTATCTTGTGAACCGGGATGAGTTATTCAACATGCAATATATGATTTTGGGGTAGGAGAAGCTGATCTATCCGAATAACCTATTTATTTCTTGATATTCCAAAAGTTTAATGGTCAAAAACCAATTTTATTTATTTATTTACTATTTATAGTAAATTTTAATTTAAGTATCGTTCTTCTTCACCTAAACTTTATGATTCATGTCTAATATGAAAGTACTTAGAAAAATTTAGAGAATAAGGTGGTGAAAGGTGAGATTTTAAAGGAAATGGGTTAAAAATCGATTTTAGATTTTGGGATTGAGTTTTGAGAAATTAATAAGATGTTAGGATCGACCCATTGCCTAAGGACGTCTAACTCCAGGTTGACAAAAAATCTGGGGTGTTACAATCTGCCCCCCTTAAAAATAATTTCGTCCCCGAAATTGTTAAAGGTAATAAGTAAGAATTCTATTATTTCATTTGCCCAAGACTTATTGATTTCAAGTTTATATGCGCGGTAGGGTGTATATTGTGCATGCTAGTCTAGTACATTTTAGGCACTCCCCCTTAAAGAATTTATTTCTTTATCCCTTGCTTATTCCCTAATAGGTTGATACAATTTATTTCGTTATCTATTTGACGTCTTGACGATAATTCCCATCTATTTAAAGTAAGATAGTTGTTTTCAATGTTTGACCAACACGGAGAGACAGTTATAGTGGGCTTGATCCCGATACATCAATCATCTACCTGGCCAGGGTAAAAAGCTCATTGTATTCCTTCCTAGTCCTGGTGGCTCCTTGTCTTCTGCTCGGTCAAGCAGTGAGTCCATTAGTAGTCGCCCAGGATTGAGAATTGGGTCAAGCCGCGAATGTTTCGCAGTTGTGAATTTCAGTAACTCCGTAGACCGATCACTCTAAAAACTTAGGGAATGCCCATCACTGAAAGGTTCAAATGTCCTATTTCTCGGGTTTCCCTTTAGGTCTTGGTCTAAGAGAGTCCTCGATATTATCTATGTCCAAGGAAATGGTGAGTCAAATTTTAGAAGATCATCCTAAAACGGTTTCTCATAGTAGAACTTGCTAAGACTTCTATTATGTTCGTATTCAACGAGCACAGTTGTAGATACGTTGACCTTGGCTATTGTAATTTAGTTAGTACCCGGCCTATTCTGTATTATGAATTTGTTTAACACTTGAACCCTAATTGATTTCCTTTGATGACTTCATTATTGACATTCTAAGGAAGATTTAGATCCTATTTAATGACCTAACATTGCGTATAACTGGGAGTAATTTCTTTCGATCCTGAGCCAGTGGGGCAAGGGCCAACCATACTTCCACTGCGCCTATGAGCGGGTAGACGTGTATACCTATTTAACTCAACTAGGTTCATAACTTGTCTACCCCCCTTAAAATTGTTTCTATTCTCAGGGTTCAAGAATTTGTACATCGATCTGTATGTTAGAACGAGTTGAAATTTGAGACCTATCTTTGGTATGACATGGGAAGCGATTTAGCAATACATTGGTCTTCTTTTCATCGATGATGCGTATTATGGCATTGGTACCTATAATTATAGAAAGGAGCTAAAGATGATGGGTATTGTGGTTGATTTCAGGGGCAGGTGTGAGTTTGAGGCAAGATGCCTAATTCTACCAAGGAGTTTTGTCATGGTCCAGACTTATCCTATTTAATCATGTCTAGCTTAGCAGGCAGGCTATCTTTCTACGTTCATATGCACAACATGTATGCCGACATGGCATGTGATTTGGGACCTAATTCCTAACTGTCTGTTTCCCATTTGAGCAATTCCTTAGGCCTACAAGACAAAGTCTCTATCGGCTATATACTCCTAATACTTCTCAAAGACGAAGTTATAAACTTTTAGTTGCAAGTGGTCGGGCCAACACGGAAAAAAAGTTGTGTAGGGGGTCTGAGTCGGATACATGGACCTTCTGCCTCGCGAAGGACAAAAAATTTTTCGTATTAATTCTTAATCCTAGGTGATCCCAACTTTCTGCTTGTTCAGATCATAGAGTTCATTGGTAACTATCAGGATTGATAATTCAATTCAAACCCCGAATACCTCGCTTATATATCGTTCTCTACTCCGTGGTCCCGATTGTAATAAGTCTTTGGGAAGGCAATTCAAAGAGGTGTATTGATTTGACCTAACATTCAATCCAAGGGATATATATATAAGTTTTCCCTATGCATGCATAGTTTCTTATCAAAACAACCTTCCTAAGAATTGTTAAAGAAATCCATAGGTATCAAGGGAACCTAACGAAGGAATGAGGTGTCGCTCCAATCAAATCAAGCCAACTAACTAAGTCTATATTTCAATTACCTTAGCATAATCAGTCTTGTATATTCCTAAGTATAACCAGTAGTCTAGTCTGAATTTAGGAGTGGATTAATCCACTAGTTGTAATCCAAAGTCCATGCTCATACACTAAATGATTTCATCCCATTTCTAATACAAGAAATTATTTATCGCTTAGGACTAAACGTTGTCTGATTGGAATTGAGTTGTCTGAACTTGAATTTAACTACGCTCGAGCATTTCACATATGCTCATACCAACTAAGAGGTTATAGGGTTCACTTTATCAATTTATTGGATTTCCCATACTGTTAGGTCTTTCGAAATCTAGGAGCACCACTCTAAGTCCAAGACTCTATGGGCCTATTTGGCTAGTGGTCTTAAGTTGTATTAAATGGGGCTGCATTGCTAATCCCACCCCGGGATTTGGAGTGGCATGTTTGGTAGGAGGGTGGGAGGGGATTAAAATTAATAGTATAGGTTGTGGAAAATGAGCCTTGTGTAGGAAGGTGTGAGATGGGATTTCCAAATCCCATGATGATGAATTTCTAAGTGTGATTTTGAAAGGAAATCTTGGAATTTACTTTTAATTGCATACATTCCAAACATGGTATTGGAAAACATGGGATACACCCAATCTAGGGACAATACCTTACACATACATTCATTGTTACTTCTACAATTCCACCCACCTTAAACTCACCTAATGCAGTTGGCCGAACGGGCCCTAAATGTCCCAACATTTGGAAGTTTGGGAAGAAGACGGTGGAGACGAGTATGTAGAGAAGAAGAAGAAGAAGATATGAGAATGGAAGGGAGATTTGAGAGGGGGAAAACCAGATTTTCAGGAAGAAAGGAGAGCTTGGAAGAGTGCTTTGAGAGGGAGGGGCAAAACAGACAAGAAATAGGGGTCCACACGTGATTTGGTGGGCTCCACACGTGACTAGGGGTCGGCCCGACGCCCACCCGCGCCAGCCCGACCGGCCCGGGCAAAGGGGACCGCGGTCGACGCGATGGGTGCGGCGCCATCGTGGTCCTCTAGACCAGGCACGGTGCCCCAGGGGTAGGGCGGTGGCCACCCCCCTCCCAGGGTGCCAATGATACCCTGAGTCCACCGTGGGTCCCTCTGGATTGCATCCTTTAGCCCACGAGTCCGTTTCGAGTCGTTTCGGGCCCCAACTCATGTATATTTGCGTGTTTCGGGTCGTTTAAGGTTGGAATGGGTCAATTCTTCGCCTAATCCCGTCGATTGACGGTCTAGAAGTGATCCGGGATCATTTCATGCAATCATTGAGGCCTACGGGTCCAATCTCTACGGTTGATCTCAACCAATTGTGCTATTTGGCAAAATTGGAGAACCTAAGTTTGTTTCTACATTCCGTCGCTCCCTCCTAAGTCAGAGTGCGTCAGTGTGTATCGTGAGACCATAACCCAGGTCCGGTTTAATCCAAATCATGCTCTGATACCATCTTGGAACGCCTTGAAAATTGGGGGTTGAGTAAAGCTCAGCTCCCGAGTTCCAACGCATCACTTACGCAACATAGATAATGATGATCATGATGAGAGCATTGAAACATGAATGAGATTATACCAAAATAGTATATCACACTCCAGAGACAAGTGAAATTTCAAGCGGAAGACTGTGTTAGATATATAAAATATATAAACTTTGGTGAGTCTCCAGAGTGTGATAATGTTACCAGGTTAATTAATTACAAGTACAATTCCAAAATATACCAAATTGTGTAAGGTCATCTAGTCGACATCCCTGTATCCCCGTCGACCAAGACAAGGTTTACTTGAAGCCATCAGAATACAACATATAGGAACAAGCATCATCGTCATCACAAAGGTCCGACTCCACCTCATAAGCATTGCCATCACCTGCAGCTACAACAGGGTCTGGTTGGTGTGTACAACATCGTCCCGTAACGTGGGAGTGAGTGATCAACTCAGTGGAGCAATAAAGCATAGGTTAACATGTTATCAATTCAGTCAAGCAGTAATGATAAAGTAGTACAATCAAACACTCCTAAATACTCTTATTAATGCAAGTATGAATGCAGTCATGATGCATGCCCTCACCAACATACTCCCTCGTGCGACACCATCTTACGTCTGCGACATGCTTTCATCCCTTAATGCTCCACATCTTCCAGGCACATGCAGTGCGATGATGAGCATGATTACCGAGTTGTTATTAGTCCTTTTCAAACAGCAGTATTGGGAAACTAAGGTACCTTCCTTATATCATTCCAAAACAATGATCCATTCTAGGGTCATCATTCCTAGATATTCTCATACGATAGTGTGGTTCTAGGTCACTGTAAGGGCTGTTACACGGAATCGTTGCACCACTCCCCCATCACCTTATCAATACAGGCCTAGTTTATACTCTGTTTACTATGGAAAGGCTCGTCGCCTCTCCGCAGATTCAGAGTATGTCAAGGTCACTACACCGGATACGGTCAGGGCTGTCAGGGTTGTTACACGAAATCATTATACCACTCCCTCATCACCCATCAAAACAGTGTAGACCACAGCTCGAATATAGTGTCCCATACCACCGTATTCGGCTCACGAGTCTGGGTTGCTCACTGGTCACTACGGGAAGGCACATCGCCCTCGCGTAGGCCAACAGCTCGAGCACGGTGTCCCATACCACCATGTCCGCCTCATAAGTCTTAGCGGATCGAGGTACCACAGTTAATGGGGTTGCACTGGTAAGTTTGGTACCTTAGGTTCAAGCATTAGCATCCAAACATGATAAACATACATTAGACAGATCGGGTTACTTGATGAGCTCGGCTAGCTCGAGTGCACGACAAGTTGAACGACATGAAGTGCATAAGCACTTCGCGTGGCCAACCATTATCCCTAACCGAAGTACGACTCGGGTTCGTCGAACACATCTCACGTGACAAATGAATCTCAGCCACGAATTCAATCCCGCTACCGATTGCCTGGACTATACAATAGCCTCAATCACATTCAATTATGGAATAGTTAAAGTAGTAATGGATCAAGATTTCAAATCATACAATCAAATATCCAATATTGTCCGCTTAGGGCTATTAGGACTGTTGCACGAAATAATTACACCACTCCCCCATCACCCATCACAGATTTTATGGAATACAACTTAAACATGTGATGTAGTCAGAGCAGAATTAAATAAACAAGTAATTCAAACATATTAACAAGCATGTTATAAAACACAATGCAAACAGGAAATCCAAACACATACGTTTCATAAACCAGTAAGTGATTAAACTAAACAACTTACATGAAGGGAATCATACACATCACTAAGATAGTTGAGAATCCTATCTCAACACCTACTCACGGCACTACTAGATTAAGTACATATCTATACAAGCATTTTCACAAACACTTGACTACACATTCCAACATACCTATAATATACTAGTTAAAACACAAGTCATAGCGAATCCTTTCACAAAGGACTACCACATGAACCACGATCATGCATTCACGACCAATAGTCATGGCAAGCATAAATCATAGTTCCATATTCATTCGAACATTTCTGCAAACACTTAGGATACAACTAGTACATACACAACGTATGTTAATATAACAGGTATTAGGTTAATCCGTTCACCCAGAAGTTGATACACATGTATCTATCATACCTAGACGATAATTAATCATGGGAAGCACAAATCTATATTTCATACGTATACGGTATTTTCTACAAATACGAGGAATACAGTATATTCAACATAGTTAACGTATAACCTGAAAAACGAAACGGACAACACTTTGTACATGTGCAATAGCATCCAGATCATGAATCTATCATTATCTGACTTTGAAAGCGTTGAAAACCATAACCTATACGTCTAAACTCCACACCTTTTGTCGATCAACTTGAACCAAAACTAGTTTGAATCCAACGCCTTTGTCTACGACACAACAACAACCTGAATCATGAAACAGGTCAGCTATTCCATCACCTACACTCTTAAAAACTCTAAAACAGCTTAGGGTTAGGTTTTCTTACCTACGATCGAAGCCGGAATTGAAGGAAAAGCGATTAGATTGTGATGATTAATCACGTAGGATAGCAGGGCAGAGCATCAGGAAGAATCTCTCACTTCTCTCACACTTTCTCTCTCTTTTCTCTCTTCTCTCTCCTAGGTTTTTCTTAAATTCGTATGGAATGAGAGTGTGAGGGTTTAAGGTCCTTATATAGGCCCAAAACTCACCAAATTATACCCAGGGCCAAGGTATACTTAGGTTATGTCCAAATACGGACAGTTCCATCTCAACAGAGCACTTCTGGAAGCCCCCCTTGAGCCAAAGATCGGACTTAAGCTCACAGACATTGGATATAGGTCGAGTTATGTTTTCGGTCCGATCGGATTTACAGATCGCCCGTGGCGGACCAGTTTCAGTTCAACGGTCACCGGAACTCGATCAGGGCCACAAGTACACTGCCATGTGTACGAAATTTCACCTGATCCGAGGGTGTATTTGGGTCAGATTCTGACGGTCTGATTGCTTATATTTGGGCCGTAAGTGACAAGTCTCAGATTACTTAAATTAGATTTAACATTTAAAGAAAAACACATTTCTCACACTCCTCACTCCGGGCTCAAGCGAATAGCCCCGGGACACTATCTGGATTTGATTTCCGAGATGGTTGTCAAGCCCAACAAGGTGGTCCTACGCGCTTGGTCTCATGGTCATCGGACTTTCGACGTGCGGTCCAAATCCGATATGGAGTTTCAATGTGCTCTTGAAAGCAACTGGGTAATGAGATTGATCCTAGATTTCAGGGTATTGTAGCGTCGATGATTCTACAAGTTTTGGGTCTTGTAGATCATATTTAAAGTGGTTCGAGCTAATTCTATTGATTGTTTAGTTCAGTACTTAACCAAATTTCGCCCTAATTATGACAGAATACGGTCCTAGGGAAGTTCTACGCCCCTTTCTGGCATCTGTAGTTAGTATATTATTTTAATTATTTTTCTAATAGTTCATCATCAAGTCTACTTCATCTCCATTAAATCTCATTAGATTTCGTCCTGTAGAAAAATTCTAAAAATTCTAGAAGTAGCAGCTGTCCAAACTAATAATTTTCAGATAGTTGACACAATGACCCATATTTAATTATATTAAATATTTTATTATATTTTTCACTTATTTTTATTTGAAATGAAACTTATCAAGCTTCAATTTGGCTTTTGGATCACCTAAATCGGAGTTATAACGAGGGAGATATGACTTTTTGAAGTCGGATCAAAATCACATAAAAATATGACCGAAAAACGGGCTGCCAATGAACTGTCGCCCGCCCGGACCCGGTGGACAGTGGTAGACCACGGTAGGCGCGGCGCTGCCGTGGTCCGCTGGACTATCCGGTGGTGGTTTCTGCCACGTGATTTTTGAAACAGGCGTATCTTGTGAACCGAGATTAGTTATTCGACGTGCAATATATGATTTTGGGGTAGGAGGAGAAGATGATCTATCCGAATAACCTATTATTTCTTGATATCCAAAAGTTTAATGGTCAAAAACCTATTTTATTTTATTATTTACTATTTATAGTAAATTTTAATTTAAGTATTGTTCTTCCTCACCTAAACTTTAGGATTGATGTATATATGAAAGTACTTAGAAAAATTTGGAGAATAGGTGGTTGAAAGGTGAGATTTTGAAGGAATGGGTTTAAAAGTGACTTTAGACTTTGGGATTGAGTTTTGAGAAATTAATAAGATGTAGGATCGACCCATTGCCTAAGGACGTCACTCCAGGTTGGAAAAAAATCTGGGGGTTACATGTATTCAGG
Organism: Magnolia officinalis; assembly: GCA_021015155.1. Taxonomy (NCBI): domain Eukaryota; kingdom Viridiplantae; phylum Streptophyta; class Magnoliopsida; order Magnoliales; family Magnoliaceae; genus Magnolia; species Magnolia officinalis. The sequence goes on from JAJHSJ010000002.1 coordinate 64,465,374, forward strand.
ATGCCCAGACCGTCTAACAATGGTGGACGGTCTTGCTCCGGATCATTTTCTGGATGTTGGACGGCTCACCTTGCTATCCAAGGAAAAATGTAAATACAAGTCTGGTCTGGGGTCTGTGTGGCCCACTAAGGTAGGCCATACCATGATTTATGTGATGTATATCAATCATCCAGTAAGTTTCATGGGCTGTATGTGAAACAACACCTTGCTGTCCATTTTTCCATGCCCACTTGTTGGCCATCTGGAAGGGGTAAATCTATATTTTTTAGCTTGATTTTCTCTTTGTTATTGGGTGGTCCATTAGTGTGTGGACCCCTACCTTGATGTATGATGAGACCAACACCATCTAGCCCTTGATGGAATGCCCCTGGACTGGGCCCAAGAGGCCTAGACGGTCCAAGTTTTTGGACCGTCCAACAATCCTGCGTGAAGGGAAAACAAATATATCAGCTTGGTTCTTGGGTTGGTGGGACACTCATGTGGACCCGACCTTGCTGTACATCTCAGGGTGCACACCATCCACCCATTTTCCCCTGATAGGCAGGCCTGGGCCCATTCTAGGTGAAGAACCATACAGGGCCAACAATATTATTTTTTTTCAGCAACTTGTTGTCCAGTATTTTCTATCCTTGTTGTTTTTCCTCCATTGTGGCCCACCTTACTGGGACTCATCTTAGACACTTGTAGAATATCTAGGCAGTCCATTTATGGGACACCACAGCTGGGCCAGCAGCCCACCTGCTGGATGCCCTAACTGGGCTAACGTCCAGCAGGGGGGACTGACCGTCCAACCCCCTTGTAGGGCCACCTTAATGATGTGTTGTAATCCATGTTGTCCTCCATTGTGTGGCCCACCTGGACATGGCCCACCCCCTAGTGGGACGTCCAAAGTTCGAGCCCACCTTACATGCATTTATGTCAAGCCGTCCAGGCCCATAAGACCGTCAAAGCTAGTTGGGCAGGCCCACCCTATTATATGTATTGTACCCATGGCTTCCATCTAGTGGGGCCCACTGTAACACTTAAGGCCCACCATGAAGTATTTATTATACCTAGATAGCCTACTTGCTGGACCCCAGCAGGCCCACGAAGTTAGGTGGGCTACATGTCCAGTAAGGGCATAGAATTTGTTGTATATAGTTGAATGTTTAAAGTTGTGAGGCCCACCAGATTAAGGGTATTGTGTATTCTTACCATGCCTACATTTTTATGGGATTATGGGCCCCATTTGTGCCTTGATAAGCCCACTATCCACCTGATTGATTAGATCTTGTTGTCTAGATTTTTAGACATCCAGGCAGGCCCACATGGGATGGACGTCCAGCCTTAGTGCCTTTCCAAATGCAAATGTTGCCCATCCATTGTGCTGGGCCTTGTGGGCTGGTTGTAAGCCCACTATGGTGTATGTGATTTTATCTATATTGCCCATTTAATTTTCTAAAATTTGGGCTGACCTATAAGGCCGACAATGGTGAATGTTGAATGCACCTTAGCTATTTATTTGTGGCATATGGGCCACCCTATGAGGCCCACCGTAATGTATGTATTGTATGTTTCCTTGGGCCATTTTATTTTTGGGATATGGGTTGTCCCTAGTAGCCCACCTTGATGTATGTGGGCCATAGGCCGTTCCTTGAGGCCCATTATGATGAGTGTAATGATACGTATGCTGCCCATTCCTTTTCCCTAGGTAGTATTCGAGCCGTAGGCCCTATTGTAAGTTAGATTTCATGCGGGCCGCTCTATAGGGGACAACAGTGGTTAAATGTCCATGTTGTGAACCTCCCTAGGGCCCATTGTTAGGCCCATTCTCATTGATTTAGGCCCCCATAGTGTTACACATCTAGCTTTAGTGGGTTAAACCAAACCGTTGGGCCCCCATTATGGATTATGCTTCCACCATGCCTTGTAGGGCCCACCTTATGCTTATTGGGCCCTTAGTAAGCCCAAATTGCTATGTGATGGAACGGCGAGGAAGCCCACTCTTTGTTCTTAGGCCCATTCTTGTATGAGTAGGCCACTTAGGCCCATCCTTGATATGAGGAGAGTACATCATCACCGTAGATGGAAGGATCTGTGGTATCAGATTTGGTATATCCACTGTTGAGGACTGATCTTCATGTTATAGATTAGATCTGATATCCTTCTATGGACCCTGCCTTATATATAGGTCGATTATCGATTATAACTATGTTAATATACGCACTGAGTATGTGCTAGCATAACATTATGATACATGCCCATATGCATCGTCTGTATGCTTGTTATGAGGAGTGATTGATCATAGCATATGCCATTGGATAGATTGATTATGGGATTCCCTGAGAGACGGAGTTGTTCCACATGAGTGTACGGTACGCACGGTACGCATGGGATTGATGCATGACTGGATCGTATAACTCATGCATCTTGCATTGTGTCATATGATCATTGTATACCCTAGCGACATTAGGGCTGTGGCCTCCACAGGCATAGCGTGGATGATAGGATTGGATACTGAAAATACTTGTTGCTAGCATTGGGGCATTATGGATATCCCTAGGTGAAAGTCCGTAAACCCTTATAGTATCAAGAGGATGCTCCAATGTCGAGACCGAGTGGACGTATGATCGCACGAGTGTCAAATACTATTAGGCCGCATCTCCCACTGTGTCGTGGTTGGTTAGAAGGGGGTGTGGCCTTCTCTGTCCGAGGGTAGGAGGTAAATCTAGGCTAAGTTTGACCAGCTCGTAAATGGGTCCGCTAACAACGTGCCGGGTAGATATTGGCAGATTATTGGTCAGGTGGGTAATGAGGTCTCTTCCACTTGCATGGTTGTGTGTCCAGTTGGGGCGGCGATCTGCTGTAGAGTGTATTAGACCCCAGTGATATTCCAGAGATGAACTGTATTGTTATGTAGATTCAGATGAGGATTGATATGCTTAAGTTGCATCTCGCATATGGTATTGGCCATGTAGGCCTTACATCGCATAGCCTTGGTATGGTTGATAACATTCATTTAATTACCAGCATGTTTCCACATTACTCTGATATTGCATACTTGACACTTACCTTGCGCCCACTTACACCACCCTCCAAGCTTTCTATAAGTTTATGCACAATCGTTGTGTACAGGTGATGCTAGGACGCAGTGACAACACTGAGTCAGGAGCGTGCCGCTAAGTTTCTAGAGCCTTTGATATCGATATTATATTTCCCTTTATGCGTTGTACTTAAAAGTTTTTTATTATAGTGGATATGTGGTGATGTTATTGGTTGTGGGTTATGCTTATGGTTTTGCTTCGTTATGAAATTTTTATTATGAAAATCCTCCTTATATGATCCTAGGATCGGAATCTAGTATATGGGTGTTGGGAGCTGAAAATGGGGTTCTACGGAGGCTGTCAGGGCCGAATTCGCTGATCAGGAATTTTGTGAGCCCGGTCCCTAAGTTCGTGGCGTGACAATGGGGCTTTAAAATAAATTACCCCCTTATTGATGGACTGACGACCTTGGATTTGGTACCTTAAGGTAGCCTTGCACGTCTCGTGAACTCTAGAGAGTTACTGCAGCCAACCCTGTGCGTAAAACCTAGCTAGTTCACTGCCCCGGTAGTTTAACTAGGCCCCTTTGATGGATCGCGGTTTGTGAAATCCCCGGCCCTGATGAGTCCAGCGAACTCATAAGAGTTGTAGAGACCATTCGCGTAAGACCTGACTCCAACTACTTATGAGTCTAAAAAATTGTGCCCGCTCCACTACTCATGAGCTTAAATTGTGTGTGAAAGTGTACAGTCAAGTCAAGTTAAGTCATGACCAATTAAAGTATGTTTAGTCAAGGGTATATTTGCTCCACTACTCAAGAGCTTAAACTATGTGTAGCATCAAAATGCTACAAAGATATATATATTCACCCATTTTACTTAAGATATGCTCAAATATGCAATTGCCTGATATGATTGAATAAATCATGGAAATATCAAACACTGATTAAACAACAACATAAATGACTCCTTTTGAATCAAGTACAAATTACAAGCAATAACAAGTTTGTTCAAAATACTTGCTATTTTCTATTCTAAAGTCAAATCTTCCAAGGTCAACTATATGAATTATGGATTTTCAATTTTAATATGCTTATCTTTCTAAAGAAAACGACGATGTCTTCCCGTCTCTTGCTTTTTCGATGATGAAGGAAGGTTATCTCGTAAAATCCGTAAGGGCGGAGGAGGATAAAATTGTGAAGAATCATCATTTTCTCCTTGAGGATCCGAAAATTCAGATGCATTCTTCAAAGGAACACCGAAGACTATCCATCCTTCGAGAGTATTGGCAGACTTCATTTCGCAAATATTATCTTCTGAAGAAATCTTTATGCAAAACTAGCATGGAGAGGGGGCACGATCTGTTTCTTCAAAATAACCAATACCTTGAAGAAAGGAGGAAGAATCCATACAACATAATTTACTATGTAACAATTATCCGCCAAATAATATTGATGTACCCACTAGTGCATCTTGCAATAAGAAGCGTGAACTGGATAATTATAGCCAGGAATTATGAAGTGTGATCCAGTATTAGCGTTCAAAAGTTGCCTCCATATTAAAGCCCAGTTATATGGTCCGACGCCATAACTTCTCATCGACTTAGTGACTATATCACAAGTCTCTGGCACAGTTTGGTCAAGTCCAAATTGACGAGAAAATCTGCTTGGATAATACGGTTCATGTGAAAATGTAATACCTTCCCTCAGTGGAAAGTACCAGATATGATGGAAACAAGGAATGAATGCTCGCCAAAAGAAATAGAATCATCATCGACAACTTTTATGTCCTCTGGATAGCTAGTAAACGGAAATTGATAAAAGTCAATAGGATCACTATTCTCTATCTTTCTGGTGACCCAACCCTTCGATTTTTCCATCATCCTCCTTAGTTGATAATGCTGAAGAGGAAGTTGATGAGGATTTGAATAGGCTTTATCAGAATCAGCGAATGTCCAAGGAAAATATACTCCTAGCCAGCCTATGAAGAAATGCCAGGGAGCACAAACTGGAAAAGATTTGGCCGTGGAATCTCTAGAACCAGAAACAACATCACCAAAAGCCTGATATAATGAACATAGAATCGGAGGAGCTAATGAATATCTCTGACCCTCTGCCATTGCACCCGCGACTACGAAGAGAGATAGTCGGATGATATCTATTTGTTTCGAATTGGGAAATATCCCCAAGCGTAGCTAGTAATCTAGAAAAGTTGCTAATTCATAAGAAGAACTATATTCGGTGGTGCTCTTAATATTCTCACAAGTGGTCTTGAGTTCTCGATGATTATGACCTACAAAGCTGTCAAGATAAAGATATGGTTATTAAAGTAAGATGGTATGATAAGACGAAGACATGGGAAAGAGAAAGTAGAAAGAAGGAAATATACCATAGTCTTTGTTCGAAAAAATGAGCTAGCCATTCATGAGAATTAATGCGATCAAGCTGTGGGAAATTAGCTAGTTCTTCGAAGAGTTCAAGAGTGGTCTTTGAAATCTCAGATTTGTTATCCCTTGCAAAAGTCAAAGCGAATTCTTCATTTGAAGGTATATATGCATCAAAGATATTACCTATTATAGGAAGACCTGCTATGCAAAGAAGATCCCATAGGGTAATACCCATTTCGCCCAAGGGAAGATGGAATGAATTGGTAATTGGAGACCAATGGTTGAGGAAGCCTCTGAAGATAGCCACATCTTCATAAAAATATTCTGATGTAGCTATGATCACATTTGTCACGCCCCAAACTCGGAAAACAGGCTCACAAAATTCCTGATTGCCGAATCCGACGCCGACAGCCTCCGTAGTTCTCCATTCTCGGCTCCCGACACTTATATGCCAGATTCCGATCCTGGGATCCTATAAGGAGAATTTTCTGTATGATTTTTTTTATTATTATAATGGAACATAACCACAAGCATAACCAAGTCACAAAACAACATCACCACATAAACTATGGTGGAATCACACATTGCAATGGGCCTTATGTACATCCCATTGGGCCTCAACCCATGGGCCTCCAAAACATCAAATGGGCCGTATCACATGGACCTCATATATATCAAGGTGGGCCTCAACAACGGGCCTTATACACATCAAGGTGGGCCTCAACAATGGGCCTTATACACATCAAGTGGGCCGCATCAATGGGCCGCACCAATTGGGCCTTACATACATTGCAATGGGCTATAACCCATTTAGAGATCATTCTAGAGCATTTCTAAAGGAATGAATCGTACCGAAAGATCATCTAGACCATATCACAAATAGTAGTGGAGATAATGATTTTTCACCGTTATAAAAATTCCAGGGCCCACCATCACATTTATTTTCCATCTAGTCTGTTAGTAAGGTCACAAAGACCTGGTTGGGAGGAAGAACAAATATCAATTTAATCCAAGACTGTTGTGGTCCAAAAAGGACTTCAATGGTAGGCGTTCATCTCTCCACTGTTTTCTATGGTGTGGTCCACCTGATAAATCTGTCTCATTTTTAGTCTTAAGCCTAAGATGAGCTTGCCAATTGGATGGATGGTTTGGATGCAACACATGCATCAAAGAGGGTCCCACACATTAGGTGCACATGTCACGAAGGTGGGCTCCGCGGGACCTGCTGCTTCAACAGCAGCTGAAGATATGGTGTGCAGTACACCAGCCAGTCCAATTCCCTTCTCATGTGGGTCCCACATGGGGCCCACCATAACATTTATTTCCCATCGTATCTGTTGATAAGGTCACACAGACGTAATAAAAAAATAAATAATTTTCACATTTATCCAAAACCTCTGGTACTAGAGGGTTTCAATGGTAGATGTTCAATCCACCACTGTTCCCTGCCGTGTGAACCACCTGAGCTCCGGTATACGGCTGATTTTTGGGATGCTCCATTGTAAAAAGGGGCCCCATCAAATGCACGGTATTGATGTCAACACACATCATGGTGGGGTCTACGGCTGGAACCCATGGTCCCTGCCCTTTCTGTCCTCAGTGCAATAGCAGGACGCTGCTACAACTCCTCTAGACGGCGAAGCATCAGCGCCTGCTGCATGGTTATTTTTATTATTATTATTGTTATTTTTATTTTCTTGAGGTTTTTCTATAGCTCATGACAGACTAAATGAGCCCAATATTCGGCATGTTTTGGTGTGTAGAAAAATTAAAGTGGCCCCTAATAGATTTTAACGGTAAAAATCAATGTTTTCTATGTTATGGCCTGCCAGATAATTGGATTGGCTGAATTTTTCAGCTCAATGCCTAAAATGAGCTGAGAGATAGGATGGACAACGTGGATTAGATCCATACATCAAGGTGGGGCCTGCATGAGCGGCCCACCCAAAAGCCTTTTATCAAGCTGATCTATATATATATATATATATATATATATATATATATATATATATATATATATATATTGTTGTTAGTACATCCCATTGTCTGTTCACACTTCACTAAACCACGTCCAGTGTCCAATGACGCTGGACAGACGTGTGAATACATTTCATCAAGGTGGGTCTCACATGGACGTGGCCCACTAAATTTGGATCAATTCGATATTTTTGTTTTCCCATCACTATTAAGGTAGGGCCCACATGGCCTGGACGGTGTAGACCAACACGTCCATCAAGTGGGTCCCACGAAGGTGGATGACATGGATAAGTTACATACATCATGGGGCCATCAACAAGGGAAGAAGAGAGAGAGAAAGAGAGGAAGATCGAGTAATGGAGGGACCCCGGCACTATGGGCCCTCCCTTCCATACATCACAACATACATCAAGTGGGTCTCGTTAATGTGGGCCCATCGATCAAAATCAACAGTGGAGATCCTTTCTCCACCAAAAATGCAAGGTCTAGATGACCCTATTCATGTAAGGAAAATAAACATCATGATGGGGTCCATGGAGAATGGCCACATCATGGAATGATCATGAGAATCAAGGTGGGCCATCGACCACATCTAGGGTCCAAAGTGAGATCCATACCATTAATCGGTAGGCCCCACTTGGCCCATCATCAAAGAATTAAATCTAGGCCTATAAAACACCCACCGTTCGATCTTCTTGGTCTGATGGAACGCCAAACTTCTTGTGTCTCACTTTGATGGAAGGTGATGAGAATTGAAGGGCTAGGATGATGGATCTTGGGATAGGAAGTGGGCCACACACAACACACTTTTCTCTCCTTAGAAGTGCTTGGACGTGCACCTCTTTTTTTTTTTGCTTGCTTGAAAAATGTGTAGAGAAAGAGAGAGAGAGAAAGGGTGGTTGTAAGAGAGGTGATGGGTGTGAGTGATGGATGTGAGTGATAGATGTGCTTGACTTGAGAGTTGACTTAGGGTAGGTTACTTGTCTTGGGGAGAAAGAAAGTATGGGTTGTGTACTTTGATTGATTGATTGATTGATTGATGGGATGAGTTGTAGAGATTCTCTTGGGTTCGCAAAATGCACGACATTTCTTCGAGATAAACGTGGGCCCACATCTCCTAGCCAGGGTATCGAATCGGTGTGCAAGATACGGCGTTAGAACCATGGCGATAGCGCAGTTGCAATGGTACAAGTCTCGGATTAAGCCGACTCAAATCTACAGGATACGACTTAGGGTCGCGCGCAAACGTCGATTATAGGTCACGGATTGCTGAAATTCAAGAGGAAGGATCGCGGGAGTCTATGGAACGGTACAGACTTGGAAACGAGCCTTAAAGCATCAAGCATGCTAAGTTTTTTCTAGAATAGTGGTATGTTTCCAAGCGATGGCTCGAGCCCAAGCACTATAAAAGTTATGAGGAAACAAAAGACCTATTCCAAGAATCTGTCCGTATTCCAAGATGATCTTTTAGTGAAGAAGTGTTGTTGAGCAGTTTTAAAATAATGAGCAGGAAAAGGTGGTTGAGGGTTATAGCATAGACGTAAAAATCTCATCTTATGAATTCTACCAGCTCTTTGGCAGGGTTCATTATCTTTCAGATATCCTTCTAAAAGCCTTGGTTCCATAATATTCTAGTTGTCTATGGAAATAAGGTTGTTTTGAGTCATTTGATTATATGGTTCGCTGCACAGAATTGACCAATGATGTCACAAATTGATCGGAATAACAACTGTCTCATTCTTAGAGGAACTGAAAATTTCCAAGACTTCTTCATGAATCTCTATACAGTCCCAAGTATTCTGAGAAGTTTGATTTAATCCTGAAGAAGATGAATGGTTTTTCCTTCTTGAAGATGAAGCTTTTGAATATTGCTTATTTATAGGTCAAGAGTTATCAGGTCAAATATAAAGTTTTGAGAAGTGACAGTTCAAGACTTGGAAGATTTTAGAATTTCTAAAGGCTTTTTCGTGCAAGAAGGGAGATGGTTGTGCATGAGCGCACAACAAATAGCCGTTGCGTGGGTGTGCGCAGAAGAAGATCTTGTAAAGAAGAAGGTACTTGTTGCATGGGGATTATGCGCAAAGACGAGCTATTGCACGGGGAGTTGTCAGACGAACATAGTTGCGACAGAAGAATGAGGAATGCGAATAAAATGATGGGCATCAGTATTTATGGGGAATTGGACCCGATTATCTGTTACGCGGATGCGCGTAATGACATCTGGATAGAAGAAGAAAGAGAGTTGATCCTATTTCTTTATCCTAGAAAGGACAAATAAAGGATCAAGGGGGCATCTATTGAGGTATAAAAATAAAGGTTCAAGAATAAATCAAAAGAAAGATTAAAGAGAAAGAGTAAAAGAACAAAAAATGAATGAATAAAATATAGAAGGATTTCATGGTGATTGCGCATACCCGCGCAAAGCATGTTGGTTGCGCGGGTCCGCACAAACGCCATTATTGGTTGCGTATACTGCACAATGCCAGTTCGGTCAAGATGAGTTGTATGGTTGAGATCTGATGAGAAGTGGGCCCATGGCACGGAGATCGAGGGTTCGCACATGCGGAGGCCTATAAATATCTCACTCCCCTTCTCATTTGGATACGACGAAGATTACAAAGAGGATTAGAGCTCCAAAAAAGAAGAAGACTTTGAAGGTATTCAGAGGAAGAAGAACGGGAGAAGCAGAAGGAACATCACGCTGGCCCGCGCAAAACATTGTGGTGTTGTGCGGACCTGGACAAGCATAGTGTGTTGCGTGGGCATCCATATCAAAGAGTCGGGTTGCTGTTGAAATTAATCGAAACGATCATTAGCAAGCCAATTTTCCTTCAATTCCAGTTCTTCTTCGATTTAGAATCATGATTATGAGTTCAAGAAGAAGATGTAGGATGATCATAATCATACAATATTCTTCACAATGAGATGAACGGATCATAAGCCAAAATGCTGCCGGATTTGATATTCAAGCTTGTTCAATATTTGTATTTTTAATGTTTTATTTTATAATCAAGGGAAATCAAAGGATGCAAATGAATCCAGAATGAATAAATATAATGATTGTTCTCTATATATTCTCTGTTATGATTAAATAAGATAATCCCCAAATCAAATGCTATTTGTTTCTTATTGAAACAAAGAATTCATGAATTATTTGGGAAGATTTCTTTTTCTATAAAATTTGCTAATAGTTGGCAATTTTCTTTTTTCTTTTTCAAAAAGTTGGTGAATCTTGTTAGAAGGCGGTAACAGAACAAAATCCGTATGGTCTGCGTTGCTTTCCACCTACCATTGGTCTTAGATTTATTAGTCTATGCATGTTCTAATAGCTCAATTAGTGAGCAAAAGTCATGAAGTATCTTGTTGTCTCAGATATGTGGCTGATGATTAAAAAAAAGAAAAACACTATGGCCTCAAATAATCTTGATCTTGGCAAGAATGGCTGATAAACTTCGATTGACTAGAAGTCAATGAACCAAATAGGCCTATTCTTGAGACTGGTGGATCTTGGTTGAGCAAGAGTTTGATGACTTCATACTCTAGTAGCATGTGATATGCTGAAGGATTATTTCCACTTACTCCTTTTTTCCTCTTATATGGAGAGAAACATGATGGAAAAAATGTATCAAAATTAGCTAGTCCCAGTACTTGATTTCATTTTGTAAACAAATCTTGAAATAAAATTGAGTGAACCAATGACCAATATAACAAATGTTCATTTCATTTCCTTTTAGAATCAGTTTCTAATTGGAAAATAGATGCTTTTTTACTTAGTTCCACTATGGTCTTATAAAACTGTACTCTTTGTTTTGAATGTTTAAGGCATTATCTATGAGGATTCAACCTGGATTGGAACAAAAGATTGTTCTTCCGCGATATTCGTATCTTCAGGTGGTGTTTCAAATTTCTCTGATGCACCAATTCCATTCAGTTTTGTGGTGTACATATGCTCTTTCATGTCTTCTTTGAATCTACAAGGCTGCTTTGTGGAACCATCTGATGGACATTTCATGCAGGGTTATTTCGATAACATTTCTGAGCATCTCAGAGTAGGACCACCATTATATTTTGTTATGAAGAACTTCAACTATAGGTATTATGATAAATGTTATTTTACTCATTTTCCATTCTTTTGATTTTTAGATTTCCAATATGATGGCATTTCATGGGAATTTAACATTAAGTATTGTCCAACAGTTGTGATATTAACACTTCTATTCTTTCTATTTTTGTGAATCATCAAAATTAACTGATTCCATTGAGCATTCACTACAAGGGTTTTCGAAGAACTATGAGAATATTGATGCATACATAATCAGACCTATTGGATCATAATGCTGTCTTGGATAACTAATTCTTCTTTGACTAGGAAATCATCAAGTTGAACAAATATATATATATATATATATATATATATATATATATATATATATATATATATATATATATATATATATATATATATCTATATATATATATATATATCTATATATATATATAGATATATAGGAAAAAAGAAAGAAATGATTTGAACCTGAAAACACCAATATTCCCTCTCCTGCTGCACTCTATATCATCTCTTGCACGCAAATATTTACTAGTACCTAGCATCTGATTCTTGAAGGTGTCTCTTCCTGTCATTTGCATATTGGATTGGAGGGCAAGCATCTAAATATTTTCTCTAACCTTTAAGGTGTGTTTGGATACATAATCCATGCAGAAATGGAAATTGCTTTTCATTGGCTTTGCATTTTATGCTATTTTAGACGTTGAATTATATGTTTGCAAGGTGTATTGCCTGATATTCATGCCATTCAGTTTGTTTAATGCTTTGCATCTTCATAGTTCCATGCTTAAGCAGAAACTATATCCTTAGTGGTAATCCAAGTCTATATCGTTTTTCTTTTTAGAAATAATATAGTTTCTTTCTATGGCATCATGAATTTGATGAAAGAAACTATATCCTTAGTGGTAATCCAAGTCTACGCTCATGAATTTGATGAAAGGATTTAATTTTATGGCAGGAAGATTATGCTGCACCCGATGACGACGAATATGAGGAGAAGATGAAGAAAGAAACTATATCATTTTTCTTTTTAAAAATGTAAGTTAGAGTCTTTTTAGATTGGTTTAAACTCCTGTTTCTCTCAATTTTTATTTATATATCTATTTTTAAAATTTAGATATACAAATTTAAAATTCAATTACAAGACCATTATTATAATTTTTATCAAGGAATGTATAGGTAAGAGACACCATTATTATAATTAAAAAAAAACGCAGTGGACGTAGCCCATTATCTAGAAACCATGGCTGTTGCTAACTTTAGCCTATTGCTATGGCTCTCGTTCTACTTTTACCTGCAAATATAATCTGTAATTGTATGTACTTTTTAGGAACGGATATAATAACTACAGATTAAATTCATAGCCATTAGATCTAAATCTGTAGCCATAGCTTTGAGACCTATGGCTACGGTACCAATTGCTATGGACGTGCTACGGACGATAACTGCAGCCATAGGTCTTTAGCTACGACTTTTATCCGTAGCCTTTGCCACTTTTTCTCGTAGTGAATGTGAGAACCCCACCTTGGTAGGCTTATCCTTAGGCGTGAAGTTACCCTTTTGAGTCTTACCAACTCTTTTTAAATCCAGACCTTCTAAATTACTTGCTCTTCACCATCAATCAGAACTAAAACGTGGACCACACTTTGGCCTCATATGATTACCAGATCATACAAAATTTAGAATCTGATCTATGATCCTATACCATTGAACAACGACTACTTTGAAGCCAATTCCTTCTTTTTGGTGCCATAGGTAAGATTTCAGATTTAGGCCTTTCCCACCATCGATCAACCACCAAATTTCGTCCAATCGTTTTCCTATCTTCATTACATATTTCTCCCAGAATTGGGCCTTGATCATTAAGCGTGGACTATTAATTGAGATTAAGTCCATTTTATCACTCACTAGGAGAATTTTAAGATAAACTAATATAAATTTCGAATCACCAAAAAATTTATGTACCCTATTCCTATTCGACAACCCTATCACAGTAAATGGATTAGATATAAAGAAAGATCATCATAAGAGACAAATTGGAGAAACCTAATTCAAGTGGGATGTGACACACCCCCTCTAATGCCCACCCCTTTACAAAAGGGTGTGTGCATCCATTCCCCACTCAAAAACCCATCTTCCCATGTCCATGGTAGATAGAGAGAGGGAGAGAGAGAGAGAGAGAGAGAGAGAGAGAGAGAGAGATCCAAGCCTACACGTTCATCCATCCTCTTTCTTTTCCACACATGTGGTGTCTCTCTCTTGCTTAAACGATGTCTTGATTCATGTAAAAGATTTTCTACATCGAGATCTACTTAGGTTTTATATCTAAGGCTAAGGTGAGGGATTCCTTTAAGATTACACCAATTTAAGTTGAATTTATACATAGTTCTCTTCTTTTGGCGTTAAAGTTGTATATTATTTTATTTTTAATGTGATTTTTATGTTAATAGGTTACTAGATAATGATGAATTACTTATCTATGATGCAATTATGTTTAAGATGTGATTTTAATTATGTTACATATATTTTGTGGGTCGTATTGCAAAATTATGCCTTAAATCGTGAAACTACATGCATTCGGGTTCTAAATGGTGCATAGTTTGTGCATCCAATGGACCAGATAGTTATGTCAACAATTATTATAAATTTAATATTATTAATCTAACCTAAAATTTATATATTAAACTTTAGGGCAGCGAGACTCACTTTTAGAGTAATTTGGGCTTATCGGGTGACCCATCTGACCCGAAATTGCAATGTTATGCCTATGGATTCACTTTGAAGTGTATGAACTATTTTCTACCCTATTGGGGTTTATTTAATTACAATTTCAGATTAATTAGTCTATGAAAATACCACTAGAACTTTTATGAATTCATGAGAAGTGATGGATACAGGTCTTGCCCTTCGCCGATTTTGAGAACGACGCGTATTTCCACTCTTTATGAGTTGGCTTTCTCTCATCTCTTCTTATTTTTGTAGAGTTAGTGTAAATGTTAAGATGTTGAGCACACAAAATCTCTCAAATTTTGTAAAGACAAAACCACTTTATAGTAGATCTTCAAGATTGGTCTATGTTCAAGAGAAGATCAAGCTCAAGATCGGTGGTCTATGTTCAAGAGAAGATCAAACTCAAAATCGGTCTATGTTCAAGAGAAGATCAAGCTTAAGATCGGCTAATGTTCAAGAAAAGATCGAGGTCAAATTCAAGATGAAATCTGAGGCTAAGTTCAAGTCAAAGAAGAATAAAATATTTGATATATCTCAGGTGGCATAAAACCCTAAAAAGACCTTAGGACTAAGTACTTTCCAAACTGTTTAAATATGGGTTTTTTCACTTGTTTTATATGGAATTCGGCTAGCCTAACTTTTGGTTTGGCCAGCCCAACTTCAAGATCAAAACAATAACAATTTTTTGTTACAAATTCGATTAGCCTGAGTTTTGGTTCGGTTAGCCCAAGCTTGAAATTCAGCCAGCCCGAGAAAGTTCGGGTCAAATTCCAACAACATCATCTTTTAGAATTTGGAGGAATTCGGCCAACCGAATGTCAAATTTGGCTAGCCGAATTATGCTATTCGGCCAGTCGAAGTTGACCTCAGGCCAAACGAATTTTGGATAAATCTTATCCCGCACAATCCAAAATCCATTGAACCGAATCTGCTGAACTTAGGCTAGTAAAGCCTGACTTGGGCTATCCGAAGTTCTAACTTCTTTGCCTATAAATTGAGTTCTTCTCTCATTCTGAATTACACAAGTTAATTATCAGAATTCTTCTGCAAGAGAGAAAGAAGCTCAAGTTATTAGCAAGCTATTGGAACGTATTTATAATTTAATTTAAATAGTTTTTCAATTCCTTTTATCTCATATCTTTCAAGTTTAATCTAAAAGAGTTAACTATACTCTTCGTTTGAGATCTAAGAGAATTGATTTAAGTAGCTTTTGGGTTCAACTTAATTAAAATCAATAGAACCCTAGACCATTTCTACCTGACTGAACACGAAACAATCTACATTCAAGGAGGTCCTTCTGCTACAAGGTTCTGGTACATCTTCTACAGTGAAAATAAGTATACCTTCTAAACTCTTTTAGGTTTTTTTGAGATAGCCTGTTAAAATCTCAGTTTAAGGTTTTGTCTGAGATAGCCTGTTAAAATCTCAGTTTGGGTTTTTATTGTGATAGCCCATGAAAATCACAAGAATTGTATTAGGTTATTAAGGTAACCCTAAGAAAACCTTTTCATTGTGAAAGCCAAAATTATGAGGGAAGTAATTTTGGGAGTGGAGTAGGTGTGGCTGTTTTTAAAGCATGGAACCACTGTAATTCTTTGTGCCATGTAATGAATGCCATTTTATTCTATTTGTGGTGGATTGAATATATTTAATTTCAGTTGAGTTGTGAATGTTGTAGTACTTTAATTTACTCTTGCAAATTTGAGGTTTTGATTTTAAAGAAATTCGTGAAATAAGGTTGTCCTGACTAAAACTTTAGGTGAAGGTTGTCGTACGAATTATTTGGAATCAAGGTTTTAATACTCAAGCAATTGAGATCTTTGTTTTATATACATATTCAACACTTATTTCAATTATTTGGCATTGTCCTATTCACCTCCCCCCCCCCCTCTATGACATCTTCAGCTCTCATTTTCAATTGGTATCAAAGCAGGTTGCTCTTTTTATTTTTTTGGATTTGAAAGTGCCTTAATTTGTCAATTAGCATGAGCGTTGAGTCAGGAAGACAAAGGAGTTACATACGAAGATTGATCAAGCGTCTGCCTCAACAGGCTGTGTGCCCGAACTCGTCACAGGTAAATCTTAGCCTCATATCCTATGTGTAAGACTGTATCCTAGTCCGTACCGTTTCGTAGGCTTCCGCGGTCCTTCCAGTCGAATTCCAGCAATTCTCGACCCGTATCCGACGTTTGCGCGTGATCCTAAGCCGGGTCCCGCATATAGAAGTCAGCTCGAACCGAAACTTGTACCTTAGCGACCACGTCATTGTCGTGGTTCCAACGTCGTGACTCGCATACCGAACCGATACCTAGGTTAGAAGATGTGGGTCTGCGTTCATTCTGAAGAAACGCCGGCGTTACGAACTTCGAGGGAATCTCTACAATGTGTCCCATCAATCAATCAATCAATCAATGTCAAGTACACACCTACCCAAGTACAACAACCCATACCCTACCCTTATCTCTCTCTTACACAAGCTACCCCAAAGTTAACCCTCACATCACTTCATCCATCACTCAACCCATCACTCCATCACCTCTATCATTCCCATCACCTCACTCTCTCTCTCATTTCTCAAATCTCCCAAGCAACCCAAACTCCATCTCACGTCCAAGCTCTCTCCCTCCAAAACAACAAGTGTGGCCCACTTTCCTCTACTCCCTCATCTCACATCTCAACCGTTCATTCACCATCTACCACCACTAAACTTGAAGGCAAGGAGCTAAGGCGGCTAGGGGAACAAGAAGGAGGCCTAAAGGTGGGTGATCCACCGTTGATTTTGAAATTCGATGGCCCACTTGTGATGGGACCCAATTTAATGTATGTGATGTAGTCATATGAGGGGCCCATAGTGGCGGGGCCCCTCCACTATGCCGATCTCTCTCTCCTTCTCTCTATCTCTCTCTTCCCCTTTCCTTATTGATGGCCCACCAAATATATGTGTGTGTGGTCCACCATGAGGCATGCATTCTATCTAGGCTATCTATCGGGTGGCCCACATGGCCGTCTGCTTGGACGGGCCTGATCAAAGGAAAACACAAACATGGGATTGATCAAGTGGGCCACGAACATGTGGGACCCACCTTGAGGTGTGGGCCACGTCCATGTGAGACCCACCATAATGACGTCTTTATCCATGTCGTCCAGCGTCTTGGATGCTAGATGGAGTGTGGTAGCTAACATGGAGTTCGTGTACTGACATGGGCATGTACTAACAACTAACAAAAAAAATTGTTTTTTTTTATGGTTTGGGGTGGGCCACTCATGCATGCCGTACCTTGATGTATGTACTTAATCCAAGCGGTCCATCCTTTTCTTCAGGCCATTTTAGGCGTTGAGCCAAAAGATGAGGCTGATCCGATAATCAAGCGGGCCATACCATAGGAAATAGTAGTGTGTACGTTAAAACCTGCCTTAATGTTTTTATTTGCCAAAATATGCTGCATATTGAGCTTGATGCGTTTGTATTGAGCCACAGGTACCAATGGACGGGGCGTATTTCCTTGATGCGGGCCCTACCTGTGAAAAACCATGGAAAAATAATTTTTTTTTTTTTAAAAAAAGGGAGAGGCAGTGCTCGCACTGCTGCTGCAGACGAAGGCAGCGCCTGTGCCTGACGGGCGGGCAGATTGGGCTGGGCCAGGGTCCCAGCCATGGACCCCACCATGATATGTTTGAACATCAACAACGTACATCTTAATGGGTCCCTTCTGATCAGAGGCCACCCTAAAAATCAGCCATATCCGCCACTCAGGTGGCCCACATCATAGGAAACAGTGGTGATTGCATGTTTGCCCTTGAAACCCTTTCTGGGTTTGCAGAAGTTTTGTATCAGAATGAAATTTGTTTTTCCTCCTCAAACCAAGTCCACGTGACCTGATGAACAGTTTGGATGGTAGATAAATATCACGGTGGGCCCCTGGTCCTGTGACCTCGTTAACAGATTGGATGCAAATAAACCTTATGGTGGGCCCTTGGTCCACGTGACCTTATGAACAGTTTGGGTGGCAAATAAACATCATTGTGGGCCCCTGGACAGATTGGATGTAAATAAACATCATGGTGGCCCCCCTGGTCCACGTTACTTTATGAAGAGATTGGATGCAAATAAATATTATGGTGGGCCTAGGTCTGTATGACCTTGTCAACAGGATGGATGAAAAATAAACATTATGGTGGCCCTACTTGGGACCCACGGATGTATGTATTGTAATCCACACCTCCCATTAGTGTGGGCCCCACCATGGGTATGTACCTCATCCATGCCGTCCATCCTTTCAATCACAATGGGATCTACTATGATGCATGAGTTTCATCTAAACCGTCCAACTATTTTAGAGATTATTTTAAGGCCCATCTTGGTGTATTTATGGGCCATCCATTGAGGCCCACTTTGATTTGTATAAGGCCCATTGTTGAGGCCCATCTTAATGTATTTATAGCCCGTTGTTAAGGCCCACCTTGATTTATATAAAGCCCATTGTGACGTATGCAAGGCTCATGTGATTAGTCCCAGCTTGATGTATTTGTGGACCGCCCACTAAGGCCCACTTGAGATATATGAGTCCATGGTTTGAGTCCCATTTGACGTATTAGAGGCCCATAGGTCGAGGCCCATGGGTCGAGGCCCATGGGTCGAGGCCCAATGGGATATACATGAGGCCCATTATAATGTGATTCTACCATGATTTATATGTTGACTATTATAGTGGGCTATGCCTTGGGAGCAATGATGGTTTGACGCCCACATTATAAGGATAATGTTGGTTAAATGTTCACATTGTCACTCTCCCTAAGGCCCACTGATGGGCCCATACTTGTACTGACTAGGCCATCTAGGCCCATATCCGTTATGCACAAGCCCGTCACCCTATGACATATATAGGTCCATGATTCATGATCATACACATCATATGTATGCTAGATATGAGGAGTGACTGATCATAGCATATGCCCTCGGGCAGATTGTTTATGGGCTCCCTGATAAGAGGAGTTGCCCTACATGAGCGTGTGGTACGCGCGAGGACTGTTACATACTGGTAGTGTGATTCATGCACTTGCATTTGTGTGATTGGGATTACTGTATGCCCTAGTGATATCAGGGCCATAGCCTCCAAGGCACATAGTGGATGGTCGTATCGGATACCGAAAATACTGATTCTAGCATCGGGGTGCCATAGATTCCCTGGGTGAAAATTCCTAAACTCGATGTACCAGAGGATGACTCCAACGTCGAGACTGAATGGATATATGAGCGCACGAGGGCCGAATACCAGGAGGCCGCATCTCTCATTGTGTCGTGGTCAGTTGGAAAGGGGTGTGGCCTTACTCGCCTGAGGGTAGGGGGGGATACTAGGCTGAGTTTGACCAGCTCATGAATGGATCCTCTATCGACATGTTGGATAGGTATTGGCAGACTATTTGTCAAGCGGATAGTGAGGTTTCTTATGCTTACTTGGACTGTGCGGCTAGGTGAGCGGCAGTGCCATTTGGAGTGTACTAAACCCTGGTGATTATCCAAAATGAGAACTGTACTGATATATGATGAGGATTGGCATGCTTGAGCTGTATCTTGCATCGCATGGTCTTTACATGACCGATAGCATTCATATCTTTCATCGCATAGCCTTGGTACGACTGATTGCATTCATGTACTCATCAACACGATTTCACATTACTCTGACCTTGCATTCTGAGCACGCTTATATTGCGCACACACTTACACCACCCTCTAAGCTTTCCATAAGCTTATGCACGATTGAGGCGTGCAGGTGACGCCAGGACGCAGCCGTAGTCTCACAGTAGTTGGAGCGTGCAGCCGAGCTTCTGGTGTTTTTGTTACTTTCATTATACTGTATTTCCCTTCAGAAGCATTGTACTTAAAGTTTTTTATCATAGTGGATTTTGTGATGGTGTTCTTGTGGTTATTGTTCGTGGGTTATGCTTATGGTTATGCTCATTACGAATCAAATCATGTTTGAAATCCTCCTTGTGGGATCCTAGGATCGGAACCTGGTGTATGGGTGCCGGGAACTGAGAATGGGGGTACTATGGAGGGTGTCAACGCCAGATTCGGCGATCAAAAATTTTGTGAGCCCGGTTTCCGAGTTCGGGTTTAAAACCCTTAAAATTGAATAGAACATCCTAGGTTTCTTTGGTTAGAAAACTTTTTTCAAAAAACAGAAAAAATTTTAAGTTTTCTACCTTTGTTGATTTATCGATACATGGCTCGATGAAATCGAACCCTATTATCGATGTCCTTGAAGCTCACTCGATATTCTCGAAATGAGGACTTATGATGTCCAACAACCACAAAGATCTCTGGGCTGAATTATCGATGAATCGATAGACAGCTCGATATCATCAAAATTTCAATCTCGAGTCCATCGAGTCGACTCGATAAAATCAACATCAGGTCAGTTGTGTCCAAAATACTACTAAGGCAAATCATGTGATTCTCGATATATCGAAGGGCTCCTCGATATCCTCGGAATTCAAATCTCGATGATATCGATAGACCTTCAATGATATCGGGTTGGGACAGAAATTTATCCAGTAAGTTTTCAGGTTGTTTTTCTTGGATCAAGGGTCACTCGATAAAATTGATATTCAAATATCGATCATATCGAGGCTGGGTCGATGTCATCGAAACAGGAAAAAAACTGTCCAGCAAGCTTATAGAAAAATTCTGTGGAATTATCGATGAATCGACACTGCCATCGATATCATCGATATTCAAATTCTGATGATATCGAGTGATGCTCAATCATATCTTAGACCTGTTGAGTTTCAAAGGCAAGTGCTCTCACATTTTCAAATGTCGAGGAATCGAACCCAGTGTCGAAGAAATCGGAGTTCAAAATCCAATGTCATCGATGTGTGTTCGATCTCCTCGACCAGTTGGCAAAACGTTTCAAAAGCATTCGACAGTTGAGTTCGTATCATCGAGCAGCAAGTTAATGATATCGAGAGTATACGCTCGATAATATCAAACTCTGTAAAAAATATGACCGTTTTATATTCATTGGAACCTTTTACCTATTTAATGAGAGCTTGCCCTTGGTTGTTGGCAGAGAAAATAGAGAGTGCTTTTTAGTGTTTAACCTCAAATCATATATCTCAAGCCTTTTCTCTCATGGAAGTTCATCCTCTAATTCACCCTCATCATTGACATTCAATATAGTGGATTGCGGAATGAACTTCCGCATTCAAGGATCCTGTAGCTACCATCTTAATGGCGAATCATTAAGCTGGGATGCCTTGAATGCATAGATGATTGGAAACGCTCGGTCTCCTTTATAGGAAAATATTTAATAGAGTAGGATTCCATCATAACCTTGACCCAACCCGTCACCTTAACTTGCTACATCATCTGAGTTGTGGTTCAAGGGAGCTGAAGATTCTTCATCATCAAAGGAGCAGATCTTCATCAACGTGTTGAATGGGGCTCATCTACTTATCTATAAGTCATTAGAGTCTAAAGGACCTTTGTGATCATTCCTTCTGTAGGATTGGGTCTAAGGTGTTTCTCACCCCTTTCAAGTCCTCATAGGAGGCCTCCGACGGGAGCGTACGTGGGGGTGGTTTGTGTTGATCTTTGCTCTATGGAGAGCATAAACTCTTAGGTCCTTGTATAGGTCCTTGACCTATGTGGTCTAAAACCTGGGTGTCGTGTGTTTGACCGTTGCTCATGAGAGCATAAACTAGCGAGGTTCCTTGTGTGGATCCTTGGCATATGTGGCCTAAAATTCGGGTACTGTGTGTTGACCTTTGCTCCTATGTGGGGCATAAACTTACGTCTTGTAGACACGTTAGAGTTAGCCTAGAGTAGGGTCCTTGCTCTTACCCGGGTGGTAGACTCTCTGGAGTTTCAACACCGGGTCAAGGGTTTGAGTACCCACGGTGGTGAAATCCCATGGCGTGCGTGTGTGGGGTGTGTGTACGTGTGGCGTGAGTGTGTGGTGGTGTGTGTGCGTGTGTAAAAAAAAAGGAAAAAAGAAAAAAAGAGTTAGCCTAGAGTAGGTTGTACTGGTTTGAGGTGAACCTGATTTGAAACCTCCGGTTTGAGGTGAACCTCTTGTGAAACCTTCGTTAGTGAGATCCGATACACTCAAGGGTTGAGTGCGTCCGCCGGAAGTGGAGTAGACAAGTAGTCGAACCACTATAAAAATAACCGTGTTTGAGATTGCTATTGTCTTCTACTACTTGTGTGATTTCCTTAAATGTTTTCATATCTAATTATCTGAGATTACACCTCACACA
Organism: Magnolia officinalis; assembly: GCA_021015155.1. Taxonomy (NCBI): domain Eukaryota; kingdom Viridiplantae; phylum Streptophyta; class Magnoliopsida; order Magnoliales; family Magnoliaceae; genus Magnolia; species Magnolia officinalis. Next base: position 64,487,817 of record JAJHSJ010000002.1, read on the forward strand.
CAGTCACGTCCATCATAAACTATGATTTGCATCTTATTTCTCTTTCAAATAGTTTTATGACTGTATCCTTTATTTTGCTTAGAAGCCATTAGAGTTACTTTGAAGAAATTCTGATACATGCATATTTTCTCAGGATAAGATTGATAGGATTTTAAAATTTCATAAAATACTAAAACGTCCTATTCACCCCCCCCCCCTAGAACATATTGGCATATACCCACTTCAACTAAAGCGGTCATTACTACAATTCAATTTGGTATCAGAGCGAGTTTCTCTTAAGCGCTTCACCGCCTAGAGAGTGATCTTGACTGAAGTTGGTAATATGGCCAATGGAGAGGGCTCATCTGTAACTAGACCTCCAGTAATTGATGGATCAAATTATGCGTACTAGAACGCTAGGATGCATTACTTTCTGAGATCTTTGGATCATGATGTTTACAATCTTGTTGAAAAAGGATATGTGCCACCAACCGAACAGATAGTACTTGAAAATGGCACAACTATCACCAAATCCAAATCCAAAGAAATGTGTATAGCATTCGATAAAGAAAAACAAACATCTGAAGCTAAAGCAATGAATGCTATCTACTGTGCTATGTCCCAAGAAGTCTTTAATCAAATCAGTATGTGCGGAACAGCCAAAGAAGCATGGGACTTGTTGGAAACAACGCATGAGGGAACAAGCACAATGAAAAGGTCCGAATTACAGCTCCTAACATCACAATTTGAAAGTCTCAGAATGGAAGAGCATGATACTTTCATGGCGGTTTTCACAAAACTAAACAACATTTGTAACTCCATGGGTGGATTAGGTGAAAAAGTTTCGGTCCCAAAAATCTATGGCAAAATACTAAGATCATTACCGGAACAGTTTAATCCCAAAGTAACAACCATTGAAGAGTGTAGAAACATAGATGAAATGAAAGTAGAAGAACTAGTAGGTTCCTTACAAACATTTGAACTACGCTTCAAACAAACCCCTAAATCCAAAACAACTATCCTCAAAACTTCAAAGAATACAACAAATGAGGACATTGAAAGTGAAAGAGAGAATGAAGATGAGGAAGTGACCTTGTTAGCACAACAGTTCAGAAAGTTCTTTCATAGAAATCGTGGCCGACCATTTAAAGGAAGATAGGTGGACAACAAACATTTTACAGGTAAATCTGGTAGAAAGACCAAGGAACCACAATGTTATACCTGTCGAAAGTTTGGACATCTGTCCACTGAATGCCCAAATAGGAAAACCAAAGGAAAGGCAATGGCAAGCCACATGGGATGACACGGAAGAGTCAAACTCAGAATGTAGTGACTCAGAGAGCGATGGAGACCAGATATCTTTGAAAATTCTTATGGTCTCTACAGCCTCAAACATTCCCATCGAAATTGAGAACGTTGAAGAACCGTAGGCCACTAAATCATTTCCATAAGACAATGAGGAAACTGAGAAAGAAGAAGAAGAAAAGGATAAACTACACGATGCTTATAATTAACTCTACATTCATAGCATCAATATCCTTAAAAGATTTGGAACAAATGAAAACAAAAATAAATTGTTGCAAAAAGATCTAGACAAAATATTGGAAATCAATACACACTGGATTAATGATCTACAACAATACCACTCAGAAAATGATAGGCTCGAAAGAATCAATACTTTTCTCAATTCTGAATCTGAAAAACTGAACAAACAGATTCAACTATTAAAAGATAAAAACATGCATCTCCATAATGAAAATCACACACTCATGTTTGATATAGAAAAATCTAGAAAATCTGTTGAACTGAATTATAAATTTTCCTAGAGTAGTGAAAAATTAGAAAAACTCTTAGGGATGGGAAGACCTGGGAAAGACAAGAGTGGTTTAGGGTATGATAAGTTCAAACCAAAAACAAAATCTGGAAATGCAACACCAATGTCTGAAAAATTTTCTACATCAGGAAGTAAAACAGAAACTACTCCTGTTGTCATTCATGTGGAGATGCTGGTCATTATAAATTTGAATGCATATCACCTAGGAGAACCCAACTCAATTCCGGATCAAAAGCATACCAGTAAATACAGACCTACCAGAAAAACAATACAAAATGTCAGGAGTTCACCTAGGAATATGGATAGAAATAATGTACATCATTCATCACCCAGAATGACTGAAAGAATGAAGGTGTTATTAAATCAAGTGGATGAATTAAACCAAAAAACTAATTGTTTCGACAAGAAACGAATGTATTTCGAATGGGGAACTTTCATTCATTTGAACAAATTAACAAAGGAAAACATTAAGGATAATTACTTTATTTATTCATTCTAAGTTCTTTACATCCCTTTCTCCTCTGATTCCAAATAGAATATACATGAATATTAACATAATGTAAACATTTGGCCTTCATATTATGTACAAATAGAGAAAAACATTAAACATAATATTGAACAGTATCTTAGAAGCCATTGTGCACTGTTAAAAGTCATTGTGCCCTACTAGAAGTCATTAGGCGCAGGCAGGAGCTACTATGCACAGGAGTTATGCACAGGCAGAGGTTGTTGGGCGATGAAACTCGTTGTGCACCAGCCTCTGTTGTGCGTTGGAGGCCCTTGTGCGCCAGTAGCATTGTGCATTGGAACTTACTGCGTGCCAACACTGTTGTGCGCTAGGACTATTATGCGTTGGTTTTTGATGTGCGTCGATCCCATTGTGCGCTAGTGGTGTTGGGCGCCGTACAATGCCCTTCCTGCACAATAGCCATGAACTTTACATTCCTTTCTCTTCAAATCTCCTCTCGCTATAATTGGTTGCTCATGACCCCACTGAAGGGGTCAGGGGGTATTTATAGCCCTCTCACATGTGTGAGTCATGCCATGTATGCATTGTGCGACCTCTCTTTATGCGAGTTTCACCGTGCGCCACACTTCGTGCGGATCTTGGTGTGCGCCACTATTGTGCGGATCCTGTTGTGCGCCATCTATTGTACGGTCCTTCATTGTGCGCTCAAACTATCTGCGCACAAGGCCTATTTCTGCACAATAATATTTTTTCTGCACAAAGGTTCTCTTTATCCACACAATACTTCTCTTATCCACACAATGCTTGTCTTTACCCTTTTTCCTAACTTTTGTGCCCCAATAGATGCCCCCTTTATCCTGTATTTTCTTTTGATACCCTCAAAAAATAAAATATGGGATCAATCTCTTTAAAATACAATTTTGCTTTCCTTTTTTTTTTTTTTTTATTGTGTGCTTGTTTTCTCTATTGTGTGTAAATTATTTTCTGTACAACCACTAGCGCACAACAACTAACACACAACCAATACCGCACAATCAGCCAAGAGCGCCTATAAATACTGGAGTCAGCTTCATTTATGCCATCTCTCCCTGTTGCTCTACTCCGTACTTGCGTAATTTTTAAATATCTTCTGTGCGATACCCTTGTGCGCCGCACAACCACTGTTTCACACAACAAGTCATTCAGGACTTGATCAAAATTCAGCACACTTTAGGTAACACTTCATCCATGCGCACAATGTCCAACGCACAATTGTAACACCCCGTATTTTCTGTACTCGGGTATTGATATGGAGATCTAAATTACTTTAGACATGTGTAACAACTCTCGAATTTTACTGTAAATTTTGACCTGAAAATAGAACGAACCACTCCACTTTACATCAACATGCATGAATAAATACAAAACCCGTAGCAAGACCATAACCATGAGAAAAACTCTACCCTACACTCAAGGCTCGGGATTTGCTAACTAACACAACTGCTAACTAACACAACTAAATAAAGGAAATTGACATGTTAACTAATGGCAATCTACACACATCAAGGGAAAATCCTTGAATACAACCCTTTCCAATAACAGAAGTGGACTAAACTTCAGTCCAAAAATAATTTAGAAACTTTGCAAAGAGAACTAACGATGTGGATCTCATCCATAACTCATCAAGACTTACCAAAACAACCGTCAGACCCATTGTAATAGACAAAATAACCATTGTACAACCCCCTGATCTTTAGGACTGACCTGTCTTTAACCATAGTCATTTAATGCACCTTCCAAGACTTATGAATGGCTCCGATCAACTTAGATTACGACGTGGACACCATATCCAACCGGTGCATGTGCACAGATGGTGTGTACACGACACGCACAAAACCACCACATCGGGTCAAAGGTGCTTTGACCCGATGAAAAACTAAAAAGTTTCATTTTCAAATGAAACTCCCACCCTACATTGTTTCAAACGGGGTCGTCCATCCGACAATGCAAACGGACGTTATTCCGAATGAAGAAACTTATCCTGACCATCCATTCGATAGGCAGGGTCCCACCGACCCTATCCACGCTTAATGTCAAAATTGAAAACCACTCGGGTCAGCCTTGTGAGCCACTGATTTAAACAATGCGAGAGAAGGACGCTGACGGGACGAGATATCCACATCCACCGTTTCTCTAGCCAATCCGATTGTTGGAACCTGTCGGATGGAGGCCACGTTTGCGAAGGAAGGCCGAGTCAGCCCTACCGTTTCGAGAAATGATCCCCTACCCATCAGAAAGCAGAAAAAAATTCCTTCCACTTATACTAACCGCCATCTCAACCGATCGTTAGCCTCTGAAAGCCTCTCTCAAGCTGATCCAGGGCGTTGGGATTAGGGCGGTCAACAAAATCTCATAAGGAAGCGAGATATCGGTGAGTCGCAGCCACGTCTCGAAACAACTTGGTTTTAACGAATGGTGTCATCAACGGCCCATACATCGCCATGAGATGGACCCCACAAGCCTCCTGGGTACAATCCAAGCCATTTGGACGCCTCTGATTAGGAGATAAGCCGATGGTTGCAAAACCACCATGACCAATGGGTCATCTTCCTAAACCGGACCGTTGGAGTAACGTTTTGAAAGAATGATCCTTTCTCTAATCTGAGTCGCTCATCGTGTGGCCCAACCCATTTAAGGTCCATCCAAAACAATTTCAAGGACCCATACACACGACCGGACGAATAGGAGAATCCTGATGATGAGTTTCTCTCGGCAACTATGTGTTAACAACACGCTAATCACTGGGATTAGTTGTGGATAGTTCTAGAAATAGAAACACCTATAAAAGGGCGGGAATTAGGGTGTCTCCCAGGGAAAACCTAAAGAAAGAAAGAGAAAAGTGATAGAGAGAGAGAGAGTGAAAGAAGGAGCCAGCCGTTGGAACAAGTTCCAGCAGCGACCCAACTCAGTGACTCCAATCGACCCTATAAAAGGCGAGTCAGAACCAGTTTCTGACCCGTCTTATTTTGATTGTGAGTGGTTTTGATGGAGTAGGGACCCTTCCAATTCGTTTGCAGTCGGTCCGTCGGGTAAACCAATGCGCTCGCTGACTCGCCTCACCACGTCCAGACTCTCCCAACGCCTCAAAGCCAGCCCTAATCAAGTAATTCAAAGAAATCCACCCTCAGTCCTTGTGAAATCCGCTAGTCACAGTCACCTCAACTCGGTCATGAGTTGAGTGACTCGGCTGCATTTCTAGGTGGAAAAAAACCTAGATCTGGATCCATGGCAGTGATCGGCCTACCTTGCACAGGGATTAACACCATGGTCCAATCTCAGATGACTTCACCTAGTTGCACGCTGCTAGCTAAAGGAACTCGATCGGATCGAGCTAGCACTGAGTCAACTCAATGCTCAAAGTCGGGCTGACCTGGTCAGCTTCCCGACTGAGTCAGGTCGACTCTGATCATCTGGAGATGATTTGAAGTAGCATGGCATTCTAAGGATTTGCAACCCAACTTTGATGATGGTAGATTTATTAAAACTAACTCCTCTAATCGTTGGTGAAAACTCCATCTGAGTCAACTCAGTCATGACTCACTGGAATTTTGAAATGCCTCATCCATGTACTATTTGCCACCGATATCCTTGGAAGATATTTCACTCTAGTCAATCTCAAATCTAGAACTCATAGACCCACCTCATAAGAAGACTCAAGCTAAGAAGAACGTTTTACATAGGTGAGGGATATCCCACTTGGCTTCCTCATTCATGGAATTCTAAGATAGTTTAAATTTGAATTTATAATAATATCGTGATTGTGTGGATAGTAATTATGTCTCTTCTAAATTTCAATTGATGATCATGCCCCTAATTCATCTTATAAGAATAGTGTTACACACATTATGCCACACTTAGAAATGCTCATATCCATGTACACCCCCACTAGTTACATAATGAAGTAAGAAGTCTTGTTCTCATTTGAAGAATGAAAGAATGATTGTGGACTTGTTATAATTTAGAATGCTTGAAATGTCTCGTGTTTAAATGCTAGATATCCTATTTGAAGACCACAAATCTTAATCATGCTTATGAGACTAATCTTGTTAATAATATGGAATGTGCATGAGTATTATGGTGCATAACAAAAAGCCACGCATGACATATGAGCTTTTCCGAGTGCTCGATGTAAGTCACACTCTGTTCGATTTACTGGAGGTTCTAGCACTTTAGTTAAACTCGTAGAGCATGTGCATTTGTGCCACTTTGGGCGCTCTTTCTTTGCATGAGGCTTTTCCGGGATTAGACACTCCTCGGGCGTACCCCATGTATTTTTTCAGGAGATATCCTTGGGTGCACTCACTTAAATGGCTTTTTCCAGGTAGATAATCTACCACGGGTGGTTTGTATGGTCTTTTTCGGACGGCTAGTTCTCCTTGGGCGTACCTATGAGTATTTTCCGGGTGACTAGTTTGCCTTGGGCGACCCTTTATTTTGACAGCTGGATGTGCATCCCCAGATCTGTGACTTGAGCATACATTCATACACCCATACATTCATTTATAATTTTATGTTTAGTCTCCTTGTAACTTGAATTTGTTGATTTAAATTGTTTTGAAATGATATGATATGCATGAATCCTTGCGGAAAGTTCCCACTGAGTTTTCACTCACCCAATCGTGCGGTTGCACCAAGTAGATGCAGGGTTGATAACAAGTGGAGACCCTAGAAAGAGATTCCAAGGGAGGTTGAGGTGGAGATTGGCAAGAAGGGCCCCTAGGCTAATGCAGTTGAGCAGTGGGAGCTCAACTGATATTTTAGGATTTAGACTTTACATTTTACTTGAGTTGTAAAAATATTTCACCTATTGTGGGATTTCATTTCACTTCCATTTACTTGTATTAAACTGCCTTGTAATTACTCTCAATATTCTTAGTTTATGCAATGTCGTATTACTTGAAGTTATGAAACTTGCTGCTATTTAGATGTATGTTAGTCCACTTCACAACGTAATACTCGGGTTCTCTATGAGGAGCGACTATCCTCAGGTTTTGAGAACCAGGGTGTTACAACAACAAACTTCGCACAACGCTCTGGGCGCAATAGCCTGCGCATAATAAACTGCGCACAATATCCGGTGCACAATAAACTGCGCATAATGTCCGGCGCATAATAAACTGCACACAGTCGTTTTACACACTGTGACTTTGAATTCTGTTCATCTTTTCTTTTCTTTAGCAAAACTTTTCTCCTAACTCTAATTTTCTTTGCTATCTCTTATTCGGATTCTCCAATGGCAAGCTCTAAGAGACCATTTGCTTCTTCAAGTACTGTTGGACCATCTAACCCACAATCCGATGAAACTCCTGACCCCAAAAGGCCTCATTCTGGTGAAAATTACAGCTCTTTCTTTAAGGAACTGCCCCCTGTCTTCGTGAACTTTGCCGATCGCATTCAATGCTTATCCGAGGATATCCGCATGGCGATCATTATGAAGGAAATAGAGGGACCTCCCCTTTAGGGATAAGAATTTGACTGAGAAAATTAGCTGAAATGTACAACCAATTATCGCATGGATATTACTCGTCTCCCTGATGTAGAAGCTTCTCCTCCCCCAACTGTTCCACAACAAACTAGAGCGAGGCACCCAGACGAAGTTTTCCAGGAGAAAGTTCGAGAACACAACCGAAGACGTTTCAGAATGCCTGGGATTCGGTAAGGTTGACCACCGAGGCAATCAAGTTTCGTAATCTATATAAAGATGAGACTATTGCTCTCCCTCTACAACTTCAACGTCACCGTTTGATTCTTAAAGGTGAACCCCGAGATTTCATGACTCAGAACAGGCTTTTATATATATCCAATTGGGTTATCAAAGAACCACATATCCTTGAGGGCTACTTTATAGATATAGGTTTAACTCAAAAGACCGGACAAGTGAGATACATGCGTTTTCTCATACCATGCCATGATCCCCATTATTTGTATCCTGCTCATTTTTTTGAAACAATTCAATAACGCTTTCGCCGCCGCGACTCTTTATGGGGCAAGGACGAATTCAAAACACGGGGCCTCTGGACAACTCGTCCATACTACAGTGCCTGGACCAAAGCAATTCTAACAAAGTATGAGGATGCTTTACGTACCGCCCAGATTTATGATGTTATAGAAGCCACTTCTGAATTCTTTTATAAAGACACGATGATTTATAAAGGCTTCTTGAAGTACTGTTCCTCAGTCACAAACTCTTTCTGTCTCCCGATAGGAGAATTGAGCATCACATTATGAGATCTTAACAGAATGGTCGGCATGCCTATCTCAGGATCCTTTCTTGACGAATATGTCCCTTCAAATCTGGAGTTTGCTTATGTTAGATCTGATAGAGTGCCCAAAATTACAGCATCGACTATCGGGCTTTTCTGCGAGACATCTTACTTTGTTGATGTCCACAAGATCTCTCCTCTCCAGTGGCTGGCACATTTTTCTCGTTATTTGGTGTAAGTATTATAACTTTTCCTTTTCTTCTCAAACAATACTTATTTATAAGTCAAAACTTGCTCACTGATTTTTTTTCTTTGCTTTCAGGTTCTCTGGTAGTCACTCCGCTAAATTAGAAGCCAATCGTAGAAAAATAAAGGGCCCACCTGATTTCACTGCTGACACTAAACTAGTTGCCTTCCTAGCCTATTGGCTGAGCTTGGTTGTGCTTCCCAATTCGAAAAGTTCAGATTCAATTCGACCGAACTTATTTGTGGCAGCAGGGGCAATGGCAGAAGGCAGAAAGAAATATTCCTTAGCCCCTCCTGTCTTATGCTCACTATACAGGGCTTTCGGTCATGCCGCGTCGCATTGTTCAAGCCCGATAATAGGAGTTACATCTTTTTTGCTCCGTGGCATTATTTTTCTGGATGGCTCGACATTTATTTTCCTTGGACGTATAATGACCCAGAGAAGGCTTACATTCACCCAAATCATCTACCTTTGTGGTACTTTTTGAAGAGGAAAATGATAAAAAAGAGTTATGAATGGATAACTGACAAAATCGACAACATAGAGTCTATTGATTTTTTCCCTTTTTATTTAGACTATCAAGCTGAAGACAGAGATGTGGTAGATACCAATGACTTGAAGCCTCTTGAAAGAACTTTCTTTCTCTGCATTCGCTCTTGTAATCTTCCACTGAAAGAGGGACTAGAATTCTGGCGAGAACCGTATTATCCAAATCGATTCGCTAGACAATTCAGCTATGATCAAACCATACCCCAAGCAAGTGATGAAGTTACTCATACTATGAGGAGTTATGGAGTTGGTCCTTATAACTGGTCTTTGATATGGAAACAACTCCTAGCCAGAAATTTCGGTTCTCAGCTCGTGCTTCCTGGATATGATCACAGAGTAACAGCTTCATACTCTTGGATGAGATGGTGGAGTCATCAATATCATCTAGTACGCAATTGTTTTCCAATGGATCGGCCTGTCTGGATTCCTCCTCCTCGTTTGAAGAATTACAGACCAGAACAAGGAATTGGATACTTCTACGAGAAGGATCATGCCGCCACTCCAGGACAATTTTGCTGCAAAATTTCTATTGAAGAACCGATTATAGAATTGAAATCCTCAAACACTTTAGAGGGTTGGATTGCTTTCAGTTCTCCCCTGGACTTATTAAATCAAGAAGTAAGATCGGCAACTCCCACAAATGAATACGAAACAACAGGCAATATTCTGCCTTCTCCTACTCTAGAAGGGGAAGATCATCCTACACGTTCTACTCCTGCCATACCTCCTGTTGCAGATCCTTCCACAATCTCTCAGCCTGTTGATCATACAAATGCTCTGGTTACCCCTATTGTAGATCTTACCAAGGCTGCTACTCATCCTACCACAGTAACAACGCCTCCAACTGTGCCCTGAATCATTATTACCACATCTCATATGACTCGCTCCCGTACCAAGTTGCTATCTCCCAAAGTTTTGGCGCAACCAACCCCTTCTTCTCCGCAAGGTACACGTCTTCTTTCTATGAAGACTGTCTATAAAGGGAAGCAGACCATATCTGATGAAGATAGCTCTAGCTCATCAGAATATTCGGCTAATACAGTGAGTAAAGATACATCCACACCCACCAGTCTGGCTGATGAAGTGAATGCTTTACTTAATGCAGATACTGATGCTGAACTAGACATTGGAGGAGATAGTGATACTGGAGTCAGGTTCCCTCTCCTTGAGGTTCCAGCCACTCAACCTGACACCTCTCAACCTTTTCAGGAGACTTAGCTAGATAACGAAGAGCAACTTGATTACGGAGAATATGGCGGTACTCTGGGCAGAAATATTTTCCTTTCTTTTTATGCTTCGTATTCTCCTCGCATTATGGAAACTGCTGATGCGGCTGCCCAGGCAACGTTAACTTCAAAAGATGTAGAAGTTCGGTTATTAGAAACTCAAGCAGTAATGGAGAATATACTTCTTCTTCCTGGTCCAGAAGAGCCTAGACCATCAATCCCTCACTCATCTGATGCTCCTGTTCGGGCTAGCAACTCCCCTATCATGCGTCTTTCTCTTATTCAACGGGTAGCTCGAAGCTTGGAATTTCTTCCTGACCCAACTGACGTTCCAATGCCAAGTACTTTGAACTCGAGCACCGCGGGAGCTCAAGAACTTTCTTTTAATGCCATCGTAACTACTGAGGCTCCCAGTTCTATAGCTCCCATAACTCATTCGGCTTCAGTTACTCTTGCCCCTACTCCCGGTATATATATATTTCATTCACTTTTTTTTAAAGTCATCGCAATGGCTATAGACTTTCATTTTAAACTTATACTTCTCTGTCTATCTTTTAGTTTCAGTCACTCCAACACCCAGCGAATCTAAAGGATCTAATTTTGTTGCTGCGGCTTTTGACAAACTTTCTCTGGAAAAAGTGCCCCCTCTCATGTTGGGACTTTTTAAGCATGCAATTTCAGTTATTGCCAGTACTTTTAAAGATTCGAGTTAATGGCATTTTTTGGATGGTGCTCTAGCAGTTCTTGCTCCCGCAGCTTGCTTGGCACGTGTCGACATTCAAGGTCTTTATACCTCTTTGTCACAATTTTGCGACTCCACGAAGACTTTGGAAGCAGCACGGAATATAGTTGTGGCTCCTGAAATTCTAAGCCGCCAGCAGGAATTGGCGTTTCTTAGAGAGAAGCTCTCGAAAGCAGATGGTACCCTTGCTGATCATAAAACTGTTAATCAATCTCTTCAAGAGAAATTGAAGGTTTTAGAGAGAAACAAGGAAAACATCAGTGATCAGATTGCCCTTCTTGAAAAAGAAATTTTATTACTCAAGAGTCAATGGGAAGCAAAAAATTCAACTGCCTGTCAGATCCAAGCAGAACTTGAGACAAATACTCAATTAATCAATACCATACAAGCTGATTGATCAAGAGATGAAGAGGCTGCTACTTCTTTGGCCTCTGAATTAATCGGCGTCCCTGATCAAGTTATCTTGATTCTTGAAGCCGAACATGCAACTGCTGTATTACAATCTCAGTTGAAAGAATAATTGCAACAATACTTGGAAATTTTGAACATATTGAAGATTTGTAAACAAAATATGTAAATATTCTTTTGATATTATGATATATAATCATCTTGGACAATTTTATCAATGAAGATCTTCATTGTAAATTATCTTAAACAGTTCATTTATTTAACAATTTCAACATGACACTTTATTTTATATTATGATTGTCAGTATGGGATTTTCCTATATGATTTTGCTTTGATAGGCGGTGCTATATTTCAGTTTAGTTAGATAGTAACACACAGTTTAAGCTCTTAAGTAGTTGGAGTAATCACGACCGTGAATGAGATTTACGCATTGGGATGGCCACGGTAACTCTCTAGAGTTCGCGGGGCTTTACCAGGCTACCTTAAGTACCAAGTCCAAGGTTGTCGATCCATCAATGAGTAGGTTTTTATATCCTTCCTCATGAGTTAATACCGAAATCCAACCGAGGATCTGGATTTCCTTTGTCTGTGAGTTTGGACCCATTACTGAGAGGGTATTTTCTTCCTCATTCATGACGCTGTCAGAGAGCTCACAGACGGTATTGGTCTTATGTATGACTAGCCACGTTACAATTTTTGTTTTATAATCGCTGGCTTTGTCCACTGCCCGCATGGGTCTTTCACGGGCTTGTGTATGATGGCCTTTCACGGGCTTTTTAGGGCCACTGGTCTCACTACTACCCGAATGACAAGAACAATATTCTGGCTATGCTGTCTTTAAGAAATAAGATGCCACCGCTGTCATCGACTTTTATGTGATTGACTATGGTTGACTATATAGTCCGCCTTACTGCCCAAATTGTTGAATAAAAAATTGATATTTCACCATCACTGCAAATGTCCTAAGAACATCCATATTTTGTTTTAAATAGTGGATCGGGTTGGTGGTGATGATAGCAATCTTGATAACAATAAGCAGTATTTCGTGTTAACGAGTATTTCGTGATGACAGCGATAGTCGCTAATCTTTGGCGATGATGATTATCAATAATCGTCGATATCGGTGGCGATCATCGACGCTTGGGGTAATCATCAACAGCGGCAATCGTCAATACTTCTGATATATATGTACTTGAACAATTTTACTTTGAGAACTTGTGCCTTTCATTTTTCATATGAGGGAGTACATAACTTTGTCTTTCACAGTTCTTTTGTTCACGAAGATAGAATATAAGGCTATGCCTGTAAAGGCTATTTCATCATTTCATCCTTTCATCTGTGATTGCCCCCCTTTTGATATAAAAGAATTATCCTGATAATCTTCTAAATCAAAAGTCCCTTCATTGTCAGGAATAATACTTCTTGAGGAAGCGAGCATTGACTGGTATACTGATGCCTCGCCCATCTTGATCTGTTACCCTATATGCCCCATTAGAGTAAACTTCAGTTATTACATACAGACCATCCTATTTAAGATCAAACTTGCCCCCTGCTCTTCGAGCGATCACTATTGGCCTTTTCAACATCAAAACCAAATCCCCTTTCCTGAAAGATTTGTGTTTAACCTTCTTATCAAAGGCAGAAGAAACTCTGGCTTGATATAATTGTAATTGTTGTTGAGCTGCCAGAGTCTCTTCTCATCAAGCATATCCAACTCCTTGAGTCGTATCTTCGCATTTTCATCATTCGTGATTGATTGATGCACTGCCACTCTTAGTGAAGCTACTTGTACCTTGATGGGTATAACTGCCTCCACACCATAGACTAACGAATACGGGGTGGCTTGTGTCGCTGTACGGTGCGTTGTTCTGTAGTCCCACAGAGCTTCTTGCAATTTCTCATCCTAGTCACGCTTATTCTCACTCACCGTCTTCTTCAAAAATTTTACAATTGTCTTATTAAACGCTTCGACCAGACCATTGGCTGGTGGATAATAGGGAGTCGAGAAAGACTGATGAATACTGAATTTCTGGCACAACTTCTCTACTCCCCTGTTCTTGAAAAGAGTATCGTTGTCTGTAATGATTCTCTTTGGGATACCATGACGATATATTATCGCATGCCGGATGAAATTGACAACATCTTTCTCCTTAACATTTCGCAGCGCAATTGCTTCCGTCCATTTGGAGAAATAATCTGTTGCCGCTAATATGTATTGCTTTCCTCTAGTTGATGATGGATTTATAGGTCCAATGATATCGAGTGCCCATGCAGCAAAAGGCCAAGAAGTAACCGACTGATGAAGATCTTCAAGAGGAATATGTACGATATCCCCATGGATCTGGCACTCATGACATCACTTTGCATAATCAATTACATCTTTAAACATTGTCGGCCAGTAGTATCCCATCCGATGCACTCGATGGAACAAATTTCCCCCAGCTTGATGTCCCCCTCATTCTCCAGAATGAGCTTCCCGTAGGACTTGGCGTGCCTCATCTTCATCGACACATCGCAACAATATTTCATTATAAGATTTTTTATACAATTCCTCAATACACAAGATGAATCTCCTCTTTTTGCTTGATCTACAGCTTCATTTCTGAATTTTCCGGTAGGATATCATACTTGAGATAATCAATGAAAGGTTAACGCCAATCATTTATCATCACTTCCAAACACGACACGGGTAAGACTTCCATTGTCTCATTATTCACCTCTGTAAACGGCAAGAATCTCCTTTCTTCGATTATTATTTACAAAGGACATCTATCTGGACAAGACAACGCTGCTGATAAACTAGCTAAAGCATCTGCTTTTGTGTTCTCGCTTCGGGCTACATGTTTAACTTCGACATTCAAAAACCTCTTCAATAAGCACTATGCCCTTCGACAGTATGGCAAAAGCTCCAGTTTCCTTGTTTCAAACTTTGTCATTACCTAATTTATAACCAACTTAGAATCCCCATAAATCTACAGATCTTTTATTTTCAATTCACTGGCTATCTCCATCCCAATGATAAGGGCATTATATTCAGCTTCATTGTTTGTGCACGCCACTCCTAACATGAAGGAATAAGGCAACAAGTCACCCTGCGAGGTAATGAATATTACTCCGACACATGCTCCTGTTGTCCGGGCTGCCCCATAAAAAAACATCTGCCACGCTTTAGGCAATTCCGTCATCATAGCTTGTTCATCTGAAAATTCATCAAAAACGGCTTCGTAATCTGTTACGGGATGAGCTGCTAGAAAGTCTGCTACCACTTGTCCTTTCAATGCTTTAGCTAATTCATATGTGATCGTACACTCTGATAACAGTAACATCCATTTCGCTAACCTTCCTGGCAGCATTGGCCTTGTCATAAAAAACTTGATAGGATCTGCTCGAGATATCAGAGTTATGTCGTGGGACAAACAATAATATCTTAATTTTTGAATTACAATAACCAACGCCAAACACATCTTTTCGATAGGCGTATAATTGCATTCCGCACCGATCAACGTACGACTTAAATAATAAAGCGCCGCCTCTTTCCCACTATCATTCACTTGTGCTAACAAAGCTCCTAGCAAATTCTCAGCTGCTGATATATACAAAATGAGGGGCTTTCCTTTTACAGGAGCTGTCAGCACTGGGGGTTGTTTCAACAATTCCTTTATTGCATCGAAGGCATTCTAGCAGGATTTATCCCATATGAATTCTGTTCCTTTCTTCACTAGATGAGAGAATGGCTAGCATCTTCCTGCTAGGTTTGAGATAAAACGGTGGATATAGGCTAGCTTGCCTTGTAAACTCTTTAGCTCTTTCAACGTTTTCAGAGGGGGCATTTCTTGAATAGCTCACACTTTTTTGGATCTGTTTCAATACCTTTGTATCTCACTATGAAGCCCAAAATTTGCTCGACGATACCCCAAATGCGCATTTAGTCAAGTTCATCTTCAACTGCTTCTTTCTAATTCGGTGAAAGACTGATGCCAAATGTTCGCGATGCTCCTGATGATTTTCCGACCTGACCACCAAATCAACATGTTTGCACTCAACATGTTTGTGCATCATGTCTTGGAAGATATTCTGCATTGCCCACTAATACGTTGCCCCAGCATTCTTGAGACCGAAAGGCATAACCTTATAACAATATATCCCTAACAGAGTTCTGAAAGATGTCGCCTCTCCATCTTCAAGCGCCATCCGTATCTGATTGTAACCAGCGTATCCATCCATAAAAGACATGATAGTGTACTGCGTGGTGCTATCTATTAACATTTCAGTTATAGGCAACGGAAAATCATCTTTTGGAACGCATCATTCAAATCCCTGAAATCGATGCAAACCCTTATCTGTCCATTCTTTTTCTTCACAGGGACTATATTTGATATCCACTTGGGATATTTAACTTCTCTAATGAATCCAACCTTTATCAGTTTGCTTATTTCTTCTTCTATCTTGGGAACCAGGTTTGGGTGAATTCGTCTCTAGGTCTGTTTAATGGGTCTTTTATCTTTAGAGATATTTAGCCGATGCATTGCCACTGCTAGCTCTAAACCTGACATTTCCGCATACGTCCAAGTAAAGACATCTCTATTCTCTTTCAACAGACTGATATACCGATCGACTTCTTCTTGCGGCAAATTGGTACTTATGAAAGTATTTCGTGGTTCTTCCTCTGTCCTTAAATTTGTCTCCTTCAGGCTGTCAATCGTTGGTTGACCCCCATCCTCCATTTGCTTCGGAGCTATCTCAAGCTTGCTAATCATATCAAGGTCTGCCTTTCCTATCTGATCAACTATCACCATATTTACTGAAGATTCTGCCCCCAGTCCGTGGAATTTTTCCCGTTTCTTCTGATTAACCCCAATTGGAAGATAAATTCCTTTTCCACCATTTAAGCCGACAGGCTCTTCGTAGTCCAAACCCATTTTCTTCATAATTTTCGACTTGTCCAGCTATATCTCTTCAATGCTTCAAGCATTAAGCTTTCATTTTTCATCCCAATGCTGTTTTCCTCGTGGCCTGAATTTCTGGTGGAGTATAAAACTCAATTGGCTTCAGCATATGGGAGTGGTACTGTATAATTTTTCTGCAGGATTTCGAACTGTCCAGACGATAGTAGTGTAAATGGATGTTGTCCTGGTTGTCGTAAATGCTTTGGGATGAAATAGAATTTCTTCTTAGCTATCTCTTTTACAGATGATTTCATCCCTTCTTTTCTCACTATTTCCCTGCAAGCATTTTCTTGAATTTTGTTTTCATCATTCTTTTTCTCTCCCCTGCCGGCAAATGCATCATAATAACTAGCATCTGCAAAAAAAGCTTCGGCTTCCGTATATGGTCATGCATCGGTTATCACTTTATGTTGTACCCCATCTTTGCAGTATTTAAAACACTGATACTGCGTAGAAGGTATGATGCCATTCTGATGCATCCACGGTCTTCCCAGAAGAAGATTGTACGTAGTCACTGCATCTATAACATGGCAGACGACATGCGTAGTTAGTTCTCCTATCTCCAACGTTATTGTAATCTTTCTGAGCACGCGCTGCCCATCTTGATTGAAGCCCTATATCATTATTCCACTAGGACGCAGGTTTGAGCATCGATAACCTAATTTATTAAGCATTGTTAACGGCAACAGGTTTATAGCGGACCCATTATCCAGCATTATTCTTTTCACTTGTTTACCTTGAATATATCCCATTATCATCAATGGCCTATTATGTTCGCCATCACAAACCAGATCTTCATCAAAGAAAGAGATTACCGGCAGACAGTCTCTTCGTTTGTCATTTTCTAATTCATCCATCAACACTTCCCTTATGCTTTCATCTGATAAAGCTCTAACCAAGCCTCGTCGGGAGTCCTCTGACAACTTCAGAGCATCATAAATGCTTAATCGGGCTGGAATACTTTTCAACTGACTTATGATATCATACGCTACTGTTCCTGCCTCTTTTCCTTTCCCTTTCCCATTGCTGTCATTGCTGCCTGCATGACCCACAACTGCTTCTACCTTCATTTTTTCACTCTTTCACCCTGACGGACTACCCCTCTTCCTTCTTAATCGCAAAATAGTTACAGAAACTTTTCTTGTTGTCTTTTGATCATCCGCCCTTCTCTTCATTTGATAATCTTGTCGCATAGTAAGTACATTTATTGTTGCTCTCCTGTCACTTTTCTTCTCTTTCCCAACTATTATCTCGCCATTGTTTATCATTTTCTATGTAATACACTTCAATGTATAACAATTTTCTGTCGGGTGCCCTACTAAACGGTGGTAGTGACAGAAGTCCCTTTCCTTTGTTTTAGATGCTTCCTTGGGACGTTTTGATAGTGTGTAACGCCCTGAAAATCGGGGGTCGAGCATAAACTCAACTCCCGAGTTCCAGAACACCACTTATGCAACAAAATGAATGATGATTGAATGTTGACTGTATTCGTGAATTGAACAAGAGTGAGATTAAGCCAAAACTGCATATCCTACTCCAGAGACAGTTAAATTTGCAAGCGGAAGACTGTGATAGATAGATAAAATATATAAACTATGATGAGTCTCCAGAGTGTGATAACATTACCAGGTTAAAATAATTACAAGTACAGTTATAAAATATACCAAATGTGAGGAACTGTAATGTCTCCTATCCCAAGTACCGTAGCCCCGTCAATACAATACCAGGTCTTCATAGACCTGTCAGAGATTACATGTAGGAGAACTCCTCCTCAACATCATAGTAGTAGTTCGGCTCTGCTTCATAAGCATTGCCAACACCTGAAACTCAACAAATCTGGTTGGTATTGCAAACACCGTCCCGTAACGTGGGAGTGAGTGATCAACTCAGTGGAACAATAAAGCATAGGTTAACATGTTATCAACTCAGTCAAGCAGTAATGATAAAGCAATACAATTAAACAATTCTAACTACTCTTATTTAATGCAAGTATGAAATGACATGATGATGTATGCCCTTGCCAAACCACCCTCATGCGACATCATCTTACGTTCACGAATGCATACCTCCCTCAGTGCTCCACATCTACTAGGCACATGCGGTGCGATGATGAGCATGATTACCGAGTTATTATTAGTCCATTTCAAACAGTAGTATTGGAAAACTAAGGTACCTCCCTTGTATCATTCCCAAACATGATCCATTCTAGGGTCGTCAATCCTAGTTAATCTCATACGATATTATGGTTTGAGAGGCATAGCGAAGGCATCACAAAGGGCTCGTCACCCGTCAGCACGGATACAGATCTCACCGTATGCGGCTCAATTGCTGACCGTCAGCTCGAGTACAGGTCTCACCGTACTCAGCCCAATCGCTGGCCGTCAGCTCGAATACAGGTCTCACCGTACTTGGCTCAACTCATACTCTAGTTGCTGTGAAGGGCTCGTCGCCAATCACAGACCTTGGAGTATACTCGAAGATACTACAGAGGACTCGTCGCCCGTCAGCACGAGTACAGGTCTCACCGTACTCGACTCTCGCCGTAAGTATCGACAGCTCGAATACAGTGTCCCATACCACCGTATTCGGCTCACGAGTTTGGTTGCTCAATGGTCACTACGGGGAGGCACGAGGCCCCAGCGTAGGCCGATAGCTCGACCACGGTGTCCCATACCACCATGCCCGGCTCATGAGTCTTAGCGGATCGAGGTACCATGGTTAAAAGGGATTTCACTGGTAAGTTTGGTACCCTAGGTTCAAGCAGTAGCGTCCAAACATGGTGACATACATTAGACAGATCGGGTTACTTGACGAGCTCGGCTAGCTCGAGCGCACAACAAGTTGAACGACATGAAGTGCATAAGCACTTTGCGTGGCCAACCACTATCGTCAACCGAAGTACGACTCGGGTTCGTCGAACACATCTCACGTGGCAAATGAATCACAGCCACGAATGCAATTCTGGTACCGATTGTCTGGACTATAATCATAGCCCCAAACACAATCAAGTGCAGATAGATAAAGCAGTAGTGGATCAAGATTCAACTCATACAATCAAGGTCTGGTATTATCCGTTTAGGGCTGCCAGGGCTGTTGCACGCACTCGTTGCTCCACTCCCCCATCACCCATGACGGATCATACAACGTAAATATAAATTTAAACATATGCATTACATAGTTAAAATCATAAAGCAGTTGAGCATGTTATGAAGCACAACACAAGCATGAGTTTGTACGTGTTCAATTCCTAATCACACAACTACCCAAGGAGATCATACACATAGTTAAAAGAGGTCGAGAATCATATCTCAACACCCTTATACATTACAATTTGCTAACTACTACTCATTCAGACATTTCAAGAAACACTTAAACAAACATACATCAACATACATGACATATGTCGATCACATAGGCATTAGGCCAAATCCTTTCACTAGGGAGTTGCCCCAATCATAACACGCGTACACCCACGACGGATAGCCACGGCAAGCAGGAATCCAAGTTCCATATTCATTCAGTCATTTCCACAAACACTTGGCCACACGTTTTAGCATATATAGTGTATATTGGCCGTGGCGTGATTTAGGGCAAATCCTTTCGTCAAAGGGGTATCGCCAATACAACAATCATGAATCCATGACAATTAGTCATGGCGAGCACGAATGAGAATTCTATACTCATTCAGTCATTTTCACAAACACTTAGAATACACTATTACAACATACATGGTGTATGTTAGCAAAACATGTATTAGGGCTATCCTTTAGCCAGGCGAGTATTTTATCCATGTATAATATATTACTACAACAAATAATCATGATAAATACATCTCCAAAATTTATACGTATACAGTATTTTCTAGAATACGCAATTTCAACATACATAGTGTATATAAGTAAAACATGTATTTAGGCGAATCCTTTTGCCAAATAAGAATTTTATCCATATATCGTATATCCATATAACAAATAAACATGTCAAACACATTTCCAAAAAATATACGTATACCGTACTTTCTACAAATACCTAGAGTATGTAGAATTCCATATTTTTCATCTTTAATCGAAACGGAAAACAGACAGCACTTTGTACATGTGCAATTGCATGCAGATCATGAATCTATTATTATCTGACATTGAAAGCATTGAAAACCATAACCTATACACCTAAAGTCCGCACCTTTTGTCGTAGAATGGTAACGGAGTCGATAGGTTTGCTAAGCTTCCGTATTCGGCAGTTTGGCAACCTATAGAACGAAATAGGTTAGCTATTTCACAACCTACAACTGTCTAAACCCACAAACAGATTAGGGTTAGGGTTTCTTACCTAGAAATGACGCTGGAAACGCCGGGAAAGTGATGAGAATCAGACGGTGGAGCTCGTATAGCGGCAAGGAAGAGTGGCAGGGAGAAACTCCCACTGCTCCCACACTTTCTCTCTCTTTTCTCTCTCAATCTCAAATTCGTATGGCTGCCAAGAGAGAGGGTTTAAGGTCCTTATATAGTCTAAAAACTCACCGAAATAGACTTATGTTCAAAGTATACTTACATTATAACCAAATCGGCATTGTTTCAGCTCAAAAGAGAGTTTCTGGCGGTCCTCCTTGAGCTAAAGGTCGGACTTAAGCTCACTAACGCTGGATCTACGTTCTATTAAGTTTTCGTTTTGGTCGAGATTCCAGATCACGCATGGCGGACCAGTTTCAGTTCAACGGTCAGCGCATCTCGATCGGAGATTCCGAGTACATGTAAATGTGTATGAAATTTCTCCTGATCCGAGGGTGTAATTTGGTTTGATTCTGACAGTCTGGTTGCTTAAAACTGATCCGCAAGCGAGAGGTGCCAGATTACTATTCAAGATATTTTATTTTGAATTAATTTCGCATTTCTCACACTCTTCACTCCGAGCTCAAGAGAATAGCGCTGGGACACTATCTGGATTTGATTTCTGAGATGGTTGTCAAGCCCAGCGAGGCGGTCCTAGTTCCTTAATTTCGGGTTAATCGGACTTCCGACGTGCGGTCCAGATCCGATACGGAGTTTTGAGATGCTCCCGTGAGCAGCCGGGTAATGAGATTGATCCTAGGTTTTAGAGTAACCTAGCGTCAATGATTCTACAAGTTTTGGGTCTTGCAGATCGTATTTAAAGTGATTGGTGGTAATTTCACAGGCACTCTAGTTTAACACTAGCTAAATCTTGCCAAATTTCTAAAGGATTTAGTCCTGTAAGATTTCTGTCTGAGGTAGTACTTAGTCCTTTGTAGTTTGTATATAAAGTGATCCAAGTTATACTACTTAGCTAGTTTAAGATAGTGTCTATGGTGAAAGTACTTAGAAAATTTAAGGAACAAGGTGGTGAAGGGTGAGATTTGTGAAGGAAATGGGTTAAGGAGCGATTTTAGACTGTGGGATTCAGTTCTGACAAGTTAATAAGGTGTTAGGAGCAACCCATTGCCTAAGGACGTCTAATTCCAGGTTGGGAAAATCTGGGGTGTTACAATCTACCCCCCTTAAAACAAAATTTTGTCCCCGAAATTGGCTAAGGGTAATAAGGGAAGATTTCTATTATTTCATTTGCCTAAGACTTATTGATTCCGAGTTTCTACGCGTGGTAGGGTATATACCAGCTGGTTCATTTTTGTCTACCCCCCTTAAAACTTAATTCTTTATCCATTTCTCTTACCCTGATGATTTGCTACCATTTATTTCTGTACCTATTTGGAGTCTTGACGACAATTCCGAACAATTTAGGGCAAGATAGTTGTTTTCATTGTTTGACCAACACGGAGAGGCGTTTATGGTGGGCTTAATCCCGATACATCGATCATCTATTGGGCCAGGGTAGAAAGTTCATCGTATCCCTTCCGAATCCTGGTAGATCCTAGTTTTCTGCTCGACCAAGCAGTGAGTCCATTGGCAGTCGCCCAGGATTGAGAATTGGGTCAAGCCGCGAATGCGTCGCAGTTGTATATTTCAGTAACTCCGTAGTCCGATCACTCTCTAAGAGTAGGGAATGTCCATCATTGAAAGGCTCAAATTGTTTATTCTAAGGTTGCCCTTTAAGTCTTAGTCTAAGAGTCCTCGATATTATCTATGTCCAAGGAAAAGGTGAATCAATTCTTACTAAATCATTCTAAAACGGTTTCTTATAGTAGAACTTACTAGGGCTTCTATAATGTTCGTATTTAACGAGCACAGTTTCGATCCTGGGCCAGTGGGGTAGGGTCCACCACGTTTCCGCTGCGCCACTCTGATCAAAAAGGTGTATTAGGTGACCTAACTAGATTGGGCTCATAATGTTCTACCCCCCTTAAAATTTTATTTTCACCCTCAAGGCTCAAGAGCTATGTCCTGATCCGTATGTCGGAACAAGGTGTAATTTATAACCTATCCTTGACATGAAATGGGAAATACATTGGTCTGCCTTTCATCGACGATGTGTACTATGGCATTGATACCTATGGGTATCGAGAGGAGCTAAAAATGATGGGTAATGTGGTTGAGGTCAGGGGCAGGTGTGAGTTTGAGGCAAGATGCCTAATTCTACCAAGGGGTTTTGTCGCGGTCCAGACTTATCCTATTTAATGATGTCTGGCTTAACAGGCAGACTATCTTTCTACGTTCATAAGCACAATATGTATGCCGTGGCATGCGATTTGAGACCTAATTCCTAACTAATTGTTGCCCATTTGGGTAATTCCTTGGGGCCTAAAAGAATATCTCTATTGGCTATATGTTCTTAACACTTCTCGAAGACGAAGTTATAAACTTTTAGTTGTAAGTGGTCGGGCCAACACGGAAGGAATGTTGTGTAGTGGGTCTGAGTCGGATACATGGACCTCCTGCTTAGCTAGAACAGAAAGTTGCCATATCATTTCTTAATCCTAGTCGATCCCGACCTTCTGCTTGATCAGAGCATAGGGTTCATTGGTCACTACCAGGATTGAGAATTCGATTCAAACTGCGAATACCTCGCTTATATGTAGTTTCTCTACTCCGTGTTCCCCATTGTACTAAGTCCTTGAGAAGGAAATTCTAAGGGATGTATTGATTGGACCTAACATTGAATCCAAGGGATATATAGGTTTTCTCTAATCGTGAATAGTTTCTACGTCAAACAAGCTCCCTAAGAGTTACTAAGGAAGCCTAAAGTATTAAGGGGATTCAACAACGGAACGGGGTCTCGCTCCAACCTATTCAAGCCAACTAACTACGTCTATCACTCAATTATCTTAGCATTTTTAGTCGTTTACATTTCTTAGTCTAATCAGCAGCTTAGGCTCAACTTATGAGTAGCGGTAATCCACTAGTTGTAATCTAAAGTCTATGCTTATACACCAGATGATTTTATACCCTTTCTAAATAAAGAAATTGTTTTATCGCCTAGGGTCAAAGTTGTCTGATTGGAATTGAGTTGTCTGTACTTGACGCTCGAGCATTTCACATATGCTCAAACCAACTAAGGGGGTTCTAGAGCTCACGTTCTTAATTTGTCGGATTTCCTATACTGTCAGGTCTGTCGAAGCACCATTCTAGGTCCAAAACTCCAAGGGTCTATTTGTCAAACAACCATTTACTCTAAAGCTTAAGCTATCAGAGTGTGGTGGGTTAATGTTTATCAAGGGACTTTATTACTTCAACACTATTTGGCCAGTGGTCTTAAGTTGTATTAAATGGGACTGTATTGATAATCCTACTTCAGGATTGGGAATGACATGTTTGGTAGGAGGGTGGGAGGGGATTAAAAATTAATGGTATAGGCTTTGGAAAATGAGCCTTGTGTTGGAAAGTGTGAGATGGGATTTCCAAATCCCAGGATAATGAATTTCGAAGTGTACTTGGAAAGGAAATTTCAGAATTTACTTTTAATTGCACACACTCCAAACGTGGTATTGGAAAACATGGGATACACCCAATCCAAGAACCATACCCTACTCATACAGTTATTGTTACGTTTACAATTCTATCCACCTAACTCACCTAATGCAGTTTGGCCGAACGGGCCCTAAAGGGAGAAAAGGGGCTGGAGGTTTGGTTCTCCACAGATTTGGTCCTCATCAGGGGTTATAGAGGCCCAACTGACAAGGAGTAAAGAAAGGAAAATGAAGAATTGGATGGGTTAGAGGGCTTGCCCGATTTTGAGCTTCAAATGGGGAGTGTGGGAGTCCAAAT
This sequence comes from Magnolia officinalis, assembly GCA_021015155.1. Classification (NCBI taxonomy): domain Eukaryota; kingdom Viridiplantae; phylum Streptophyta; class Magnoliopsida; order Magnoliales; family Magnoliaceae; genus Magnolia; species Magnolia officinalis. Next base: position 64,512,633 of record JAJHSJ010000002.1, read on the forward strand.
GAGGGAAACGGAAAGGGTAGAAGGTAGGTGTGGCTGTAAACGATGGAAGGGAGTGGGTTATGACCGAAAATGGGAAATGAGACGATTGGAGTGGCGATTTGAAGAGAAAACAGCAAGAATAGGAGGAAAAGAGAGATTAGAGGGGCGTTTGAGAGAGAGGGGGGCTCCAGCCCTAAAATCCTAAACCCCAGCCCAAATCGCACCCACCACGTGCTAGGGGAGGTCGGGCCGACCAGTCCCAGGCCCGGCCCCAGATGGCCCACCCAACCGCGGTCGACCGCCGTGACCGCGGCTCCGCCGCGGTCCGCCTTAGCCGGTGCCACGCCGCCGCAGTGGGGCCGTGTTCTCCATGGTCCCAAGGTGCCAAATGCACCCTGGTTCGACCCTGGGTCCCATCGGATTTAAGTGGGGAGGCCCCCGACTCCGTTTCGAGTCGTTTCGGTCAAATCGGACGTAACTTGCAATCCGGAATGAGTTATCTGACGTAAACGATATGACCCTGCTATTTGGGGTAGAACGAGCTATTAGTTTAGTTACTCTTCATCGGTCGAGCTTTAGGAGTTATGTCCATCATGCAAAGGACTTAGAATAATTAGGAGGACAGTTTGGTGAAGCCAAATAGGGCACTTACTATTTTTGGCTGAGAACCTTGCGCACTAGTAGACATCACGACCTTATAGTAAGTCGCGAATTCTAGGAGTTTTAGTTGTAGTTTGTTTCTGATTTCGTTCCCATTACTTGGTATCCCTATTTAAAGGGCTGTGAACTCATTTTTTAAGCATTCATTAATCAATTTCGAATGTATTAGAATTTATTTCTATTTTCTGCTTTTCTTTCCTCGTGGATTCGAGGAGTCTCTGTGAGGAGTCCAGAGAAGCTCCGAGGATTCGGAGTAGTTATCATCATCACTCTTATCCCGTATTCTATCGATTTTCAACGGTTGGGTGAGGTGGATTGTAATCTAGAAGCATCTATAGACGGTCTAGGAATGTTTTAAGGTCGACCCGTGCGACCATGGTTGAATACGGACTCGATTTCGGTGTTCGACTTTAGTGAACTAGCCGTTGGACGGAACAAGGATGCCTAAGACTGTTTATACATTCTGTCGCTCCCTCCTAAGTCAGAGTGCGTCAGTGTGCATCGTGTGACCATAACCCAGGTCCAGTTTAATCCAAATCATGCCCTGATACCAACTTGTAACGCCCTGAAAATCGGGGGTCGAGCATAAACTCAACTCCCGAGTTCCAGAACACCACTTATGCAACAAAATGAATGATGATTGAATGTTGACTGTATTCGTGCATTGAACATGAGTGAGATTAAGCCAAAACAACATATCCTACTCCAGAGACAGTTAAATTTGCAAGCGGAAGACTGTGATAGATAGATAAAATATATAAATTATGATGAGTCTCCAGAGTGTGATAACATTACCAGGTTAAAATAATTACAAGTACAGTTCTAAAATATACCAAATGTGAGGAAGTGTAATGTCTCTTATTCCAAGTACCGTAGCCCCGTCAATACAATACCAGGTCTTCATAGACCTGTCAGAGATTACATGTAGGAGAACTCCTCCTCAACATCATATTAGTAGTTCGGCTCTGCTTCATAAGCATCGCCAACACCTGAAACTCAACAAATCTGGTTGGTGTTGCAAACACCGTCCCGTAACGTGGGAGTGAGTGATCAACTCAGTGGAACAATAAAGCATAGGTTAACATGTTATCAACTCAGTCAAGCAGTAATGATAAAGCAGTACAATCTAACAATTTAACTACTCTTATTTAATGCAAGTATGAAATGACATGATGATGTATACCCTTGCCAAACCACCCTCATGTGACATCATCTTACGTTCGCGAATGCATACCTCCCTCAGTGCTCCACATCTACTAGGCACATGCGGTGCGATGATAAGCATGATTACCGAGTTATTATTAGTCCATTTCAAACAGTAGTATTGGGAAACTAAGGTACCTCCCTTGTATCATTCCCAAACATGATCAATTCTAGGGTCGTCAATCCTAGTTATTCTCATACGATATTATGGTTTGAGAGGTATAGCGAAGGCATCACAAAGGGCTCGTCACCCGTCAGCACGGATACAGATCTCACCGTATGCGACTCAATTGCTGACTGTCAGCTCGAGTACAGGTCTCACCGTACTCAGCTCAATCGCTGGCCGTCAGTTCGAATACAGGTCTCACCGTACTCGGCTCAACTCATACTCTAGTTGCTGTGAAGGGCTCGTCGCCAATCACAGACCTTGGAGTATACTCGAAGATACTACAGAGGACTCGTCGCCCGTCAGCACGAGTACAGGTCTCACCGTACTCGGCTCTCGCCGTAAGTATCGACAGCTCGAATATAGTGTCCCATACCACCGTATTCGGCTCACGAGTTTGGTTGCTCAATGGTCACTACGGGGAGGCACGAGGCCCCAGCGTAGGCCGACAGCTCGACCACGGTGTCCCATACCACCATGCCCGGCTCATGAGTCTTAGCGGATCGAGGTACCATGGTTAAAAGGGATTTCACTGGTAAGTTTGGTACCCTAGGTTCAAGCAGTAGCGTCCAAACATGGTGAACATACATTAGACAGATCGGGTTACTTGACGAGCTCGGCTAGCTCGAGCGCACAACAAGTTAAACGACATGAAGTGCATAAGCACTTCGCGTGGCCAACCACTATCGTCAATCGAAGTATGACTCGGGTTCGTCGAACACATCTCACGTGGCAAATGAATTACAGCCACGAATGCAATTCTGTTACCGATTGTCTGGACTATAATCATAGCCCCAAACACAATCAAGTGCAGATAGATAAAGCAGTAGTGGATCAAGATTCAACTCATACAATCAAGGTCTGGTATTATCCGTTTAGGGCTGCCAGGGCTGTTGCACACACTCGTTGCTCCACTCCCCCATCACCCATGACGGATCATACAACGTAAATATAAATTTAAACATATGCATTACATAGTTAAAATCATAAAGCAGTTGAGCATGTTATGAAGCACAACACAAGCATGAGTTTGTACGTGTTCAATTCCTAATCACACAACTACCCAAGGAGATCATACACATAGTTAAAAGAGGTTGAGAATCATATCTCAACACCCTTATACATTACAATTTGCTAACTACTACTCATTCAGACATTTCAAGAAACACTTAAACAAACATACATCAACATACATGACATATGTCGATCACATAGGCATTAGGCCAAATCCTTTCACTAGGGAGTTGCCCCAATCATAACACGCGTACACCCACGACGGATAGCACGGCAAGCAGGAATCCAAGTTCCATATTCATTCAGTCATTTCCACAAACACTTGGCCACACGTTTTAGCATATATAGTGTATATTGGCCGTGGCGTGATTTAGGGCAAATCCTTTCGTCAAAGGGGTATCGCCAATACAACAATCATGAATCCATGACAATTAGTCATGGCGAGCACGAATGAGAATTCTATACTCATTCAGTCATTTTCACAAACACTTAGAATACACTATTACAACATACATGGTGTATGTTAGCAAAACATGTATTAGGGCTATCCTTTAGCCAGGCGAGTATTTTATCCATGTATAATATATTACTACAACAAATAATCATGATAAATACATCTCCAAAATTTATACGTATACAGTATTTTCTAGAATACGCAATTTCAACATACATAGTGTATATAAGTAAAACATGTATTTAGGCGAATCCTTTTGCCAAATAAGAATTTTATCCATATATCGTATATCCATATAACAAATAAACATGTCAAACACATTTCCAAAAAATATACGTATACCGTACTTTCTACAAATACCTAGAGTATGTAGAATTCCATATTTTTCATCTTTAATCGAAACGGAAAACAGACAGCACTTTGTACATGTGCAATTGCATGCAGATCATGAATCTATCATTATCTGACATTGAAAGCATTGAAAACCATAACCTATACACTTAAAGTCTGCAACTTTTGTTGTAGAATCGTAACGGAGTCGATAGGTTTGCTAAGCTTCCGTATTCGGCAGTTTGGCAACCTATAGAACGAAATAGGTTAGCTATTTCACAACCTACAACTGTCTAAACCCCAAAACAGATTAGGGTTAGGGTTTCTTACCTAGAAATGATGCCGGAAACGCCGGGAAAGCGATGAGAATCAGACGGTGGAGCTCGTACAATGGCAAGGAAGAGTGGCAGGGAGAAACTCCCACTGCTCCCACACTTTCTCTCTCTTTTCTCTCTCAATCTCAAATTCGTATGGCTGCCAAGAGAGAGGGTTTAAGGTCCTTATATAGTCTAAAAACTCATCGAAATAGACTTATGTTCAAAGTATACTTACATTATAACCAAATCGGCATTGTTTCAGCTTAAAAGAGAGTTTCTGGCGGTCCTCCTTGAGCTAAAGGTCGGACTTAAGCTCACTAACGCTGGATCTACGTTCTATTAAGTTTTTGTTTCGGTCGAGATTCCAGATCACGCATGGCGGACCAGTTTCAGTTCAACGGTCAGCGCATCTCGATCGGAGATTCCGAGTATATGTAAATGTGTATGAAATTTCTCCTGATCCGAGGGTGTAATTTGGTCTGATTCTGACGGTCTGGTTGCTTAAAACTGATCCGCAAGCGAGAGGTGCCAGATTACTATTCAAGATATTTTATTTTGAATTAATTTCGTATTTCTCACACTCTTCACTCCGAGCTCAAGCGAATAGCGCTGGGACACTATCTGGATTTGATTTCTGAGATGGTTGTCAAGCCCAGCGAGGCGGTCCTAGTTCCTTAATTTTGGGTTAATCGGACTTCCGACGTGCGGTCCAGATCCGATACGGAGTTTTGAGATGCTCCCGTGAGCAGCCGGGTAATGAGATTGATCCTAGGTTTTAGGGTAACCTAGCGTCAATGATTCTACAAGTTTTGGGTCTTGCAGATCATATTTAAAGTGATTGGTGGTAATTTCACAGGCACTCTAGTTTAACACTAGCTAAATCTCGCCAAATTTCTAAAGGATTTAGTCCTGTAAGATTTCTGTCTGAGGTAGTACTTAGTCCTTTGTAGTTTGTATATAAAGTGATCCAAGTTATACTACTTAGCTAGTTTAAGATAGTGTCTATGGTGAAAGTACTTAGAAAATTTAAGGAACAAGGTGGTGAAGGGTGGGATTTGTGAAGGAAATGGGTTAAGGAGCGATTTTAGACTGTGGGATTCAGTTCTGACAAGTTAATAAGGTGTTAGGAGCAACCCATTGCCTAAGGACGTCTAATTCCAGGTTGGGGAAAATCCGAGGTGTTACATAGTGGCAATTCAATTGTCCTAGCTTTTAGCAACTGATTCAACATGGGGAGTACATCCACTTTTTCGAACGCAAAGCCCTCATGAGCATTCGATGATCGAAACTTTTTGTCATAAAACTTTCCTCTAAGATGACTCGACTCTTCTCTCCTTTCTGTTCTTTTACCCTTTGATTCTCTTACTTCCTGGTTCCTTTTGTCGTGTTCAACCATGTTCATGATCAATCTCTGAGATCCCTTTCTGATTGTATCATACTTGAATGCTGCCATTTTTTGAGTAATTAATTCTAGATCATGTGCCTTTGTAGCCAAGTCGCGGAAGGTCCGGATGTCGGCACTAGTAAGGCCGAATGCTATCCCGGTCTCCATAGAATTCAAACACATTTTCACCTATTCGTTCTCTTCTGGCAATTGCCTACAAGAAGCTCCCAAAGTCTTCCACCTGTTTATGAATTTTTCCACTAGCTCTCCTTCTCTCTGTCGCACCGAAGCTAACTCTGAGATGCTAACATCATGCTCTGACGAGAAGAAATTTGACATAAATGTGTCCTGCATTTGTTCCCATGTTCCTATCGATCCAGGTGTTAAACTAGCATACCATTTGAATGCTTTATTTGTCAAAGAAGACCCCAATAATCGAAGACAATACTGAGGTACTGTGTCGAAATTCCATGTTAGTGATGAAATGCATCAAATGTTCTTCTGGTGATCCATCCCCATTGAACTTTTGAAATTCTAGGTGTTTAAAATTGTTAGGGAATGGTATATCTTCACTTCTCTCAGATATGGCATTCGGTATCTGAATCTCCCAATTCCTTCACGTTCTCTTTCTGATTTGACCGCTTCTTCGACGACTTGCCGTACTTCTTCCTGTGTTACTATACCTGTAGTGGGAACAAATCCATGCAACCCCGTTCTTGGCTGTTGTGACCCCTCGGGAGGTTACTCTCTTTCATTCGTATTATCAATCACTGGGAGTGCTTCCATTCGGGCAACATTATGCGCAAGCATTGCTAAAGTTTCTCTAAGATTCTTGCATTCTTCCATCAATACTCTTTGTGCTTCTGCCATTGCATTCATTCACACGGTCTTCTGTGGCTGACGTATTTTCCTGATTGGTTCCTACCATGTGTACCGTGGCTTTTCCACTCTTCGATGAAACCGTAGTAGGAGTAGGATAAGAGTATGTTGACGAAAAGAGCTTACGAAAGGAGGAGAGGATAGAGTTTTCTTCAACTTCTCTGTACCTCCATTACCACTGTCCGATCGGGGCGAAGTGGACCCCGATGAGTTTGTTAATAATGCTTTACCCTTTTATGCCCTTGTCCACCTGGCTTTTAGGGTTGTCAATGCAGGGAAATCATGTGACGTTAGCTGTGGAACTGTCTGCTTAGGGTAGATCGAAGGAGGGGCAAGTTCGGGATTCCTCCTGGTGGCATTTCGGGTTAATGGACCTTTGACTCTGCTTGGTGGTGAAGCTGTTCTTATTGCTGTTATATTTTGAGCCCTGGTCCTTCTACGAGTGACGATCATGCATTCATCTTTCTCTCCTTATCCTATTGGTGAAGCAGTCATGACCATAGCGGCTGTTTACGATTCCATTTGCTTATTTAGTGTTGCTTTGTCTTCACGATGCTCAATTGGTTTATCAGCATACTCCACAACAAACCCTTTCGTAGTGAAGTAAAAAACGGTGCTCCTTTGAGTAGTTGCCATTTGTTGAGTTAATTGTAGTATTCTTCTTCACTTCTTTTCTATATTCCTGAAAGAATATAACAGATTAGTATTTATATTAAACTATACTCTATTTTGAAGATGAAAGGTAGGATGTCCCCACTGAAAGTCGCCATTCTGTTTTTGACAAGAAACGAATGTATTTTGAATGGGGAACTTTCATTCATTTGAAGAAATTAATAAAAAAAAACATTGAGGATAATTACTTTATTTATTCATTCTAAGTTCTTTACATCCCTTTCTCCTCTGATTCTAAATAGAATATGCATGAATATTAACATAATGTAAAGATTTGGACTTCATATTATGTACAAATAGAGAAAAACATTAAACATAATATTAAACACTATCTCAGAAGCCATTGTGCACTGTTAAAAGTCATTGTGCCCTGCTAGAAGTCATTGTGCACAGGCAGGAGCTACTATGCATGGGAGTTATGCACAGGCAGAGGTTATTGCGTGCTGAAACTCGTTGTGCGCCAGCCTCTGTTGTGTGCTGGAGCCCCTTGTGCGCCAGTAGCATTGTGCATTGGAACTTGCTGCGCGCCAACACTGTTGTGCGCTATGACTAATGTGCGTTGGTTTTTCATGTGCTCTGATCCCATTGTGTGCTAATGGTGTTGGGCACCGCACAATGCCCTTCCCGCCCAATAGCCATGGACTTTACCTTCCTTTCTCTTTAAATATCCTCTCGCTGTAATTGGTTGCTCATGACCCTATCGAAGGGGTCGGGGGGTATTTATAGCCCTCTCACATGTGTGAGTCATGCCACGTAAGCATTGTGTGACCTCTCTTTGTGCGGGTTTCACCGTGTGCCACACTTCGTGTGGATCTGGGTGTGCGCCATCTATTATGTGGATCCCGTTGTGTGCCATCTATTGTGCGGTCCTTCATTGTACGCCATCTATTGTGTGGTCCTTCATTCTGTGCTCAAACTATCTGCGCACAAGGCCTATTTCCGCATAATAATATTTTTTCGCACAAAGGTTCTCTTTATCCGCACAATACTTCTCTTATCTGAAAAATGCTTGTCTTTAACCTTTTTCCTCACTTTTTGTAACGACTCGAAAAATGTCGTACGATGGCCCGAGTACCACCTCAGGCAGAAATCACTTAGGATCAAATCCTTTAGAAATTAGACAAAGTTAACTAAGTGTTAAACTAGATTAGCCATGAAATCCGCTTGAATCACTTTAAATATGATCTACAAGACCCAAAACTTATAGAATCATTAGCACTAGGTTACCCTAAAATCTAGGATCAATCTCATTACCTAGTTGCTCTTGAAAGCACATTGAAACTCCGTATCAGATCTGGACCACACATAGAAAGTTTGAATAATACAAGGTTATAAAATTAGGACCACCTTGCTGGGCTCGATAACCATGTCGGCGATCAAATCCAGATAGTGTCCCACGGCTATTCGCTTGAGCCCGGAGTGAGGAGTGTGAGAAAATCTGATTTTCTTTATAAATTAAATCAAATTTAAATAATCTGAGACTTGATGTTTGTGGGCCAAATATAAGTAATTAGACCGTCGGAATCCGACCCAAATACACCCTCGGATCAGGAAACATTTCCCATACATGGCAGTGTACTTAAAATTCCTAATCGAGTTTCTGTGACCGTTGAACTGAAACTGGTCCGCCACGTGTGATCTGGAAACCCGATTGGAATGAAAACTTAACTTGACCTAGATCCATAAGTCCGACCTTTGGCTCAAGGGGGGGCTCCAGAAATGCTCCGTTGGATCGAAATGGACCCACTTTGGACATAACCTAAGTATACCTTGACCTTGGGTCTATTTTGGTTATATTTTAGCCTATATAAGGACCTTAAACCCTCTCTGTAACATCCTGAATTTTTGCCAACCTGGAACTAGACGTCCTTAGGCAATGGGTCGATCCTAACACCTTATTAACTTGTCAGAACTCAATCCCATAGTCTAAAATTGCTCCTTAACCCATTTCCTTTACAAATCTCACCTTTCACCACCTTGTTCTTTAAATTTTCTAAGTACTTTCACATTAGATGCTATCATAAACTAGCTAAGTAGTATAACTTGGATCGCTTTACATATAAACTACAAAGGCCCAGGTACCACCTCAGACGGAAATTACTCTGGACTAAATCCTTTAGAAATTAGTCGAGAATTAGCCAGTGTTAAACTAAAGTGCCTGTGAAATTAGCACCAATCACTTTAAATACGATCTACAAGACCCAAAACTTGTAAAATCATTGATGCTAGGTTACCCTAAAATCTAGGATCAATCTCATTACCCATATGCTCTCGGGAGCATCTCGAAACTCCGTATCAGATCTGGACCGCACGTCGGAAGTCCGATTAACACGAAGTTAAGGAATTAGGACTGCCTTGCTGGGCTTGACAACCATCTCAGAATCAAATCCAGATAGTGTCCCAGTGTAATTCGCTTGAGTCCGAAGTGAGGTAGTGTAAAAGCACTTGTTTTCTTTACAAAATAAATATCTTGAATAGTAATCTGGCACGTGTCGCTTACGGACATTTTGAAAGCAACCAGACCATCAGAATCTGACCCAAATACACCCTTGGATCAGGAAAAATTTCACAAACATATCCATGTACTTGGAATTTCGAATCGAGACCCACTGACCATTGAACTGAAACTGGTCCGCCACGCGTGATCTGGGAATCCGACTGAAACGAAACTTAACTCCACCTAGATCCAAGGTTGGTGAGCTTAAGTCCGACCTTTGCCTCAAGGAGGCCGGCCAGAAGTCCTCTGTTGAGCTGGAAAAGTGCCGCTTTGGTTATAACCTAAGTATATCTTGTCCACAAGTCTATTTAAGTGCATTTTTAGGCTATATAAGGACCTTAGAACACTCTCTCTCACAGCCATACAAATTTGAGAGAAACCCTAGAGAGAGAAGTGAGAAAAGGGAGAGAAAGAGTGAGAGAAGTGGGAGATCTTTCCTGCTACTGTCCCCTGCTGCTACACAAGCTGCACCACCTGATTCTCATCGCTTTCCCGACGATACCGACTTCGTTTTGAGGTAAGAAACCCTAACCCTAATCTATTTTGGGGTTGTATAGGTTGTAGGTTATGAAATAGCTAACCTATTTCAATCTATAGGTAGCCAAACTACCGTATACGAAAGTTTAGCAAACCTATCGGATCCGTTACGATTCTACGATAAAAGGTGCGGACTTTAGATATATAGGTTATGGTTTTCAACGCTTTCATTGTCAGAAAATGATTGATTCATGATCTGCATGCAATTGCACATGTACAAAGTGTTGTCTAATTTTCGTTTCGATTCAAGATGAAGAATATGGAATTTTACATATTCTAGGTATTCATAGAAAATACCGTATACGCATATATTTTGGAAAAGCGTTTGACATGATTATTTGTTGTGTGAATATATGACATATGGATAAAATACTTATTTGGCAAATGGATCCGCCCTAATACATGTTATGCTAATATACACCATGTATGTAGAAATAGTGTCTTGTAGAAAGTACCGTATACGTATATATTTTGGAAGTATGTTTGACATGATTATTTGTTGTATAAATATATCCTATGTGCGTAAAATACTTGCTTGGTGAAAGGACTCGCTCTAATACATGTTTGCTAACATACACTATGTATGTTGAAATAGTGTATGCTAAGTGTTTGTGAAAATGCTTGTGGGAGTAAGTGTGTGGATGATGATGCCTTAGGTAGGTGTTGAGATGGGATTCTCGACTACCTTAGAGACATGTATGATTTCCTCCATGAGGTTGTTTACTTAAACAGCTTACTTGTGAAATATGTGTTTGTATTCTTGTTCATATGGTGCTTATGATATGCTTTATAACATGCTTTATACATGCTTATGACATGTTTGTTAGCATGCTTGAATTACTTTGTTTATTATCCTTTACTCCACATGCTTCGAATATGGATAAATTGCGATTGAGACTATGTTTATAGTCTAGACAATCGGTACCAGAGTTGAGATCGTGGTTGAGATGTATTTTGCCAAGTAGGATGTGTTTAACGAACCCAAGTCGTACTTCAGTTGACGACAGTGGTTAGTCCACACGAAGTGCTTATGCACTTCATGTCGTTCAGTTGATTGTGCGCTCGAGCTAGTCAGGCCCGTTAAATAACCCGATATGTCTAATGTATGTTCACCATGTTTGGTCATCATTGCTTGAACCTAGGGTACCAAACTTACCAGTGGAATCCCGTCAACCATGGTACCTCGATCCGCTAAGACTCATGAGCCGGGCATGGTGGTATGGGAACCGTGGTCGAGCTGTCGGCCTACGCTGGGGCCACGTGCCTCCCCATAGTGACCAGTGAGCAACCAGACTCATGAGCCGATTATGGTGGTATGAGACACTATATTCGAGCTGTCGGTCTACACTGCTTAATGGGTGATGGGGGAGTGGTGCAATGATTTCGTGTAATAACCCTAGCAGCCCTGACCGTACCCGGTATAGTGACCTCGAGCATACTCTAAATCTGTGGTGAGGCGATGAGCCTTCCCGTAGTAACAGAGTATAAACTAGGCCTGTATTGATAAGGTGATGAGGGAGTGGTGCAACGATTTCGTGTAACAGCCCTGGCAGCCCTTGCAGTGACCTAGAAACACACCATCGTATGAGATTGTCTAGGACTGACGACCCTAGAATGGATCATGTTTGGGAATGATACAAGGGAGGTACCTTAGTTTCCCAATCCTGTTGTTTGAAATGGACTAATAACAACTCGGTAATCATGCTCATCATGCATTACATGTGCCTGGAAGATGTGGAGCACTGAGGAAAGCAAGCATGCCGCGAACGTAAGATGGTGTCGCATGAGGGAGTATGTCGGTGAGGGCATCCATCATGACTGCATTCATACTTACATTAATAAGAGTAGTTAGGAGTGTTTGATTATGCTGCTTTATCATTACTGCTTGACTGAGTCGATAACATGTTAACCTATGCTTCATTGTTCCACCGAGTTAGCTACTCACTCCCATGTTATGGGACGGTGTTGTACACACCAACCAGACTCTATCTCAGGTTTAGATGAGCTGGCGACTCAAGAGGCTGAGCCGGACTATGGTGAGGACTAGGACGAGTTCTCATTTATGCAGTATTCTGGCGGCTTCGACTAGACTGCCGGATTGACGGGATTTGCTGGGATTACATCCTTAGATGTATTTTTGACCTTTTTGAACATAAAATAGATATATGTATATGATGACTCAGATGGGTTCATACTCTGGAGAATGAAATGATTTTTATTTCTTTTACATACATACATATACAGTTCTGTCTTCCGCTTGCCTTTATACAATTGATCTGGAGTATGAATTGTTGTTTTGGTATAATCTGACTCATGTTTATTGTTCTAACACAGACAACATTTAATCATCGTTATCTATGTTGCATAAGTGATGTTCTGGAACTCGAGAGTTGAGTTGCTACTCGACCCCCGAATTTCAGGGCGTTACACTCTCTCATTCAGCCCATATGAATTTGAGAAAACCCTAGGAGAGAGAAGAGAGAAAAGAGAGAGGAAGTGTGAGAGAAGTGGGAGGATCTCCCTGGTACTCTACCCTGCCACTATACGAGCTTAACTACCTCCTTCTAATCGCTTTTCCGGCGATTACAGCTTCGTTTCTAAGTAAGAAACCCTAACCCTAATCTGATTTAGGGTTTCAATTGATTCAATTAGCGAAATAGCTAACACTACTTGTGCTTTAGGCCATTGTACTGTCATGGAAGAAGCCTTAGCATTCCTACCAAATTTATTACGCTTCTACGGCGTAAGGTGCGGACTTTAGACGTATAGGTTATGATTTTCAACGCTTTCAATATCAGATAATGATAGATTCATGATCTGGATGCTATTGCACATGTACAAAGTGCTGTCCGTTTCGTTTTTCGGTTATACGTTAACTATGTTGAATATACTGTATTCCTCGTATTTGTAGAAAGTACCATATACGTATAAATTTTGAAAGTGTGTTTGCCATGATTAATTACTGTATGAACATGCTATACATGTGTAAAATACTTACTTGGCGAAAGGGTTCGACCTAATACATGTTTTTGCTAGTATACGTTATGTATGTTGAAAGAGTGTATTCTAAGTGTTGTGAAAATGTTTGTAAGAGTAAGTACTTAGATGATTATGCTTTAGGTAGGTGTTAAGATAGGATTTTCAACTAACTTAGAGATATATATGACTTCCACCATGTTGGCTGTTTAATTTAACCGCTTACTTATAAAATATATGTGTTTGTATTTCCTGTTTATTTTGTGCTCTATGACATGTTTTATGACGTGCTTGCTAACATGCTTGAAGTACTTTATTTATTCTGCTTTACTCTATATGCTTCTGGTTAAGGATTGATTGTGATTGGGGCTATGATTATAGTCCAGACAATCGGCAACAGACTTGAGTTCGTGGTTGAGATTCATTCGCCACGTAGGATGTGTTTGACGAACACGAGTCGTACTTCAGTTGGCGACAGTGGTTAGCCCACGCGAAGTGTATATGCACTTCGTGTCGTTCAGTTGGTGGTGCGCTCGTGCTAGTCGAACTTGTCAAGTAACCCGATCTGTCTAATGTATGTTCACCATGTTTGGATGCCACTGCTTGAACCTAAGGTATCGAACTTACCAGTGCAACCCCGTTAACCTTGGTGTAACATCTCGAAAAATCGAGGGTCGAGAAGTAACTCAACTCTCGAGTTCCAGAACATCACTTATGCAACATAGATAATGATGATTAAACCTTGTCGATATTAGTGCATTGAACATGAGTGAGATTAAGCCAAAACAGCATATCATACTCCAGAGACAGTTAAATTGCAAGTGGAAGACTGTGATAGATATATATACAATATAAAAACAGTGGTGGGTCTCCAGAGTGTGATAATGTTACCAGGTTAAATAATTACAAGTACAGTTCTAAAATATACCACATGTGAGGAAGTGTAATGTCTTCTATCCCAAGTACCATAGCCCTGTCAATACAATACCAGGTCTTCATAGACCTATCAGAGAGTTACATGTAGGAGAACTCCTCCACAACATCATAGTAGTGGTCCGGCTCTGCTTCAAAGCATCGTCATCACCTAAAACTCAACAAATCTGGTTGGTGTGTACAACACCGTCCCGTAACGTGGGAGTGAGTGATCAACTTAGTGGAACAATAAAGCATAGGTTAACATGTTATCAATTCAGTCAAGCAGTAATGATAAAGCAGTACAAGCAAACAATCCTAACTACTCTTATTAAATGCAAGTATGAAATGACATGATGAATGCCCTTGCCAAACCACCCTCATGTGACACCATCTTACGTTCGTAAATGCGTTCATCCCTCAGTGCTCCACATCTATTAGGCACATGCAGTGCGATGATAAGCATGATTACCGAGTAGTTATTAGTCCATTTCAAATAGCAGGATTGGGAAACTAAGGTACCTCCCTTGTATCATTCCCAAACATGATCCATTCTAGGGTCGTCAGTCCTAGTCAATCTCAGACGATGGTGTGTTTCTAGGTCACTGCAAAGGCTGCCAGGGCTATTACGCACAAAGGTTACACCACTCCCCCATCACCATTTTAACGATTCATCACTATACAGATACAGGCCTAGTTACAAACTCTATACACTGCGGCAAAACTCGTCGCCTCATCGTAATTCAGAGTATGCTCGAGGTCACTACAAAGGGCTGCCAGGGCTATTGCTCGCATTTGTTGCACCACTCCCCCATCACCTTATCAATGTAGGCCGACAGCACGAATATAATGTCCCATACCACCATAATCGGCTCACGAGTCTGTTTGCTCACTAGTCACTACGGGGAGGCACGTGGCCCCAGCGTAGGCCGACAACTCGACCACGGTGTCCCATACCACCATGCCCGGCTCATGAGTCTTAGCAGATCGAGGTACTATGGTTAACGGGATTCCACTGGTAAGTTTGGTACCCTAGGTTCAAGCAGAGGCATCCAAACATGGTGAACATATATATGACAGATCGGGTTACTTGACAAGCTCGGCTAGCTCGAGCGCACAACAAGTTGAACGATATGAAACGCATAAGCACTTCGTGTGGCCAACCACTATCGCCAACCGAAGTACGACTCTGGTTCGTCGAGCACATCTTACGTGGCAAATGAAACTCAACCACGAATTCGATCCCGTTACCGATTGCCTGGACTATAATCATAGCCCTAATCACATTCAATTGCAGATAGTTAAAGCAGTAATGGATCAAGATTCAAATCATACAATCAAGTCTGATACTATCCGTTTAGGGCTGCCAGGGCTGTTGTGCGCACTCGTTGCTCCACTGCCCCATCACCCATAACGGATCATACAACTTAAACATGAATTTAATCATATGCATTACATAGATAAAATCATACAATCAGTTGAGCATGTTATGAAGCACAACACAAGCATGAGTTTGTACATATTCAATTCCTAATCACACAGCTATCCAAGGAAATCATACACATAGTTAAAGGAGTTGAGAATCATATCTCAACACCCTTATACATTACAATTTACTAACTACTACTCATTCAAACGTTTTAACAAACACTTAGACTACATACACCAACATACATGACATATGTTGATCACATAGGTATAAGGCCAAATCCTTTCACTAGGGAGTTGCCGCAATCATAACACGTGTACACCCACGACGGATGGTCATGGAAAGTAGGAATCCAAGCTCCATATTCATTTAGTCATTTCCACAAACACTTGGGCCACACGTTTTAGCATATATAGTGTATATTGGCCGTGGCGTGATTTAGGGCAAATCCTTTCGTCAAAGGGGTATCGCCAATACAACAATCATAAATCCATGACAATTAGTCATGGCGAGTACGAATGAGAATTCTATACTCATTAGGTCATTTTCACAAACACTTAGAATACACTATTTTAACATACATATTGTATATTAGCAAAAACATGTATTAGGGCGAACCCTTTCGCCAAACAAGTATTTATCCATATATAATATATTAATACAACAAATAATCATGGCAAACACATTTCTAAAATTTATATGTATACGGTACTTTCTACAGATACCTAAAGTGTGTAAAATTCCATATTCTTCATCTTTAATCGAAACGGAAAACAGACAGCACTTTGTGCATGTGCAATTGCATGTAGATCATGAATCAATCATTATCTGACATTGAAAGCATTGAAAACCATAACCTATACACCTAAAGTCCGCACCTTTTATCGTAGAATAGTAACGAATTCAATAGGTTTGTTAAGCTTCCTTATTCGGCCGTTTGGCAACCTATGGAAAGAAATAGGTTAGCTATTTCATAACCTACAACTATCAAAACCCCAAAACATATTAGGGTTAATGTTTCTTACCTAGAAATGACGTCGGAATCGCCGGGAAAGCGATTAGAATGAAGTGGTGGAACTCGTGGAGTGGCAGGGAAGCATGGCAGGGAGATTCTCCCACATCTCCCACACTTTTTTTCTCTTTTCTCTCTTCTCTCTCTAGGGTTTCTCTCAAATTCGTATGGCTGCAATGAGAGAGGGTTTAAGGTCCTTATATAGCCTAAAAACTCACCAAAATAGACTCCAGGTCAAAATATACTTAGGTTATAACCAAAGTGGGTCAGTTTCAGCTCAACGGAGGACTTCTAGTGGGCCTCCTTGAGCCAAAGGTCGGACTTAAGCTCACTAGCACTAGATCAAGGTGGAGTTAAGTTTTCGTTCCAGTAGGGTTCTCAGATCACGCGTGGCAGACCAGTTTTAGTTCAACGGTCAGTGGATCTCGATCGGAGATTCCGAGTACATGGATATGTGTATGAAATTTCTCCTGATCCGAGGGTGTAATTTGGTCTGATTCTGACGGTCTGGTTGCTTAAAACTGATCCGCAAGCGAGAGGTGTCAGATTACTATTTGAGATATTTTATTTTAAATTAATTTCACATTTCTCACACTCTTCACTCCGAGCTCAAGCGAATAGCGCTGAGACACTCTCTGGGTTTGATTTCTGAGATGGTTGTCAAGCCCAGTGAGGCGGTCCTAATTCCTTAACCTCGTGTTATTCGGACTTCCGACATGCGGTCTAGATCTGATACGGAGTTTCGAGATGCTCCCGAGAGCAGCCGGGTAATGAGATTGATCTTAGATTTTAGGGTACCCTAGCGTCAATGATTCTACAAGTTTTGGGTCTTGCAGATCGTATTTAAAGTGATCGGTGGTAATTTCACAGGTACTCTAGTTTAATAATAGCTAATTCTCGCCTAATTTTTAACAGATTTAGTCATGAGTAATTTCTGTCTGAGGTGGTACCTGGACCTTTGTAGTTTATATATAAAGTGATCCAAGTTATACTACTTAGCTTGTTTAGTTAGTGTTTAGGATGAAAGTACTTAGAAAGATTGAAAGAACAAGGTGGTGAAAGGTGGGATTTGTGAAGGAAATGGGTTAAGGAGCGATTTTATCCTTTGGGACTGAGTTTTGACAAGTTGATAAGGTGATAGAATCGACCCATTACCTAAGGACGTCTAATCCCAGGTTGGTAAAAATTCGGGATGTTACAATCTGCCCCCCTTAAAACAAAATTTCGTCCCCGAAATTGCCTAAGGGTAATGAGGAAAGATTTAATTATTTCTTTGCCTAAGTTTTATTGCGTAGGGTATATACTAGTCTGGTTCATTTTAGTCTACCCCCCTTAAAAGTTATTTCTTTATCCCTTGCTTACATTCTGATGGTTTGCTACAATGGATTTCTAAGAAAGATTGAGATCCTAGTTAGTGATCTATCTTTACGCACAGTCTGGATCCATTCCATTCGATCCTGGGCCAGTAGGGCAAGGGTCGACCACGCTTCCGCTGCGCCACCTAGATCAAAGAGGTGTAATAGGTGACTTAACTAGATTGGGCTCATAATATTCTAGCCCCCTTAAAAAATTTATTTTCACCCTCAAGGCTCAAGATTTATGTCCTGCTCCGCATATCGGAACAAGGTGTAATTTAGGACCTATCCTTGACATGAAATGGGATGCGGTCTCCCACTACATTGGTCTTTTTTTCATCGATGATGTGTATTATGGCATTGGTACCTATGGTTATCGAAAGGAGCTAAAAATGATGGGTAATGTGGTTGATTTCAGGGGCAGGTGTGAGTTTGCGGCCAGATGCCTAAGTCTACCAAAGGAGGACTATCATCACGGTCCCGACCTACCTTATTTACTCATGTCAAGCCTAACAGGCAGGCTATCTTTCTACGTTCATATGCACCATATGTATGCCAACATGGCATGTGATTTGGGACCTAATTCCTAACTGTCTGTTGCTCACTTGGGAAATTCCTTAGGCCTAAAAGGAAAAAATCTCTATTGGTTATATATTCTTACACTTCTCAAAGACGAAGTTATAAACTTTTGGCTGTAAGTGGTTCGGCCAACACGGAAGAAAGTTGCGTAGTGGGTCTGAGCGGATACATGGACCTTCTGCCTAGCTAGGACAGAAAATTATCGTATCAGTTCTTAATCCTAGTTGATCCTGACCTTTTGCTTGATCAGAGCATAGAGTTCATTGGTCATAACCAGGATTGAGAATTCAATTCAAGCCATGAATACCGTGCTTATATATTTAGTTCTCTACTCCATGTTCCCGATGGTAATAAGTCTTTGGGAAGGCAAGTCTAAGGGTTGTATTGATTTGACCTATCATTAAATCCAAGGGATATAGAAGTTTCCTTTGAGCTTAACTAGTTACTAATCAAACAACTTTCCTAGGAGTTATAAAAAAAGCCTATGAGTATTAAGGGGATTCAACAAAAGAACGGGGTCTCGCTCCAACCTACTTAAGCCGACTAATTAAACCTATCTTTCAAGTATCTTAGCATAATGAATCCTTTACATTCTTTAGTGCTTAGTCGCAACGTATGAGTAGCGTAATCCCCTAGTTGTAATCCAAAGTCTATGCTTATACACTAGATGATTTTACACCATTTTTAATAAAGGAAATTGTTGGTTTGTTTGTTTGGAATTGAGTTGCCCGAACATGAATGTAACTAAGCTCGAGCACTTCACATATGCTCAAACGAACTAAGGGGGTTCTAGAGTTCATGTTCTTAATTTGTTGGATTTCCTATACTGTCAGGTCTGTCGAAGCACCGCTCTAGGTCCAAACTCTATGGGCCTATTTATCAAACAACCATTTACTCTAAAAGCTTAAGCTGTCAGAGTGTGGTGGGTTAATGTATATCAAGGGACTTTATCACTTGAACACTACTTGGCCAGTGATCTTAAGTTGTATTTAATGGGCTTGCATTGCTAATCCCTCCTCGGGATTGGGTGTGGCATGGTTGGTAGGAGGGTGGGTGGGATAAAAAAAATATAAATTTTATAGGCTTTGGAAAATGAGCCTGGTGTTGGAAAAGTGTGAGATGGGATTTCCAAATCCCAGGATAATGAATTTCTAAGTGTAATTTGAAAGGAAAATTTTGGGATATACTTTTCATTGCATACATTCCAAACATGGCATTGGAAAACATGGGATACAACCAATCTAGGGGCCATACCTTACACATACATTTATTACTACTTTTACAATTTTATCCACCCTAAACTCACATAATGCAATTGGCCGAACAGGCCCTAAACATCCTCAACAATTTAAAACATTCTACTAACTACTACACCCATCAACATGAAAACAAAAACATCCTAAGACGGTAATCCATGCAAACTACAAGACAATAATATAGATGATTAGGCCTCTAAGAAAATGGTCGTACTAAGCTTGGACAGAACCATGGAAAAGTGAAGAGAAAGCGATAGAGAGAGAGAACGGGCTGGAGGTTTGGTTCTCCATGGATTGGAGCTTCAACAGGGGTTGTAGAGGTCCAAGTGACAGGGAATGAAGAAGGTAAAGTGAAGAAAATGGATGGGTTAGAGGGCTTGCCCGATTTTGAGCTTCAAATGGGGGGTGTGGGAGTCTAAATGAGGGAAACGGAGAGGGTAGGGAAGAAGGGACTACTGTGGATGATGGGAATGGATAGGTTGTGGTCGAAATCAGCAGGGAGAACAATTGGAAGGCCGGTTTTGAAGAGAAACAACAAGTTTGGAGATAGAAAATGGCTTGGAGGGGAGGTTTGTGAAGGAGGTAGGTTTTTGGGAGATGGAAATGGAACAGGAGCTAGGTCAGGGGGTGTATAAGACCACCATAGGTGATCGGCCCGAGCCGCGGGCCCGGCCCAGCCCAGAAACTGGTGAGGCCTCGCCAGCCAACTGTCTGGTTTTCACAGGGGCGTCCCATGGGCATGGTCCTCCAGTCCCCTAGGCCCCAAAAAACCCTGGATCCCACCCTAAATCCCTCTAGAAGTGCTCCGTTTGGCCCCCCTGACTCCATTTCGCTCAATTTCGGGTAGTTTCGGGACAATCGGACGTATCTTGCAATCCGGAATGAGTTATCTAACGTAAAACATATGAATTTGGGGTAGAACGAGCTAACAAAGCCAACCAACCCCACTATGCCAGGTTTTACAGCTCAGAATTGTGAAAAAGCCCCCGATTGATGGTCGTTTCCCTGTTTCAATTTCGTTTTACTAAAAATAGTAGTTTTAGTTTGATTACACCTCCTCTGTTGGGCTTTAGGAGTTACGCCCATCGCGTAAAGAGCTTAGAATAATTAGGAGAACGGTTTGGTGAAGTCAAATAGGATACTTACATGTTTGGTCGAAAACCTTGCGCACTAATAGACATCATGACTTTAGAGTAAGTCGCGAATTCTAGGAGTCTTAGTTATAGTTTGGTTTTGATTTCTTTCCCATTACTTGGTATTCCTATTTAAAGGATTGTAAACTCATTTTTAGTCATTCATTAATCAATTTCGAATGCATTTGAATTTATTTCTATTTTCTACTTTTCTTTCCTCGTGGATTCGAGAAGTCTCTGTGAGGAGTCTAGAGAAGCTCCGAGGATTCGGAGTAGTTATCATCATCACGCTTATCCCATATTCTACCGATTGTCAATGGTTGGGGTGAGGTGGTTTGTACTCTAGACTCATTAATAGATGGCCTAGGAATGTTTTAAGGTCGACCCGTGCGACCATGGTTGAATACAGACTCGATTTCAGCGTTCGTTTTCAGTGAACTTCGCCAATTGGCGAAATCGGGATACCTATGACTGTTTCTACGTTCCGTCGCTCCTTCCTAAGTCAGAGTGCATCAGAGTGCGTCGTGTGACCATAACCCAGGTCCGGTTTAATCCAAATATGCTATGATACCAACTGTAACATCACAAAAAATTGAGGGTCGAGTAGTAACTCAACTCTCGAGTTCCAGAACATCACTTATACAACATAGATAATGATGATTAAACGTTGTCGATATTAGTGCATTGAACATGAGTGAGATTAAGCCAAAACAGCATATCATACTCTAGAGACAATTAAATTGCAAGCGGAAGACTGTGATAGATATATATACAATATAAAAATAGTGGTAGGTCTCCAGAGTGTGATAATGTTACCAGGTTAAATAATTACAAGTACAGTTCTAAAATATACCACATGTGAGGAAGCGTAATGTCTTCTGTCCCAAGTACCATAGCCCCATCAATACAATACTAGGTCTTCATAGACCTGTCAGAGAGTTACATGTAGGAGAACTCCACAACATCATCGTAGTGGTCCGGCTCTGCTTCAAAGCATTGCCATCACCTAAAACTCAACAAATCTAGTTGGTGTGTACAACACCGTCCCGTAACGTGGGAGTGAGTGATCAACTCAGTGGAACAATAAAGCATATGTTAACATGTTATCAATTCAGTCAAGCAATAATGATAAAGCAGTACAATCAAACAATCCTAACTACTCTTATTAAATGCAAGTATGAAATGACATGATGAATGCCCTTGCCAAACCACCCTCATGCGACACCATCTTACGTTCACAAATGCGTTCATCCCTCAGTGCTCGACATCTGCTAGGCACATGCAGTGCGATGATGAGCATGATTACAGAGTAGTTATTAGTCCATTTCAAACAGCAGGATTAGGAAACTAAGGTACCTCCCTTGTATCATTCCCAAACATGATCCATTCTAAGGTCGTCAGTCCTAGTCAATCTCAGACGATGGTGTGTTTTCTAGGTCGCTGCAAAGGCTGTCAGGGCTATTACGCATAAAGGTTACACCACTCCCTCATCACCTTTTTAACGATTCATCACTATACAGATACAGGCCTAGTTTCATACTCTATACACTGTGGCAAAACTCGTCTCCTCCCCGCAATTCAGAGTATGCTCGAGGTCACTACAAAGGGCTGTCAGGGCTGTTGCTCGCATTCGTTGCACCACTCCCCCATCACCTTATCAATGTAGGCCGACAATACGAATATAATGTCCCATACCACCATAATCGGCTCACGAGTCTGGTTGCTCACTGGTCACTACGGAGAGGCGCGTGGCCCCAGCATAGGCCGACAGCTCGACCACGTGTCCCATACCACCATGCCCGGCTCATGAGTCTTAGCGGATCGAGGTACCATGGTTAATAGGATTCCACTGGTAAGTTTGGAAGCCTAGGTTCAAGCAGAGGTGTCCAAACATGGTGAACATGCATAAGACAGATCGGGTTACTTGACGAGCTCGGCTAGCTCGAAGGCATAACAAGTTAAACGATATGAAACGCATAAGCACTTCGTGTGGCCAACCACTATCGCCAACCGAAGTATGACTCTGGTTCGTCGAACACATCTCACGTGGCAAATGAAACTCAACCACGAATTCGATCCCGTTACCGATTGCCTGGACTATAATCATAGCCTCAATCACATTCAATTGCAGATAGTTAAAGCAGTAATGGATCAAGATTCAAATCATACAATCAAGTCTAATACTATCCGTTTAGGGCTGTCAGGGCTGTTGCGCGCACTCGTTGCTCCACTCGCCCATCACCCATGATGGATCATACAACATAAACATGAATTTAAACATATGCATTACATAGATAAAATCATACAATCAGTTGAGCATATTATGAAGCACAACACAAGCATGAGTTTGTACATATTCAATTCCTAATCACACAGCTATCCAAGGAAATCATACACATAGTTAAAGGAGTTGAGAATCATATCTCAACACCCTTATACATTACAATTTACTAACTACTACTCATTCAAACGTTTTAACAAACACTTAGACTACATACATGACATATGTTGATCACATAGGTATTAGGCCAAATCATTTCACTAGGGAGTTGTCCCAATCATAACACGCGTACACCCACGACGGATAGTCATGAAAAGTAGGAATCCAAGTTCCATATTCATTTAGTCATTTTCACAAACACTTGGGCCACACATTTTAGCATATATAGTGTATATTGGCCGTGACGTGATTTAGGGAAAATCCTTTCGTCAAAGGGGTATCGCCAATACAACAATCATAAATCAATGACAATTAGTCATGGAGAGCACGAATGAGAATTCTATACTCATTAGATCATTTTCACAAACACTTAGAATACACTATTTTAACATACATAGTGTATATTAGCAAAAACATGTATTAGGGCGAACCCTTTCGCCAAACAAGTATTTTATCCATATATAATATATTAATACAACAAATAATCATGGCAAACACATTTCCAAAATTTATACGTATACGATACTTTCTACAGATACCTAGAGTATGTAAAATTCCATATTCTTCATCTTTAATCGAAACGGAAAACAGACAGCACTTTGTGCATGTGCAATTACATGCAGATCATGAATCTATCATTATCTGACATTGAAAGTGTAACGACCTAAAAATTTCCGTACATTGGGCCGAGTACCACCTCGACCAGAAATCACATAGGATTAAATCCTTTAGGAATTTAACAAAGTTAACTAAGTACAAAACTCGGTTAGTCATGAAATCCGTTGGGATCGCTTTAAATACGATCTGCAAGACCTAAAACATGCAGAATTAGTGACTCTAGGTTACCTTAAAGTCTAGAGCCAAACTCATTACCCATCTGCTCTCGAGACTGAAACGAAACTTCGTATGAGGTCTAGATCGCACATCGGGAGTCCGATTAACACGAAGCTAAGGAACCAGGACCGCCCCACTGGGCTTGACAATCATCTCAAAAATCAGATGATTCCGATGTCCCACGGCCATTTATTTCGATTCGAGGCGAGGGAGTGTGAAAAACACTATTTCCATCCAAATGAAAATATCTGGAATAGTGATCTGGCACCTTTCGGTTGCGCGTCAGTATTAAGCAACCTGACCGTCGGAATCAGACCAAATTACACCCTCGGATTAAGAAAAATTTCAGGAACATTTACATGTACTCAGAATTTCTGATCGTGGCCCACTGACCGTTGAACTGAAAGTGGTCCGCCACGTGCGATCTGGGAATCCGATCGAGTCGAAAACGTAATCCCACTTAGATCTGTAGATGGTGAGCTTAAGTCTGACGTTTGGCTCAAAGAGGGCCACCAGAACCCCCCATTTGAGCTTGGAAAGTGGCGAACTGCCTACATATGCAGCCACCCTTGAACCTGAGTCTATTTTGGACATGTTCTTGGCTATAAAAGGGGCTTAGAACAGCCCCTCTCACAGCCATACGAATTTGGGTCCAAACCCTTAGAGAGAAAGAGAGAAAAGAGAGAGAAAGTCTTGGAGATCGAAGCCGATCTTCCTCCTGCTGCTTCCACTCCTCCCACGGCCTACACCGCCCTATTCCAGGGTTTTCCCGGCGGTTTCCATCCCATTTGAAGGTAAGAAACCCTAACCCTAGGTCTGATTTGAGCTTGGTTAGTGGTAGGTTGTGCAAAGGCTAATCGGATATGCTCTTTAGGCTAGGAAACTCCCGTATACAGAAGCTCCAACACCCTTGTTGATTCGTTGGAATTCCACGGGCTGAGGTGAGGACTTTAAGTGTATAAGTTACGGTTTTCAATGCTTTCAATGTCAGATAATGATAGATTCATGATCTGCATGCAAATGCACATGTACAAAGTGCTTTCCGTTTCCTGTTTCGATTAGCGATAAAGAATATGGAATTTTACATACTCTTGATATACGTAGAAATACCGTATATGTATTTTTGTTGAGAAAATGTTTGACATGTTTATTTAATGTTTGATTATATCATGTGTGGATAAAATGCTAATTTGGCGAAAGGGATCGCAAAAAATACATGTTCATGTGTAAATGTCATGTATGTTGAAATTGCGTATTCTAGAAATCCCGCATGCGTGCGGATTTTGGAAATGTAATTGTAATGATTATTTGCTGTATGAATACGATATACACGGGAAAAATACTCCCGGGGCAAAGGGACATCCCTAACCCGAACTTGGCTAACATACGTCATGTATGTTGGAATAATGTATTCTAAGTGTTTGTTGCAAATGCTTGTATGTGTACATGTGTATGTACTAGTGCCTTAGATAGGCGCTGATATAGGTTTTCCGACTCCCTTAGAGACATGTAGGGTCCCCTCCATGCGGTGGTTCACCGCAACCACTAAATTGTAATGCGCACACAATTGTATCCCTATGGGGATAGTGCTTTATCACATGCCTTACAACATGCTTTGCAACATGCTTGACTTCATGTTTACTTCATGCTTTATAACATGCCTACTAACATGCTTGTATCGCTTGTTTATCATGCTTCACTTCACATGCTAACGATGAAAACTGTTTGGGTTTGGGACTATGTATATAGTCCAAACACTCGGTACCAGACTTGTGATTGTGGCTGAGTTTCATGTCGCCACAAAGGACGTGTCCGGCGAACCCGAGTCGTACTTCGGTTGGCGATAGTGGTTGGCCACGCGGAGTGCTTTTGCGCTCCATATCGCTCAACTTGTGGTGCGCTCGAGCTAGTCAGGCTCGCCAACTAAACCGAAGTGTAGTTGTGTGTTCACCCTGTTTGGTCGCTACTGCTTGAACCTAGGGTACCAAACTTACCAGTGGCAATTCCCGTTTAACCATGGTACCTAGATCCGCTAAGTCGCATGAGCCGGGCATGGTGGTATGGGACACCGTGGTCGAGCTGTCGGCCTACGCTGGGGCCATGTGCCTCCCCGTAGTGACCATTGCGCAACTAACTCGTGAGCCGAATACGGTGGTATGGGACACTGTATTCGAGCTGTCGATACTTCGGCGAGAGCCGAGTACGGTGAGATCTGTGCTCGTGCTGACGGGCGACGAGTCCTCCGTGGTATCATCGAGTACACTCCAAGGGTCTGTGATTGGCCACGAGTCTTTCACAGCAATTAGAGTGTGAGTTGAGCCGAGTACAGTGAGACCTGTACTTGAGCTGACGGCTAGTGATTGAGCCGAGTACGGTGAGACCTGTACTCGAGCTGACGGTCAGCAATTGAGCCGCATACGGTGAGATCTGTATCCGCGCTGACGGGTGACGAGCCCTTTGCGATGCCTTCACTAAGCTTCTCAAACTATAATATCGTATGAGAATAACTAGGATTGACGACCCTAGAATGGATCATGTTGGGAATGATACAAGGGAGGTACCTTAGTTTCCCAATACTGCTGATTGAAATGGATTAATAAAAACTTGGTAATCATGAGCATCATCGCACCGCATGTGCTTTGTAGATGTGGCGCACTGAGGGAGTTAAGCATTCGCGAACGTAAGATGATGTCGCTTGAGGGTGGTTTGGCAAGGGCATACAGCATCATGACATATCATTTTGCACTTAACAAGAGTAGTTAGAAATGCTTGATTTGTACTGCTTTATCATTACTGGTTGATTGATTTGATAACATGTTAACTTATGCTTTATTGTTCCACTGAGTTAGCTACTCACTCCCACGTTACGGGACGGTGTTGTACACACCAACCAGACTCTGTCGCAGGTATAGAGGGCACCGTGGTTCAGGAGCCAGAGCCCGATTTTGACGATGACCAGGAGGAGTTCTCCTTCATGCAGTACTCTGACGGCTACGCTTAGGCCGGCTGCATCGCGGGATTCTCAGGGCCTCTTTTGAGGATTGTATTTTGGGTTTTGACTTTAAAACAATACATGTATATTGGTGCTCAGCTAGTACTCATACTCTGGAGTTCAGAAAATTTTGTTACTTTACATACTTGAATATAAAATTTCAGTCTTCCGCTTGCTTTTATATACAGTTGAACTGGAGTATGAACTACTGTTTTGGTTTAATCTCATTCATGTTTATTGCGCTAACTCAGACAACATTTAACCGGCATTGTGTATGTTGCATAAGTGATGCGTTGGAACTCGGGAGTTGAGTTCATACTCGACCCCCGAATTTCAGGGTGTTACAGAAAGCATTGAAAACCATAACCTATACACCTAAAGTCCACACCTTTTATCGTAGAATCGTAACGAATTCAATAGGTTTGCTAAGCTTCCATATTCGGCCGTTTGGCAACCTATAGAATGAAATAAGTTAGCTATTTCATAACCTACAAATATCAAAACTCCAAAATAGATTAGGGTTAGGGTTTCTTACCTAGAAATGACGTTGGAATCACCGGGAAAGCGATTAGAATGAAGTGGTGGAACTCATGGAGTGGCAGGGAAGCATGGCAGGGAGATTCTCCCACATCTCCCACACTTTTTCTCTCTTTTCTCTCTTCTCTCTCTAGGGTTTCTCTCAAATTCGTATGGCTGCAATGAGAGAGGGTTTAAGGTCCTTATATAGCCTAAAAACTCACTGAAATAGACTTCAGGTCAAAGTATACTTAGGTTATAACCAAAGTGGGTGAGTTTCAACTCAACAGAGGACTTCTGGCGGGCTTCCTTGAGGCAAAGGTCGGACTTAAGCTCACTAGCACTGGATCTAGGTGGAGTTAAGTTTTTGTTCCAGTAGGGTTCTCAGATCACGCGTGGCGGACCAGTTTCAGTTCAACGGTCAATGGATCTCGATCGGACATTCCGAGTACATGGATATGTGTATGAAATTTCTCCTGATCCGAGGGTGAATTTAGTCTGATTCTGACGGTCTAGTTGCTTAAAACTGATCTGCAAGCGAGAGGTGCCAGATTACTATTTGAGATATTTTATTTTGAATTAATTTCATATTTCTCACACTCTTCACTCCGAGCTCAAGAGAATAGTGTTGGGACACTATCTGGGTTTGATTTTTGAGATGGTTGTCAAGCCCAGCGAGGCAGTCCTAATTCCTTAACCTCGTGTTATTCGGACTTCCGACGTGCGGTCCAGATCTGATACGGAGTTTCGAGATGCTCCCGAGAGCAGCCGGGTAATGAGATTGATCCTAGATTTTAGGGTACCCTAGCATCAATGATTCTACAAGTTTTGGGTCTTGCAGATCGTATTTAAAGTGATTGGTGCTAATTTCACAGGTACTCTAGTTTAACACTAGCTAATTCTCGCCTAATTTCTAAAGGATTTAGTGCTGAGTAATTTCTGTTTGAGGTGGTACCTGGACCTTTGTAGTTTGTATATAAAGTGATCCAAGTTATACTACTTAGCTAGTTTAGTTAGTGTCTAGGATGAAAGTACTCAGAAAGATTGAAAGAACAAGGTGGTGAAAGGTGGTCTTTGTGAAGGAAATGGGTTAAGGAGCGATTTTATCCTTTGGGACTGAGTTTTGACATGTTGATAAGGTGTTAGAATCGACCTATTGCCTAAGGACGTCTAATCCTAGGTTGGCAAAAATCTGGGATGTTACACTTGGTACCTCGATCCGCTAAGACTCATGAGTCGGGCATGATGGTATGGGACACCGTGTTCGAGCTGTCGGCTACACTGGGGCGATGTGCCTCCCCGTAGTGACCAGTGATCAACCCA
The DNA here is from genome assembly GCA_021015155.1 of Magnolia officinalis. Classification (NCBI taxonomy): domain Eukaryota; kingdom Viridiplantae; phylum Streptophyta; class Magnoliopsida; order Magnoliales; family Magnoliaceae; genus Magnolia; species Magnolia officinalis. The sequence continues at coordinate 64,541,482 of JAJHSJ010000002.1, forward strand.
GACTCGTGAGCCGAATACGGTGGTATGGGACACTGTATTCGAGCTGTCGGCCTACGCTGGTTTGATGGGTGATGGGGGAGTGGTATAACGATTCTGTGTAACAGCCCTGACCGTATCCGGTGTAGTGACCTCGAGCATACCCTGAATCTGTGGAGAGGCGACGACCCTTCCCGTAGTAAACAGAGTATAAACTAGGCCTGTATTGATAAGGTGATGGGGGAGTGGTGCAACAATTCCGTGTAACAGCCCTGGCAGCCCTTGCAGCGACCTAGAACCACACTATCGTATGAGATTATCTAAGATTGACGACCCTTGAATGGATCATTGTTTGGGAATGATATAAGGGAGGTACCTTAGTTTCCTAATACTGCTGTTTGAAATGGACTAATAACAACTCGGTAATCATGCTCATCATCGCATTGCACGTGCCTAGAAGATGTTGAGCACTGAGGGATGAATGCATGCCACGGACGTAAGATGGTGTCGTATGAGGGTGGTTAGGCGAGGGGCATGCATCATGATAGCATTTCATACTTGCATTAATAAGAGTACTTAGGATTGTTGATTGTACTGCTTTATCGTTACTGGTTGACTGTTTTGATAACATGTTAACCTATGCTTTATTGTTCCACTGAGTTAGCTACTCACTCCCACGTTACGGGACGATGTTCTGGACACCCACTAGACTCTGTCTTAGATGTAGGTACCGACGATTCGCAGGAGACTGAGCCTGATTATTATGATGATCGGGATGAGTTTTTCTTCATGCAGTTCTCTGGCGGCTTTGCTTAGGCTACCCGGATTTGCGGGGCTACTGGGCTATCACGACAGTTAGACTATTCTTTTGACATTTTGTTTTTGATTCAGTACATGTATATGATGACTCGGCGAAATAATCATACTCTAGTGACAAATCGAAATCGTTTGTTTTTATACACATATATGTACATGTTTCAGTCTTCTGCTTGCGTTTTATACATTGATCTGGAGTATGGATTACTGTTTTGGTATAATCTCACTCATGTTTATTGCACTAACACAGACAACATGTAATCATCATTATCTATGTTGTATAAGTGATGTTCTGGAACTCGAGAGTTGAGTTGCTACTCGACCCTCGATTTTCAGGGCGTTACACTTTTGTGCCCCAACACTCATGGGTAATAGGACAATTGCCTTGTTACAAAATGGGTAGTGAAAGAGAAGAAAAATTGTCTTATTACTCATTCAAATCATATAACAGGCAATGATGCTAAGTGGTACCTGGATAGCGGATGCTCTAGACATGTCACGGGTAACAAATCTCTCCTTACAATTTATTCAAATCTTGATAATGGGATAGTCACCTACAGAGATGGAAGCATGACTAAGGTAATAGGATAGGGAACTATCAAAGGAATGAAAATGCTAAAAAATGAGAGTACTTTTTGCATAAAAGGACCGACTCATAATCTCTTAAGCATCTCTCAAATATGTGACAACAGACATGTGGTTACCTTTGACAAACAAAAGTGCAAGATTCTGGATCTATCAGGAAAATCAATTATGGAGGGTTTTCACACTAGTGACCACTGTTATGTCATCAATGGCAATGAAAGGTTGATTCACATGCTTAGCAACAATTGAGCATGGAGAACATGTCTAGGTCATGCATCTAGATCTGGATGTTTGATGAATTGATGCAATTTTGATAATTTTCATGATATATCTGAGGTCTCTCTACCTCATTTTTTTTTACGCATAAACATTATTAATGTTTATAATTTTGGATGGTATAGTATTTGTACAAATTTTGTTGTGTATACTATCTGATATGAAAATATACTGAGTTATACATATTTTGTCGAAATGCTGAAATGAAAGATATACATCTTCGATATGACTGTCGATGAATCGTATGGATCCTTGATTAAAACAAACAACTATCGATATCATCGACGCCCCTTTGGAATAAGAAGCGTCACATGCTTAAGAATGTTATCAAGGACATATTCGATACCATCGAATGGGGTATATCGATATCATCGAAACAAGTGTCGATGATATCGAAGTCCACCGCCTGATAAATAACTGACAAGTGGGAAAATTTCATTTTTGCTCCCTGCTCAATTTTCTAGGATTTTTCTTCATGGCTCTCATCGTTTGTCAACCGTTTGCCAACTAAGGTGTCTTAAATCAAGTAATCTTTGACATATATTCTTGATTTCTCAAAGTATACTTCGTTGTGTTAGGGCCTTTCTAGTTGGAAATTTCGGGTCGATTCTCAAGGTACGCAGATTCTTCTCCTCTTTGACATTTTCCTCTGTGTTGTTCAAATGAGTAAGAAGAAAGGAAAGTCTCCTACCATCGGTGAGTCATCCTGGCCCATTAGAAAGAAATTCGTGGCTTCAAAGGAAAGAGGAAGGGGTAAGTCTAAACGATCCCCTGCACACCCATGGAGCTCTTTTACTCGGCAGTCAACTCGTAGAGAAGCTCCGGCTAAAGCACCAACACCGCCATATACTGTTGTGGTCCTCCTCCACACATACTTGAAAGTTACTAAGAGAGGTGCTTGGTGTATGAGTGTAGGATCGACAGGGAATGCATAAAACCCTTTAATGTAGAAGATCTGTTAGAGGCAATCGACTGGCTGCCTCTTCTTGATTTTGGGGGACCATGTTATAATGAGTGGACTTACCGATTCTTTGGATACTGTCATTCTCCAACACTAGAACCATCATCCATTATATCACCGTCGAAGAAGATAGTGTTAAGATTACTGCAGAATCCATTGTTAGCATTCTTGGCTTAACCTTGTCTCTAGTTGGATTGTCTGATCTCGAACTTGAAAATCCTATCACTCAGTCTACAATTACCAAATTCATATATCAAGATAGAAAAATCCCATGGCACCAAGGGAATGATTTAAAGGAGAAATATATGCACCCTCGATACCGAGTTTTGCACGGGATATTCTGCTTAAATGCTTATCCTCGTGCACCCAATCACGCTGATCTTACCGGGTTTATGGTCATGATTATGTATTTTGTTGCCACTGGAGTCAAACTTTGTCTGCCTACCTTGATCCTTCACTAAGTAGCCAGTGTCATTCACCAGTCCAGAGCAGTATATTTGCCCTTTCCCCACATCATTCATGTAATTTGCGATACAATCGGTATTCCTCAGGCAAACGATCTTGTGCGTCCTCTTCAACATTTTAATAAGGTCAATATTTGAAAATTGGATGTTAAATTTCATGCCTATACCGAAGAGGAATCTAAGGAGGCTATTCGTGAAGGTGGTGAAATGGGAGAAGGCACAACACCAACTGACGGAGATCCTCTTGAGCCATAACAAGTTCCAGATCCGAGTGGTTCAGCTTAGACCCAACGATTCAAGTTTCACCAAGATAGGGTTAGAGCAATGCAGTGAGGATTGGCTCGGATAGAAGACAAGCTATGTAAGATTCTCCGCATTGGAAAACATGGTGTCTAGCGTGCAACAGTCGGTGCAACAATTGATCGATCTGATAACCTGCCGGCTCGGATAGAAGACAAGCTATGCAAGATTCTCAGCATTGGAAAACATGGTGTCTAGCGTGCAACAATCGGTGCAACAATTGATCGATCTGATAACCTGCCGACGAGACGATACAACACCATCTTCATTAACTCCTCCATAGTATAAGATAATCCCTGTGTCATCACATACACCCTATTCTCATCTCGGCATATGGGCATGGGTATCTTTTTGAATGCCCTACGATCGTATGAGTGTATGTGACGGATTATTAACTTGCAAAGTCTGACAAGTTTTTTTTTTTTTTGTTGGCATTCTCTGAATGAGGACAATACTTTTTGTTGCCCATGGATGGGCTAGTTTTTTTTTGGTTCGGGATGGATGTTACACTATTGCCGACCTTGGGCAGTACATATTTTGGATATTTTGTTTCATGGCTGGTTATAATTCATATATGCTTACTGCCATATTTCTCTGGGTGCTTCAAATAATGTTTATCCATGTTTCTCTGTTTTATCTGGTTTATATCAACTAAGAATGTCTCCTCTTGCATATTCCTTAACTGATTTGTGATTTTTGATCTTTATATCCATACTATTAGTGTCTGTTAAAATCACTGATCTCCTTTAACTTAATATGCATACCTGTCCTTATCTGTTGTACATCTTATGCATTTTCTTTAGGTCTTGGTTCTCCCATATGCTTCAACTTCAGTCAATATCCACTGTTATATTTCCCTTTGCCAATGACTGACAAAAAGGAGGAGAACACATCCACACCCCAAAGGAAAATGTGTGTATCTGCTTGTGTTTGTAACTGATGGTACAGGTAATAGGGGGAGCAGATAGGTGTTAGATGGAGTAGCTGCAAGAAGATGGGGAGATTGCTATTGAGGGGGACCAGCCACTGAATGAAATGGTCATCTGTGTGTCTGAACTAGAAAGCGTTGTAAAATTGTGTAAAGTTCATGTACACACAATTTAGGGTGTTCGTCTAGAAGTTGTTCTGGGTGTTTTGGTGTTTTGTCACGTAATTGACAAAGGGGGAGATTGAAAGTGCCTTGGTTTGTCGATTAGCATGAGCGTTGAGTCAGGAAGACAAAGGAGCCCCATAGGAAGATTGATCAAGTGTCTGCATCAACAGGATGTGTGTCTGAACTCGATACAGGTAAATCTTAGCCTCACATCCCATGTCCCAAAACACCAAGTAATTAAAACCCTTAAAATTGAATAGAACATCCTAGGTTTCTTCGGTTAGAAAACTTTTTTCAAAAAATAGAAAAATCTTTAAGTTTTTTTACCTTTGTCGATTTATCGATACATGGCTCGATGAAATCGAACCCTGTTATTGATGTCCTCGAAGCTTACTCGATATTATTGAAATGAGGACTTATGATGTCCAGCAACCACAGAGATCTCTGGACTGAATTATCGATGAATCGATGGACTGCTCGATATTATCGAAATTTGAATCTTGAGTCCATCGAGTTGACTCGATAAAATCGACATCAGGTCAGTTGTGTCCAAAATACTACTAAGGAAAATTATGTGATTCTCGATATATCGAAGGGCTCCTCGATATCCTCGGAATTCAAATCTCGATGATATCGGTAGACCTTCGATGATATCGGGTTGGGACACAAATCTATCCAGCAAGTGTTCAGGTTATTTTTCTTGGATCGAGGGTCACTCGATAAAATCGATATTCAAATATCGATCATATCGAGGTAGGGTCGATGTCATCGAAATAGGACAAAAACTGTCTAGCAAGCTTATAGGAAAATAACCTGGAATTATCGATGAATTGACACTACCATCGATATCATCGACATTCAAATTCCGATGATATCAAGTGATGCTCAATCATATCTTAGACCTGTTAAGTTTCAAAGGCAATTTCTCTCACATTTTCAAATGTCGAGGAATCGAACCCAGTGTCGATGAAATCGGAGTTCGAAATCCGATGTCATCGATGTGTGTTCGATCTCCTCGACCAGTTGGCAAAAAGTTTCAAAAGTGTTTGACAGTTGAGTTCGTATCATCGAGCAACAAGTCGATGCTATTGAGAGTATACAATCAATGATATCGACCCTGCTCGATGATATCAAACTCTGTAAAAAATGTGACCGTTCTATATCTGTTAGAACCTTTTACCTATTTAATGAGAGCTTTCCCTTGGTTGTTGGCAGAGAAAATAAAGAGTGCTTTTGAGTGTTTAACCACAGATCATATACCTTAAGCCTTTTCTTTCATAGAAGTTCATCCTCCAATCCACCCTCATCATTGACATTCAATAGAGTGGATTGGGGAATGAACTTCCGCATTCAAGGATCCTACAGCTACCATCTTAATGAGAAATCATTAAGCTGTGATGCCTTGAATGCATAGATGATTGGAATCGCTCTGTCTCCTTTATAGGAAAATATTTAATAGAGTAGGATTCCATCATAACCTTGACCCAACCCATAACCTTATCTTGGTACATCATCTGAGTTGCGGTTCAAGGAAGCTGAAGATTCTTCATCATCAAAGGAGGAGATCTTCATCAACGTGTTGAATGGGGCTTATCTACTTATCTGTAAGTCATTAGAGTCCAGAGGACCCTTGTGATCATTCCTTCTATATGTTGGGTCTAAGGTGTTTCTCACTCCTTTCACGTCCTTATAAGAGGCCTCTGACGGGAGCGTACGTGGGCGTGCTTTGTGTTGACCCTTGCTCTGTGGAGAGCATAAACTCTTAGGTCCTTGTGTAGGTCCTTGACCTATGTGTTCTAAAACCTAGGTGCTATGTGTTGACCATTGCTCATGGGAGCATAAACTGGTGAGGTTCCTTGTGTGGATCCTTGGCCTATCCTGTGTGGGGCATAAACTTATGTCGTGTAGACACGTTAAAGTCAGCCTAGAGTAAGTTGTACTAGTTTGAAGTGAACCTGATTCGAAACCTCCAGTTTGAGGTGAACCTGTTGTGAAACCTTTATTAGTGAGATTAGTACACTCAAAGTTTGAGTGCATCCACAGGAAGTGGAGTAGACAAGTAGTCGAACCACTATAAAAATAATTGTGTTTGAGATTGTTATTGTCTTCTACCACTTTTGTCATTTCCTTAAATGTTTTCATATCTAATTATTTGAGATCACACCTCACACACAGTCACGTCCATCATAAACTATGATTTACATCTTGTTTATCTTTCAAATAGTTTTATGACTGGATCCTCTATTTGGCTTGAAAGCCATTAGAGTTACTTTGAAGAAACTTGATACATGCATATTTTCTCAGGAAAAGATTGATAGGATTTTAAAATATCATAAAATACTAAAAAGTCCTATTCACCCCCTCTAGGACATATTGGCATATATCCACTTCAACTAAAGCGGTCATTACCACAATTTCAGGATTTACCTCATTGAGCTAGATCCAAAACTTTAATATGTCAAATTTCGAAAGCTTATCCATTACCAGGCCACTACCCTTTAATTTCTCTAATATTCATATTAGAAAGCCAGGATGGGAATTTTCCACAAATCCTTAGATGAAATTGTGTGGCAAGCCACTGTATCTAAGTGGATCATGTAACGCCCCGAATTTCGAGGGTCGAGCAAAGGCTCAACTCCCGAGATCCGTCGCATCACTTATGCAACATAGATAATGATGGTTAAATGTTGTCCGTGTTAGTGCATTAAACATGAATGGATTATACTAAATCAACATATCATACTCCAGAGATGATAAAATTAGGCAAGCGGAAGACTGTCATAGATATATAAAGTGTAATAGTGGTTATAAACCCCCATAGTATGATCATGTCACCAGGCTAAATATATACATGTTTGTTCCAAAATATACAAAATGACAGTGTAATGTCCAACTAATTCATATAATCCCTATAATCCCATCGATCAGTACATGGTCTACATAGACCCGCCTGATAGCTGTACATAGGAGAACTCTTCCTTATTGTCATAAAAGTCTGGCTCCACCTCATATGTCTTGCCATCATCTGTAGCTGAAGCAGAGTCTAGTTGGTGTTTTAAAACACCGTCCCAGAGTGGGAGTGAGTGATCAACTCAGTGGCACTATAAGGCAAAGGGAACATGTTATCAATTCAATCAAGCAGTAATGATAAGCAATACAACAATCATTTCCTAACTACTCTGGTTAATGTAAGGATATGTGGTAATGATGCATGCTCTCGCCTGCACTCCCTCAGTGACATCATCTCACGGTCGCACATGCTAAACTCCCACTGTGCTCTTCCTCGTCAAAGGCACATGCAATGCGGATGCATAGTCGTGTTAGCCAAGTTCTTAATTGGGTTATTCATACAGTAGATTTGGGAAGCAAAGGTACCTCCCTTTATATCATTTACCCAAACAATGATCCATCTAAGGTCGTCAATCCTAATTAATCACATACGAGAGGCAAGTTATAGGGCAACATCACCCCTGATTTGAAAAGCAGTGGATAAGCAAGTTTGCGAGTTTACGCTCGAGGTCACTACGGAAGGCTCGTCACCTTAGCGTAGGCCTATTTTATACTTGAGGTCACTACGAGAGGCTCGTCACTTGATCGTAGGCCGATAGCTCGAATACAGTGTCACATACCACCGTATTCGACTCACGATTTTGGGTTGCTCACTGGTCACTACGGGGAGGCTCATCACCCCAGCGTAGGCCGACAACTCGACCACGGTGTCCCATACCACCATGCTTGGCTCATGAGTCTTAGCAGATTGATACCATGGTTGAAACGGGTTTTACATTGGAAAGTGGTACCTTAGGTTCAAGCAGTAGTGTCCATACATGGTAAACACACATTAGGCCAATCGGGTTACTTGATAATTCAATTGGTATGAGCGCATGCTAAATTAATTGACATGGAGCGCATACACACTCCTCGTGGCCTAACCACTGCCGATAATCACCGTATGACTTGGATTCATCAAACTTATCCGTTGTGGCTAGACTAGTTAGACCACTCAAACGGATATGGTTACCTGATTGCCTGGACTGCGTATTAGTCCCAATCATACTCAAATACAATAGGCATTCATATGTGATCATCAAAACAACTTTTAACAACTAATTCAAATACGATTCTCATTCGAGCATTTAATAACCATATTGCACATGTTATCATATATAGGCATTTCATCTATAAATTACGTAGTAGCAAGATAGGTTATATGAAGGAAACTATAACTCTAGATAAGGAAATTGAGAATCTTATCTCAACACCCTCATTAAATACATTTTAACAAGAAATTTCTCATTCAGACATTTTATCAAACACTTAAACTACACATTTCAACATACATGTAATAAATCAGTTATAACATATATTATGGCAAATCCTTTCACAAAGGTGTTGTCATATGTACAACAAACATGTATTCTAGATTAATAGTCATGGCAAGTACAAATTATCATAGTAATTTCATTCAAACATTTCAACAAACAATATAATGCGTTATATATTCACATAGCTCACACACATGTATAAATTATTAAATACATCGTAACTAAGATCATATGGTAGCAATCAAGTCAGACATAAATCATTAACTAACATTGAAAGCCTTGAAAACCATAACCTAAACATTTATAGTCCGCACCTTTCATCGGTACACTCGTTACGAACTCGATTCGTACACCGCGTCTTTGTCTACGGCACAACGGCTACCTAAACATTGACATAGGTTAGTTTTTTCACCGGTTTCTCTATTTGGATTCCCAAATCAAGATTAGGGTTAGGATTTCTTACCCAAATTGTATCTGGAATCGACGATATAGCGATGGTGGGGTGGTGATTCAACACGAGAAGCGATGGGAATGAATCCCAGTAACGATCTCCTGATCTCTCACTCTTCTCCTCACTCTTTTCTCCACTTTTCTCTCTTCTCTCCTAAGATTAGAGAAAATCGTATGGAATAAGTGAGTGGTGGGTTTAGGGCATTATATAGGCCCAGAAGTGATGTCAATGGCCCCATGGCCACAGTATACTTAGGTTATAGCCAAAAGGCAGCTGTTTCGGGCCAACGGAGCTCATCTGGATGTCCATTGCTCGCATACAGTCTGAAGAAAGTTTCCTGACAATGTATCTATGCCAGGTTAAGATTTCGGTTGATCGGATTAGTGGATCGATCGTGTAGGACCCGTTTCAGTTCAACGACCATCGTCACCCGATCAGGGTCACAAGTATACCAATGGGTGTAGGGAAATTTCCCTAATCCAAGGGTGTAGTTGGGTCAAAATCTAATGGTCTGAAATCTTAAATTTTGCCTGCAAGTGAACGGTCCAATTCACTTAAATCTAAGTTCATTTTCTAAAGATATTCGCATTTCTCACACACTTCGCTCCATGCTCAAGTTGTGCGTTTCTGGATACTATTTGGACTTCGTCCTCGAAATTAGTACATTTTTATACTCCTCGAGAATTTGAGGGTACTTCTTACGAACCTCGGCTTCCATTTCCCAAGTAGCCTCTTCCTCAGTCTGGTGTGTCCACAGTACCTTCACAAGCGGGATAACTTTACTATGCAGCACCTGTTCCTTCATGTCTAGGATACGCGTCGGTCACAATACATAAGTAGCATCTTCACTCAACTATACCTGCTCCCATTTGATAATGTGGGAAGGATTAGGAACGTATTTCTTCAGTATTGATACATAAAATACGTTGTGCACGTCTGTGAGTGGTGTGGGCAAGGTAAGACGGTATGCCACCACACCTGCTTGGTCTAGTATCTGGAATGGGCCAATGAATCTCGACGTAAACTTCCCCTTCTTACCAAAATGAAGGACTCCCTTCATTGGGAAACTTTTAGGAACACGTGGTCCCCAACCTCAAATTCTAGTTGTAGCCGTCTTGTATCGGTGTAACTTTTTTGTCTGCTCTGGGCCGTAAGGAGTTGACGCTTGATAATGTCGATCTTCTCTGAGGTCTCCTGTACTAAATCTGGGCCAATCAGACTCTTCTCGTCAACTTCTGCCCATGAATGTGGTGCTTGACATGGGCGCCTATACAATGCTTTATAGGGAGCAATGTCAATGCTAGCTTAGAAGCTGTTATTATAAGCGAACTCTGCATAGGGAAGACAGTCATCCCAACTGTCCTTGAAATCAAGCACACATGCCTGCAACATGTCTTCTAATATCTAGTTTACCCGTTCTGTTTGCCCATCTCTCTGTGGGTGAAACGCAGTACTGAACTTCAGTTTCACACCCATTGCTTCTTGGATACGAGTCCAGAAGATAGATGTGAATCGCGTGTCTTGATCCTACATGATCTCCATAGGCACTCCATATAGCCGTATGATCTCCTTGATGTACAACCTGGCCAAATCGTCTGCTGAGTTTGAAACTCTAAAAGGGAGGAAAGGACTCAATTTCGTCAATCGGTCCACAATCATCTAAATGGAGTCATGTCCCTTCCTCATCTTCGGTAACCCTAAAACGAAATCCATAGAGATGAAATCCCATTTCCATTTAGCTATAGGCATGGGCTGAAGTAAACTAGGAGGTCGGCGATGTTCGACCTTGACCTGCTGGCACGTGAGACAACGAGACACGAAGTTTGTTATGTGGGCCTTCATGTTGTCCCACCAGTACGAATGTTTCATATCTCGATACATCTTTGTACTACCAGGATGCATCGTCATCTTCGAATTGTGAGCAGCTTCGAGAACTTTCTTTCTCAGGTCATGAAGATTTAGGATGCATAGGCGGCCACGATAGCGTAAAACTCCATCCGAACTAACTCTCCATTCAGAGTCTGCATCGTCGCTAGCTCGTTTTCTCAACTCTACCAACCTTTCATCTTCCCTCTGAGCCACTATGATTCGGTCATCGATAAGTGACTGCACATGAATATGTGCGACGCTCTCGAACGGCTCCTCTACTGTAAGCTTCTGCTCAAAGTCTCGCACAAATTCTACCATATTTCATTCCTCTATCATCAACAGAGCTGTAAATGTTATCATCTTCTTACGGCTCAACGTGTCTGCTACAAGGTTAGCCTTGCTAGAATAGTAGGAGACCTCAAACTTGAAGTCTTTCAAGGTTTACATCCATTGTCGTTGCCTCATATTCAGGTCTCTCTGCGTGAATATGTACCTGAGGCTCTTGTGGTTGCAAAAGAGCTCAAACTCTTATCCGTAGAGGTAATGTCTCCCAAGCTTTAATGCAAAGATGACAGCCGCTAACTCCAAGTCGTATGTAGGGTAGTTTTCCTCGTGTTTCCTCAACTGTCGTCAGCATAAGCAATCACCCTGTCCTTCTGCATAAGAATACAACCTAGACCAACACGAGAGGTGTCTGTGTATATGGTATATCTAACCCCTTGCTCTGGCAATACTAGCACAGGGGCGGATGTCAGCTTGTCCTTCAGTTCCTGAAAAGCTACTTTTGCCTTCTCATTACAGGTAAACTTGAGATCCTTCCTAGTGAACTGAGACAACGGTCTGGCTATCTTGGAAAAGTCCTTAATAAACCGACGGTAGTAGCCAACAAGTCCCAGGAAGCTCTTCACTTCAGTAACCGAACCGGGCTGCTCCCAGTCCTGAACAACGGTCACCTTAGCAAGGTCCACAACTATTCCTTCCTTAGACACCACATGTCCTAGGAACTTGACCTCTTCTTTCCAGAAGTCAAACTTTTTATATGGGAAAACAACTGGTTCTTCTTGAGAGTATCAAAGAACTGCTCGTAGGTGCTCCTCCTGATATTTCCAACTCTTGGAGTATATCAGGATGTCATCTATAAATACTATGACGAATCGGTACAGATACAGATAAAACACCCGGTTCATCAGGTCCATGAACACGACTAGTGCGTTTGTGAGTCCAAACGATAGCACAAGAAACTCATAGTGCCCAAAGCTGGTTCTGAACGCTATTTTTTGCACATCTTCATCCCTGACGCGCAATTGGTGATACCCTGACTGTAAGTCGATCTTAGTGAAGTACTGTGACCCTCTCAACTGATCGAACAAATCATTGATCCTAGGCAAAGGATACTTGTTCTTCACTGTCACTTGGTTTAACCTGTGATAATCAATACACAATCGCAGTGATCCGTCCTTCTTCTTTAAAAATAACACGGGTGCTCCCCAAGGAGATACACTCGGTAGTATGAAGCCTGCATCCAACAGATCATTGATCTGTCTCCTCAATTCCTCTATTTCACATGGAGGCATGCGATATGTGGGTAAGAAAATGGGTGTCGCAGTAGGCACCAAGTCGATAGTAAAGTCAATCTCGCACTGAGGAGGTAGTCCAGGTATAGTCCTGAATACGTCTGTGAAATCTTGGACTACAGGGGTGTCCCCAAGTGTCGGGCCATCAACATTCTCCAACAAGGAAGCCTAACAACTAACGCGATGTACCAACTGACCTGAACTGGAAAGTAAAGGTCATACCCTCAGGTCCATGGGCTATCACTACTCTGGTATCGCAATCGATCTCTGCCTTCATCTCAATGAGTCAATCCATATAGAGGATGACATCGTAATGACATAGTGGGGCAACAATCAGGTCAATGAGTACTGTTCTACTTCCTAAGTCTATCGAACAACCCTTACAAATCTTGGTAGTATCTGAGAAGGTCCCTGTGGCGGTAAGGAATCTCACCTCAACCATAGAAGTAGTTTCCAAAACTAGGCGCTTGACTGCTGTGCATGACATTATCAAGATAGTGGACTCGGTGTCTACCAACAGGAAGATTAGTGTACCTTAGATATGTGCTGCGACTTCGAAAGCTAATGATGCTGCGGTTACTGCCTCGGATGCCTCAGCTGTAAGTGAGTGCACACGAGCCTGTTGAGGATGATTCGGCTGCGTGCCATAGGTCGTTGAGGTGGCCTACTACATGGTACATTCAGCCTATAAAAAGGTTGTGCTAGCAGTACTGATCATAGAAGTGGAGCTGAGATAGGTTGAGGCGTCTGATAGTTGATCTTTTAAGGAGGGGAGAAGTTGTTGTCCCTCATCCTGGTAAAGCAATAAGTGTCAGTATGGCCCGACCTCTTGCAGTAGGTGCACCACACGTCTGATCGCCTAGGCTGTGTCGGTGGAGCTATAAGCCTGGGAGGCGAATCTACACATGGCCTCTTGTCGAGGATGGTCTGTTCGGCAAATCTGGTCGAGGCCTTGGGCCCATGGACACACGCGTATGAGACAATCTGTCTCCATCCTGCTCAGCTCGCAGGGACATGCTCACTAGCTCAACATAGTTGGGAATGCTAGCGCAACACATCTTCGTACGTATCTCGGGTCGTAGGCCCTCTGAAAATCGCCGCATCTTCATCGGTTTGTTAGTTAGATCAGAGGAGCATATCTGGCCAGCTCTGTGAACCTGTTTCATACTCAGCAACGGTCATCCCTCCCTATTGGAGGTGAAAAACTCTCCCTCCTCATTACGGTAAGTGAGGGGGAAGTACTTCCTATGGAAGCGGGTCTCAAAAGCTTCCCATGTCCATACATACCCAGTAGCCACTGTCCGTAAGATGTTGTCCTACCATAGACTAGCCTCCTTCTTGAACATGTACGTAACCAGCTTAACCTGCTTTGTCTCAGTGTAATGCAGTGGCTTCAGTATCTTAGAGATGCGGTCAAGCCAGTATTTGGCCTCCTCGGGTCTGTAAGTACCCACAAAAGTGGGGAGGTCGGAAGCACTGGAATCGCTCAAATAAACCACTGGCATTCATGTTTCCAGCAGGGTGCATAGGTGGCGCAGGCGGGGCCACGTTCATGTTCTAGGCGAGAGCCCCTGCAATGGCGGTCTAAATTTACTGCAGCTGCTGCATAAGGAGCATCATCTGCTCCAACCTATCAGGAGGAGGAGCCTGATGCATGTGTGGCGTCGACGAAGACGCACGGTTCTGTTTCAGAATCGGTGGTGCACTAGGCATTGGCCCATTTGTGGGGCCAGTGACCGGTTGAGAATCCACTATAGTCTCGTGATTCGTGCTCAAACTGGGGTCCGTATGGCTATCGCTTAGGGGAGGTGTCCCGTCACTCAATTCGCCAAGTCCAAGACGTGTCATACTCTAAGTGGCCTTAGGTGGCATTCCCTATATACAACATAGGGTGCAACATGTGTGAGATTCAGAACAAGGTTACTCAATTTGGCAAAAATTCCACACAGTTCATAACAAAGGAAGCTTCATGCATTTCATTTAACCAAAATCGTCACAATACATGAGATGTAGTCTTACATGGATCATGACAGAAGATGCATGTGAGCTAATCTAAACAAAGATTTAAACACTAAAACACACCAACAACTCTACCATACTAATAAGCCTATCAAGGCTATAACATAGAAAGCAAGAAAATAAAGAAAACCTAAAGACGACTACAATATATGACTAGTCATCCGACTCTGGTGATGGAGGAGGAGCACCCTTGTCCTGCATGCAGCACAGGAGGGTCTTCAGAGTGCGGGAAATCTTCTTGAACCTTTGTTTCATATAGGCATTATTCTCCTCAAGCTCTTATTTCACTTCAGCCCGGGTCTCTCTGACCTCCTGCCTCAGGGCGGCCTGACTCTCCTCAATCTGAGCCAAGCAGGCTTTTAAGGCAGCCCGATCACAGTGTTACTCATGTGTAGCAGGAGGAGGGCCCCCATTAGAGTCTTAGGCCTCTTCTTCTTCTTCCTACTCTTACTCATCATTACTTCCCCCTTTAAATTCACTGCCTTCTCCCACACTTCCTTCTTCGCCTTCTTCATCTTCACTCCCCTCATCCTCTTCACTTTCTTCCTCTATCTCATCACCATACTCATTAAGATGGGCTTGGCGTTGTCGTGGCCCAATACCCATATTGTTAAGTGTGGTGTCATTGATGAAGTGGATCGGCGCAAGCTCATCAGCATTAAGTTTGTAACCGAACTCACGAGCAATCTTGCATACAAGTCGGCCAAATGGGAGTGAAATATTTGTCATAACAATGCGTGCAGTGTGGACTATCTGAAGAAGGACGTAGGTAGGCAGACATAACCTGTCTCCTTGCCCAGCTCTGTATAGGAAGTCCACCTTCAAACGCGTGCATTCACTGCGATTGATCCACCTAGGATACACATTGTGTGTGAATATGTGGTGGAGTAGGTGGAAGTCATGAGTCATCTTGGTCGCTGGGAGACAATTGCCTCACTTCCAGTGAACCAGTTGGCCGTAAAGAAATCACTTGCGGCGATCTCTTTCATGCAAACTCTTGAGATTCTTCTCGCTAGCATGTACCTCTCCACATTGAATTCCCATAATCCGGGCCATCACGTCTACATCGACAATGGCCTCTCGCCTTCCCATGGGAATAGTGAATTGAAGAGGCTCCAGCAATGGATCTCGTATGCGGGCATACAAGGTTCGGACAGTGTCCTCACTCGCACGTGACTTGCCCTCAAATATGGGACCCCACCCGGCATCCAACAGGAGATCTATCATCGGATAAAGCCCAAACAGTTTTTTGTCCACGTGTGCTTCAAAGATAACCCTACGGCCTTGAAACCTTCTATGTCTGATGTCCAACGGTAGAGCCCTCTCAATAGGATCTAGGGATCAAGATCCCACTTCGTCCTTCGCTCTCTTACGACGCTAGTGCTAGCCTCGACACTTATCCACTTCTTTGGATGGGTAGGGTGGCTAGGCCCGGCTTCATCCACGGGCACTCTCCTCTTTCCCATGAGGGAAATGAGCGCTGAAATGGAAAAGATGGCAGTGACAAGCTCAAAAAGAGCCATGAAGTCGAAAAAGCTTGGGAATATGGTGGATTGTGAGGCTTGTGAGTTATGAGAACAAAGGTGTAGGCTTTGTGCTCAAATAGGTATAAAATAGGGAAGATGGGGAGTTGTATGAGATGAGTTGGAGGATTTTGAGATTTATGATACACAAAGGTGGGTTTGTGTACTCAAATGAGAGGAAATAAAGGGGATTGAGGGTAGTAGGAGATGGGTTTGAGAGAATGGTGGAGGTGGGTGCAAGAAAAGGAAGAAGATGAAGTTGATTTGAGAATAGAAGGAAGATTTGAGAAGAAAAGTGAGGTTTTGAGGGAAAGGGAGAGCTTGAAGGGGATGAAATGGAGAGAAATAGGGTAAAGGGGGCAAAATAGAGGGCCCCACATGGATTTGCAAGGCCCCACACGTGTTGGAGGGGCGGTAGGCCGCCGGACCGGCGAGCCCGCCGCGGCAAGCTGGACCCGACTACGAGGCCTCGCGGTAGGCGCGATGGTATCGCAATCCCCTAGACCTAGGGCGGTGGCTCCACCCTGGGGACGATGGCATCCCCCTCCGGGGGTGCCGAAAATGTACGGGGACCACTTTGGTTCCCCCCGTTTTATGTTGTTTGAGCCCTCACGTCCGTTTGAGGTGTTTTCGGAGTCCATCTTGTGCATATTCACGATTTTTGGGTCATTTGTGTGTGGAATACACCGAATTATCGTCTAAACCCGTCAATTAACGGTCTAGAAAGGAACTGAGATCATCTCACATGATCATAGATGCATACGGGTTATATTTCAACGGTCAGTTTCGCCTGTCGGCAAAACTTAGAATCCTACGATTATTTCTATGTTTTATCGCCCCCTCCTAAGTCAAAGTACGTTAGTGTGCATCGTGTTTCATAACCCAGGTCCATTTTAATCCAAATCATGCTCTGATACCAACTTGTAATGCCCCGAATTTTGAGGGTCGAGCAAAGGCTCAACTCCCGAGATCCGTCACATCACTTATGCAACATAGATAATGATGGTTAAATGTTGTCCGTGTTAGTGCATTAAACATGAATGGATTACACTAATTTAGCATATCATACTCTAAAGATGATTAAATTAGGCAAGCGGAAGACTATCATAAATATATAAAGTGTAATAGTGGTTATAAACCCCCAGAGTATGATCATGTCACCAGGCTGAATCTATACATGTTTGTTTCAAAATATACAAAATGACAAAGTGTAATGTCTAACTAATTCATATAATTCCTGTAATCCCGTCGATCAGTACATGGTCTACATAGACCCACCTGATAGCTGTACATAGGAGAACTCCTCATCGTCATAAAGTCTGGATCCGCCTCTTATGCCTCGCCATCATCTGCAGCTAAAACAGAGTCTGGTTGGTGTTTTAAAACACCGTCCCAGAGTGGGAGTGAGTGATCAACTCAGTGGTACTATAAGACAAAGGTTAACATGTTATCTATTCAATTAAGCAGTAATGATAAAGCAATACAACAAGCATTTCCTAACTACTCTGGTTAATACAAGGATGATATGTGGTAATGATGCATGCCCTTGCCTGCACTCCCTCAGCAACATCATCTCACGGTCATGCATGCTAAATTCCCACTGTGTTCCTCCTCGCCAGAGGCACATGCAATGTGGTGCATGGTCATGTTAGCCAAGTTCTTAATTAGGCTTATTCATACAGTAGATTCGGGAAGCTAAGGTACCCCCCTTTATATCATTTACCCAAATAATGATCCATCTAAGGTCATCAATCCTAGTTAATCACATACGATAGGCAAGTTATAGGGCAACATCACCCCTGATTTGAAAAGCAGTGGATAGGCAAGTTCGCTAGTTTACACTCGAGGTCACTATGGAAGACTCGTCACTTTAGTGTAAGCCTATTTTATACTCAAGGTCACTACGAGAGGCTCTTCACCTGATCGTAGGCCGACAACTCGAATACAGTGTCCCATACCATAGTATTCGGCTAACGAGTTTGGGTTGCTTATTAGTCACTACGGGGAGGCTCGTCACCCCAACATAGGCCGACAACTTGACCACGGTGTCACATACCATCATGTTTGGCTCATAAGTCTTAATAGATTGGTACCATAGTTGAAACAGGCTTTACATTGGAAAGTGGTACCTTAGATTCAAGCAGTAGCTTCATATATGGTACATGCACATTAGGCCAATTGGATTACTTGACAAGTTCGATTGGTATGAGCGCACACTAAAATAATCGACATGGAGCGTATACACACTCCTCGTGGCCTAACCACTGCCGATAATCACCGTATGACTCAAATTCATCGAACGTATCCATTGTGGCGAGACTAGTTCTGCCACTCGATCGAAAACGGTTACCGATTGCCTGGACTGCGTATTAGTCCCAATCATACTCAAATACAATAGGCATTCATATGTGATCGTCAAAACAATATTTAACAACCAATTCAAATATGATTCTCATTCGAGCATTTTAACAACCATATTGCACATGTTATCATACATAGGCATTTCATCCATAAATCACGTAATAGGAAGATAGGTTATATGAAGGAAACTATAACTGTAGATAAGAAAATTGAGAATCCTATCTCAACACCCTCATTAAATACATTTCAACAAGCAATTTCTCATTCAGACTTTTTATCAAATACTTAAACTACACATTTCAACATACATGTAATAAATCAGTTATAACATATATTATGGCAAATCCTTTCAAGAAGGAGTTATCATACATACAACAAACATGTATTCTGGATTAATAGTCATGGCAAGTATAAATTATGATAGTAATTTCATTCAAACATTTTAACAAACACATGGAATGCATTATATATTCACATAGCTCACACACATGTATAAATTATCGAATACATCGTTACTAAGATCATATGGTAGCAATCAAGTCAGACATAGATCATTAGGTGACAATGAAAGCCTTGAAAACCATAACCTAAACGTTTATAGTCTGCAGTTTTCATCAGTATGCTCGTTACGAACTCGGTTCGTACACCACGTCTTTGTCTACGGTACAACGGCTACCTAAACATTGAAATAGGTTAGCTATTTCACCAGTTTCTTTATTTGGATTTCCAAATCAAGATTAGGGTTAGGATTTCTTATCTAAATCGTATTTCGAATCGAACGTGTAGCGATGGTGGGGTGGTGATTCAACACAAGGAGCAGTGGGAATGAATCTCAGTAACGATCTCCTGATGTCTCACTCTTCTCCTCACTCTTTTCTCCTCTTTTCTCTCTTCTCGCTCCTAGGGTTAGAGAAAATCGTATGAAATGAGAGAAGAGTGAGTTTAGGGCATTATATAGGCTCAAAAGTGATGTCAATGGTCGTAGGGCCATGATATACTTAGGTGATAGCCAAAAGGCGACTGTTTCAGGCCAACGAAACTCATCTGGAGGTCCATTGCTCCCATATGGTCTGAAGAAAGTTTCGTAACAATGGATCTATGCCAGGTTAAGATTTCGGTCCAATCGGATTAGTGGATCGATCGTGGAGGACCCGTTTCAGTTCAACAGTTATCGTCACTCGATCATAGCCACAAGTATACCAATGGGTGTAGGAAAATTTTCCTGATCCAAGAGTGTAGTTAGGTCAGAATCTGATAGTCTGAAACCTTAAATTTCGCCTGCAAGCGAACGGTCCAATTCACTTAAATTTAAGTTCATTTTCTAAAGATATTCGCGTTTCTCACACACCTCCAGGCTTAAGTTGTACGTTTCTGGATACTATTTGGACTCGATTCCCGCGATGGTTGTCAAGCCCAGTAAGGTGGTTATAATCTTATAGTTTTGTAGTCATCGGACTTTCGACATGCGGTCCAGGTCCAATACAGGATTTTAATGTGCTCCCGAGAGCAGCTGGGTTTTCAGACTGATCCTAGGTTTTTAGGAAATGTTAAGTTAGTGATTCTAATAGTTTTGGGTCTTGCAGTTCATATAAAAAGTAGTTCAAGATAATTTACCGATTAATTTAGTTTAGTCCTTAATTAATTTTCGTCTAATTTCTACAGAATTCGACCCTTATTGATTTCTGCCTGTGGTGGTACTCGGGTCTTTGTACGGATTTTTCCAAGACGTTATAGATCCCTCCTATAATGGAAGTAGTAGCCAATGATGGAACCATTTTAATGAAAGAAACCACAGTTGCTTTTTGGACTACGGTTCAGAAAAGTGAAAGGAGTGTAAATGCAAAAGCCTTAAATGTTATAACTTGTGCTTTATCACCTAATGAATACAATAGAATTATTTCTTGTGATATAACTAAACAATAATGAGATATTCTTAGAATGACACATGAAGGAACTACTATAGTAAAAAAAAAATCTAAAATTCAAATCCTCACAACCAAATTTGAGGAGATTCATATGGAAGAAAATGAGTCTTTTATTGACTTATATACGAAATTGAATGACATAGTAAATTCCATGTGCGGTCTTGGAGCTAGAGTCCCTGAAAGCATGGTTTGCGTAAAAATATTGTGATCACTACATGATAGGTTTAATTCAAAGGTTATTGTTGTACAAGAATTAAGGGATACAGATATTATGAAAGTTGAGGAGTTAGATGGTTCTCTTCAAACTTATGAGGCAAATTTCAAATCTCCTAAAGTCAAGTCCATTGCTCTTAAATCTTCTTAATCTAATTCAAAAGAAACTAATGTTAATTCTGATTTTGAGGATAATGAAGATGATATGGTAATGTTATCAAAAAAAATTTATAGAATTTTTAAATATAAGAAAAGAACAGATTTTTAAAAACCATATGATAAAAGAAAAGGAAAACCAAAATTTTGAAAATCTAAAACAAAAGACAGTCAATGTTTCAATTGTTATGAATATGGGCATTTGACTTCAAAATGCCCTAAAAAAGATAAATCTAAAAGAAAAGGATGATGGCTACTTGGGATGAATCATCATAGTCTAAAACTAATTCTGAATATGATGAATCAGACCAAGAAAATGCAAACGATTTGAAAGCCTATATGACAATAGCCAGACTCACTTCTTCAAATAATTGTGATATGTCTGATTATAAAACTCTAAGAAGTGACCCTGAAAATGAAGATGATCTTCAAGATGCTTATAATGCCCTATACAGATAGAGTTGTAAAATTGTTGTCAAATTGAAAATTCAAATAGAAAATTATTCTAAACTAAAATTAGAACTTCAAAAGGTTGTTTTAGAAAAATCCCATTTTTCCAATTATTTTGAAAAAATAAAATTAGATTTGAGTTTTAAGTCTTCTGAATTGCAAAAACTCAAAACCGTAAAGAAGAAACTAAAACTTGAAGTTTCTTCCCTTCAGAGTTCAAATGACACTTGGAAATATGCACTTGGTGACCAAAAACTTGAAAATTGTTAACCTCATCGAGGAGATGTAATGACAAGTCTGGTCTGGATTATATTAAAGATAATTCCTTGAAATCTAAGGATTCTACTCCTACCTTTGCAAAATGAGAATCCTCGAACTCTAAAGCTAATACTTTAAGAGATTCAAATTGTAAAAGAAATGACTTCAAAATTTTAAAATCTTTTCAAGTCTCTAAAATAAATAATAATGCCATCAGCTATAAAAATCAAAGAAATAATAAACCTCCTTTAGCTGAAAAAATTGTGGACTTGCTTACAGAGCTATTGAAATCCAGCTCGGATAAGACTGGAGTATGTTCACAACCCCAAGTGTAGGGTCGCAATGCAATAATAATCTCAGTGAGACCGAGGTCGAATCCACAGGGACTAATCTTGTGAGTAATTCTGAAAGTAACTAGAAGCAAAACCAGAAGATGTAAAACTAATTCGGAAGTGATTGAGAGAGTAATTGTGTATTAAGTAACTAAAACTTAAGAAATTAAAAAGTGTGAACTAGGGTTTCCAAAGATCCACTTGTAGAGATCACGGAGATCTATGCTTGATTCAATGACACAAATTGAATTAGAGTCCAATCTTATCCAGTTGGAAGATATCTCAGTATAACCAAATTTAAACTTCCTTTAACCTAATTCTCAATGAATGAAAGTTGTGAGAACTGGAAGTGATTCCATCACAAAACCATGCCCAAGAGACAATGGCTCACAATAGGATATACCAATCTTATAAACAAACATAAGATAATCATGAAGATTAGAAGGGATTCCATCATCTAACCATGCTCAAGGGACTATGGTGAACAATAGGATTTCCTAATTTCATAATCTCAATACATGAAAAGAATATACTCAAAGCTATTGTAAATCTATTGTAATTTAAGTCACAACAAACCATTAAAAACTGAAAGTATTTCTTAAATATCAAACTAGAATCAAAGAGAGTTCAATATAAACATGAATTAAAGCAAAAGAAAACATCCCATCACGCTATAAGCTTCACCTCTTAGCCCTATCTAAGAGGTTTAGCCAACCATAGTCATGATTGGAACTAAAACTGTAACGTCTTGAAAAAATTCATATAAAGACCCAAGTACCACCTCAGCCAAAAATGCCCAAGGACCGTATCCTGTCGTAATTAAGGCGAAATTGGTTAAGTGATAAACTAAATAATCGGTGGATTTAGCACGAACCACCATTTCCACAAATGAGAAGACCTAAAACCATTAATACCGCTGATTCAACACTACATAAAACCTAAGAAAAATCCTAAGAGCTTGTCACTCTCGGGAGTGCATTAAAACCCCGTATCGGACCTAGACTACATGTTGAAAGTCTGATGGCCTCAAAACTATAGGGTTATGTCCGCCTTACTGGGCTTGATAACCATCGTGGGAATCGAGCCATGAAATAGCGGTGGAGACCACTTTAGTTGAAGTAGGAATATGCCAATATGTCCTAGAGTGGGGTGAATAGGACTTTTAAAGTTTTTATGGTTTATTTAAAATCTTATTGCACTAATCTTAACAACATGCTCATATTAGGATTACTCAAAAATAACTCTACTGGCTTCCAAGCCAGGTAGAGGATCCAATCACAAACTACTTAAGAAGTGAACGATATGCAAACTAGTTTATTATGGATATGACTATGTATGTGTGTGAGCTGTGAGCTCAGATATTCAGATATGAAATTAAAGAAAATCACACAATCAGAAGAATAACAATCTTAAACACGATCATTTTTATAGTGGTTCGACTACCTGTCTACTCCACTCCCAGTAACCACACTCAACCCTTGAGTGTACCGGATTTCACTAAGGAGGTTTCACAGCGGTTCACCTTAAACCTAAGGTTTTAAATCGGTTCACCTTCAACCTTTACAACCTACATTGAAGCCGACTGTTTATGCTCCCACGAGCAAGGGTCAGCACAACGTACCCACTTTTAGGCACACTGACCAAGGATCTTCCATAAGACCCTAACGAAGGTTTCACTCGGATCACCTCGAACCTAAGGTTTTAGATAGGTTCACCTTCAACCGGAAGTTTATGCTCTCCACAGAGCAAGGGTCAACACTACGTACCCACTACATACACTTTCGCTGGAGGCCTCCTACGAGGGCTTGCAAGGGTGAGAAACACCTAAGACCCAATCCTAAAAAGGAATGATCACAAGTGTCCTCTGGACTCTAGTAACTTACAAATAAGTGGATGAGTCCCATTCAGCACGTTGACGAAGATCTCCTCCTTGTTGATGAAGAATCTTCTGCTTCCTTGATCCGCAACACAGATGATGTAAAAATACAAGGCTGTGGGTTTGGTCAAAGTTAAGACGGAATCCTACTCTATAAAATGTTTTCCTATAAGGAAGATAGAGTGATTCCGATTATGCATTCAAGGCATCCTAGCTTAATGATTTGTCATTAAGGTAGTAACTGGAGGATCCTTGAATGCGGAAGTTCATTCCCCAATCCACTCTATTAAATATCAATGATGAGGGTGGATTGGAGGATCAACTTCCCTGAGAGAAAGGGCTTTAGGTATATGATCTAAGGTAAAACACACAAAAGCACTCTCTTCTTTTTATTCCAGCAATAATAGATAAGTCCTCTATATATAGGCAAAAGGTTCCAACGGATATAAAATGGTCACATTTATGACAGAGTTCGATATCATTGAGCGAATACTCTTGATGGCATCGATGGACCGCTCGATGACACAAAATCAAATGTCATACGCTTTTGAAACTTCTTGCCAGCTGGTCGATGAAATTGAAACAGGTGTCGATGTCATCGGATTTCGAACTCCGATTCTATCGATACTAATGTCGATTCATCAACATTTGAATAATGAGAGAGACTTTCTATAAAATATTTCAGGTTTTCATGAATGATCAAGGGACCATCGAGATCATCGAAATTTGAATGTCGATGATATCGATATGGTGTCGATGCATCAATAAATAGGAGGGATTTTCATTTAAGTTTGCTGGACAGTTTCTGTCCTTGTTCAATGCCATCGAAGCCATACCGATATCATCAATATTTGAATATCGATTCTATCGAGTGACCCTCGATCATAGATAAACCACCCTGAAATATTTTGCTGGAAGAACTTAGGGCCCAAGACTGATATCATCGAGAGCCTTTCGATATCATCGAGATTTGAACTTCGATGGTATCGAGGAGGCTTCGATATATCGATGCATATATGATCTTCTTAAGAAAAAATAGGGGCGCTGGAGATCTGCATGTCCATATTATCGAGTCACCTTCGATGGACTCGAGATTTGAATATCGATGATATCGATAGTATATCGATGTATCAATAATTTTGTCCAGATGAGTATGTGGTTGCTGGACATATTTTGTCCTCATATCGATGAAATCGTTTAAGTATCGAGGACATCGACAGCGCAGGTCGATCATATAGAGATGTGTATCGATAAAATCGACAAAGCAAGAATGAAATAGCAGTGAAGACCGCTTGAGTTGAAGTTGGAATATGTCAATATTCCTAGAAGGGGGTAAATAGGACTTTTTAAAGATTTATGAGTCATTAAAAATTCTATCACTCTAATCCTATTATGTAAGCAGTTTCTAGGATTACTCAAATGTAACTCTACTGGCTTCCAAGCCAAGTAGAGGATCCAATCACAAACTAATCAAGATATCATATGTAACTTAGTCTGTGTTGAATGTGACTGTGTATGTGTGTGAGATGTGATCAGATATATGAATATGAAAGCATTAACATGAATCACACAAATAGTAAAGCAATCACAAACACAGTCATTTTTATAGTGGTTCGACGATAAGTCTACTCCACTCCCGGCTGCCACACTCAACCCTTGAGTGTACCGGATTTCACTAAGGAGGTTTCTCAGGGTTCACCTCAAACCTAAGGTTTTAAATCAGGTTCACCTTCAACCTTTACACGGAGGTTTCTACTTGGTTCACCTCTAACCCTGGAGTTTTACTGGTTCACTCCTAACCAGATGTTTATGCTCTCCATAGAGCAAGGGTCCACACAACACAATTGGATTTTAGACCACACAGGTCAAGGACCTGCACAAGGACCTAACAGTTTATGCCCTACACAAGAGCAAGGGTCCACCCTGTGCACCCACTGCGTACACTCCCGCGGGAGGCCTCCTTGAGGACTTCAAAGGGTGAGAACTACTTAAGACCAAGACCTAGGAAGAAATGATCACAAGTGTCCTCTGGACTCTGGATACTTACAGATAAGTTGATGAGTCCCGTTAAGCACAACGCCAAAGATCTTCTCCTCCTTGTTGACGAAGAGTCTTCAGCTCCCTAGATCCGCAACACAAGATGATATACCAATGCTTGGCTTTGGGTTGGGTCATGGGTGAGATGGAATCCTACTCTCTAAAGATTTTCCTATAAGGAAGATAGAGTGGTTCCTCTCTTATACATTAAAGGTATACCAGCATAATGATTTGCCATTAAGGTAGTAGCTGGAGGATCCTTGAATGTGGAAGTTCATTGCCCAATCCACTCTATTTAATATCAATGGTAAGGGTGGATTGGAGGATGAACTCCCTAGAGAGAAAGGCTTTGGGTATAAGATATGAGTTGAAACACACAAAAGCTCTCTTTTCTCTCTTACAGCAATAAAGAACAAGTCCTCTATATATAGGCAAGAAGTTCCAACGGATATAAAACGGTCACATTTATGACAGAGTTCGATATCATCGAGCAGGTTCGATATCATCGACCATATACTCTCGATAGCATCGATGGTCTGCTCGATGATTCGGACTCGATGTTATATGCTTTTGAAAACTCCTTGCCAATAGGTCGATGAATCGAAACAATTGTCGATGTCATCGGATATCAAACTCCGATTCCATCAATGACTGGGTCGATCCCTCGACATATGAAAATGAGAGAGACTGACTTTGAAGAATATTTCAGGTTTTCATGAATGATCGGGGGAACCGTCAAGGTCATCGGAATTTGGATGTCGATGATATCGAGATCTGAGTCGAGGCATCGATAATTCCAGCAGATTTATCTTTGAACTTACTGGACAAATTATGGCTTAGTTCGATGCAATCGATCAGGTGTCGATATCATCGATATTTGAATATCGATTAAATCAAAGGGCCCCCGATCATAGTTAAAAACATCCTGAAATAACTGCTATAAGAAATGTGCGCCCACCGTCGATATCATCGATGGACCTTCGATCTTATCGATATTTGATCAGATCATATCGGACGGTCATCGATATATCAAAGAATTTTGAGATTTTCATTAAAAAACAGGGGCGCCAGAAATCTGCCTGTCGATCTTATCGAGCCACTCCCGATGGTCTCGAGATTTGAATATCGATGATATCGATATGCGTATCGATACATCGATAATTCGTCCAGATATGTTATGAAGTTACTAGACATGTTTAGTACATTTATCGATGATATCGATAGGTGTATCGATACATCGATAAATCCGTCCAAATGAATATTTAGTTGCTGGACACTTTTGGTCCTCTTTTCGATAATATCGTTAAGGTATCGAGGACATCGACAGAACAGGTCGATCATATCGAGGGTGCTTCGATAAAATCGACAAGGCGAGAAAAACTTAGAGATTTTTCTATTTTGAAAAAGTTTTCACACCTTAAAAACCCTAATATGTCTATCTTGTTTTAAGGGTTTTATTCACCTGGTGTTTTGGGACATGGGATGTGATCTTATGATCTACCTATTGTGAGCTTCCACACATCCAGTTGAGGCAAACGCTTGAATTGTTCTTCCTATCGAGATCTGTAGCCAGTCTGACTCACCATTCACGTAACTTGACGAACCAGGGCACTAGCAGGTGCACTTTCAATCTCCCCCTTTGTCAATGACGTAACAAAATACCCAAAACACCCTAGAACACTTCTAGACACACCCTAAATTGTGTGTACATGTTTTTACACAATTTTACAATGTTTCTACCCATGTACACATTCTAGAAGTATCCGCTCCCCCTTACTTCAAAACTCCCCCTTTCTTGCAGTTGCTCCCCCTAACACCTAGATAAACATAGATAGATACACGATTTTTCGCTCGGGGTGTTTTGAACTGTTCTCTCCCTTTTTGTCAGTCATTGGCAAAGTTATAGTAAGTGATATTGACTGAAGAATGAATTTCATCGGAGAACCAACAGAAACAGATGTATAAAGATGAAATCATTTTGAAACAAACATCATTTTCAGATACTATGGATGCATATTAGATAAGATAAAGCAATTGTATGGCAGTTGAAATGTTCATTCAAGACATCATATGCATTCCAAAACGTGATAAACCAGGGGGAATCGAAAGATAAATATGGCACAGAAAATGAGCATTCTATTTTGCCATACAAGAAACAAAACTGCCCCAGACAACAGCTAATTCTAAAAAAAAATTCAGTACACCAAAAAGAATATACTCCTCCATGTAGCAGTAACCAGGGATTGTCAAGCCCACATATGGGCACCCACAAACATCCATCAACATTAGCCCAGCTTTGGGTATATACAACCAGACAAAAACTATGCTGTAATGCCCTGAAAATCGTGGGTCGAGCATAAACTCAACTCCTGAGTTCCAACGCATCACTTATGCAACAAAATGAATGATGATTGAATGTTGTCTGTATTAGTGCATTGAACATGAGTGAGATTAAGCCAAAACAGCATATCATACTCCAGAGACAGTTAAATTTGCAAGCGGAAGACTATGATAGATATATAAAATATATAAACTGTGGTGAGTCTCCAGAGTGTGATAATGTTACTAGGTTAATTCATTATGAGTACAATTTCAAATTATACCAAGTTGTGGAAGTGTAATGTCTTCTATCCCAAACACGTAACCCCGTCAATGCAATACCAGGTCTTCATAGACCTGTTAGAGATCTACATGTAGGAGAACTCCTCAACATCATAGTAGTAGTCCCGCTATGCTTCATAAGCATTGCCATCACCTGAAACTCAACAAATCTGGTTGGTGTGTACAACACCATACCGTAATGTGGGAGTGAGTGATCAACTCAGTGGAACAGTAAAGTATAGGTTAACATGTTATCAATTCAGTCAAGCAGTAATGATAAAGCAGTACAATCAAACACTCCTAACTACTCTTATTAATGCAAGTATGAATGACATGATGAATGCCCTTACTAAAACACCCTCATGCGACACCATCTTACGTTCGTAGAATGCGTTCATCCCTCAGTGCTCCACATATACCAGGCACATGCAGTGCGATGATAAGCACGATTACCGAGTAGTTATTAGTCCTTTCAAATAGCAGGATTGGGAAACTAAGGTACCTCCCATGTATCATTCCCAAACATGATCCATCCTAGGGTCGTCAGTCCTAGTTAATCTCATACGATGGTGTATTTCTAGGTCGCTGCAAAGGCTGTCAGGGCTGTTACACGCATTTGTTACACCACTCCCCCATCACCTTTTTAACGGTTCATCACTAAATTGATACAGGCTTAGTTCATACTCTATACACTGCGGCAAAACTCGTCGCCTCATCGCAAATTCAGAGTATGCTCGAGGTCACTACAAAGGGTTGTCAGGGCTGTTGCTCGCAATCGTTGCACCACTCCCCCATCACCTTATCAATGTAGGCCGACAACACGAATATAGTGTCCCATACCACCATAATTGGCTCACGAGTCTGGTTGCTCACTGGTCACTACGGGGAGGCACGTGACCCCAGCGTAGGCCGACAGCTCGACCACGGTGTCTCATACCACCATGCCCGGCTCATGAGTCTTAGCGGATCGAGGTACCATGGTTAACGGGATTTCACTGGTAAGTTTAGTACCCTACGTATAAGCAGTAACGTCCAAACATGGTGAACATACATTAGACACATCGGGTTTCTTAACGATTCAGACTAGCACGTGCGCACAATCAACTGAACGACATGAAGTGCATAAGCACTTCGCGTGGCCTAACCACTGTCGCCAACCAAAGTACGACTCGGGTTCGTCAGACACATCCTACGTGGCGAATGAATCTCAGCCACGAATTCAATCGCGTTACCGATTGCCTGGACTATAATCATAGCCCCAAACATAAACAATCCATGACCAGAATCATGTAGAGTAAAGCAGAATAAACAAAGTAATTCAAGCATGTTGACAAGCATGTCATAAAACATGTAATAAAGCATAATATAAACAGGGAATACAAACACCTATATTTCATAAGTGGTTAAATTAAACAATCAACATGGAGGAAATCATGTACATCCCTAAGGTAGCTGAGAATCCAATCTCAACACCCTATTAAACTTAGTTCGTCACACAATTTCTCACACAGGCATTTTAGCAAACACTTAAACTACATACATCAACATACATGACGTATGTTGGTCACATAGGTATAAGGCCAAATCCTTTCACTAGGGAGTTGCCCCAAGTATAACACGTGTGCACCCACGACGGATAGTCATGGCAAGCAGAAATCCAAGTTCCATGTGCATTCAGTCATTTTCATAAACAGTTGGGCTACACGTTTTAGCATATATAGTGTATATTGGCCGCGGCGTGACTTAGGGCAAATTCTTTCGTCAAATGGGTATCTCCAATACAATAATCATATATCCATGACAATTAGTCATGGCGAGCACGAATGAGAATTCTATACTCTTTCAGTCATTTTCACAAACACTTGGAATACACTCCTTTAACATACATAGTGTATATTAGCAAAAAACATGTATTAGGGTGAACCCTTTCGCCAAATAAGTATTTTATCCATATATAATATATTCATACAGCAAATAATCATGGCAAATACATTTCCAAAATTTATACATATACGGTACTTTCTACAAATACCTAGAAGATGTAAAATTCCGTATTCTTCATCTTTAATCGAAACAGAAAACAGACAGCACTTTGTACATGTGCAATTGCATGCATATCATGAATCTATCATTATCTGACATTGAAAGCGTTGAAAACCATAACCTATACACCTAAAGTTCGTACCTTTTGTCGTAGAATCGTAACGAATCCGATAGGCTTGCTAGGCTTTTGTATACGGCAGTTTGGCGACCTATAGAATGAAATAGGTTAGCTATTTCATAACCTACAACTATCAAAACCCCAAAACAGATTAGGGTTAGGGTTTCTTAGTAGAAACGGAGCCGGAATCGTTGGAAAAGCGATTAGAACGAGGTGTATAGCAGCAGGGAAGCATGGCAGGGAGATGCTCCCACTTCTCTCTCACTTTCTCTCTCATTTCTCTCTCTTTTCCTAAGGTTTTTCTCAAATTTGTATGGCTGAATGAGAGAGGGTTTAAAGGTCCTTATATAGGCTAGAACATTACCAGAATAGACTCCAGGTCAAGGTATACTTGGGTTATAGCCAAAGTGGCCCTGTTCCAGCTCAACGGAGCACTTTTGGCGGGCCCCCTTGAGCCGAAGGTCGGACTTAAGCTCACTAACACTGGATCTACGTTTAGTTAAGTTTTCGTTTCGGTCGGGATTCCAGATCGCAAATGGCGGACCTATTTCAGTTCAACAGTCAGTGGATCTCGATCGGAGATTCCGAGTACATGGATATGTTTGAGGAAATATCCTTGATCCGAGGGTGTAATTTGGTCTAATTCTAACGGTCTGGTTGCTTAATACTGATCCGCAAGCGAGAGGCACAGGATTTCATAAATTTCTATTTTATTTTGAATTAATTTCACATTTCTCACACTCTCCGCTCCGAGCTCAAGCGAATAGCCTCGGAACACTATCTGTAGTTGATTTCCGAGATGGTTGTCAAGCCCAGCAAGGCGGTCTTAATTCCTTAACTTCGTGTTAATCGGACTTCTGACATGCGGTCTAGATCTGATACAGAGTTTCGTGATGCTCCCGAGAGCAACCGGTAATGAGATTGATCCTAAATTTTAGGGTAACCTAGCGTCAATGATTCTACAAGTTTTGGGTCTTGCAGATCGTATTTAAAGCGATTAGTGCTAATTTCACAGGCACTCTAGTTTAACACTAGCTAATTCTTGCCTCATTTCTAAAGGATTTAGTCCTGAGTAATTTCTGTCTGAGGTGATACCTGGGCCTTTGTAGTTTGTATATAAAGTGATCCAAGTTATACTACTTAGCTAGTTTAAGATAGCGTCTAGGGTGAAAGTACTTAGAAAAATTGAAAGAACAAGGTGGTGAAGGGTGAGATTTGTGAAGGAAATGGGTTCAAAAGCGGTTTTAGACTTTGGGATTGAGTTTTGACAAGTTAATAAGGTGTTAGGATCGACCCATTGCCTAAGGACGTCTAATCCCTGGTTGGTAAAAATTCGGGATGTTACAATCTACCCCCCTTAAAACAAAATTTCATCCCCGAAATTTCCTAAGGGTAATAAGAAAATATTTAATTATTTCTTTGCCTATGTTTTATTGTGTAGGGTATATACTAGCCTGGTTCATTTTAGTCTACCCCCCTTAAAACTTATTTCTTTATCCATTTCTCATACCCTGATAGTTTACTAAAATTTATTTCTTTACCTATTTGGAGTCTTGACGACAATCCCCAATTATTTAGAGTAAGATAGCTATTTTCATTGTTTGACCAACACGGAGAGACGACTATAGTGGGCTTGATCCCGATACATCGGTCATCTACCGGGCCAGGGTAGGAAGCTCATCGTATCCCTTCCGAATCCTGGTGGATCCTGGTCTTCTGCTCGGCCAAGCAGTGAGTCCATTGGTAGTCGCCCATGATTGAGAATTTGGTCAAGCCGTGAATGTTTCGTAGTTGTATATTTCAATAACTCCGTAGTCCGATCACTCTAGAAACATAGGGAATGTCCATCATTGAAAGGCTCAAATTGTCTATGTCTAAGGTTGCCCTTTAGGTCTTAGTCTAAGAGAGTCCTTGTTATTATCTATGTCCAAGAAAATGGTGAATCAAATCTTACTAGATCATTCTAAAACAGTTTCTCATAGTAGAACTTGCTAGGGCTTCTATAATGTTCGTATTCAACGAGCACAGTTTTATCCTGGGCCAGTGGGGTAGGGTCCACTACGCTTTCGCTGCGCCACCCAGATCAAAGAGGTGTATTGATTTGACCTATCTACATCTACCAGTCTCTGGCATTTTTTAATTTAACCGGTAGTCTAGTCTTAATTTAGGAGTAGTGGAAATCCATAGGTGTAGTCCAAAGTCTATGCTCATACGCTAGATGATTTCACATCATTTCTAATACAAGGAAGGGTTTTGTCACTTAGGGTCAAAGTTGTCTAATTGGAATTGAGTTGTCTGTACTTGACGCTCGAGCATTTCACATATGCTCATTCCAACTAAGAGGGTCCTAACGTTCACATCATAAACTTGTTGGATTTCCTACACGGTCAGGTCTGTCGAAATCTAGGAGCACCGCTCTAGGTCCAAAACTCCAAGGGCCTATTTGGTCAGTGGTCTTAAGTTGTATTAAATGGGACAGCATCGCTAATCCCACCTCGGGATTGTGAATGACATGTTTGGCAGGAGGGTGGGTGGGATAAAAATTAATTTTATAGGGTTTGGAAAATGAGCCTGGTGTTGGAAAAGTGTGAGATAGGATTTCCAAATCCCAGGATAATGAATTTCTAAGTGTAATTTGAAAGGAAAATACAAGATTTACGTTTAACTGCATACATTCCAAACATAGTATCGGAAACAATGGGATGCACCCAATCTAGGGACCATACCTTACACATACATTTATTGTTACCTTTACAATTCTATCCACCTTAAACTCACCTAATGTAATTTGGCCGAACGGGCCCTAAACGTCCTCAAACATCTAAAACATTCTACCAACTACTACACCCATCAACATGAAAACAAAAACATCCAAAGACGGTAACCCATGCAAACTACAAGACAACAGTATGGATGATTAGGCCTCTAAGAAAATGGTCGTACAAGCTCGGATAGAGCCACGGAAAATGAGGATAAGGGGAAACGGGGGCAGGAGTTTTTGGTTCTCCACGAGTTTGAACCTCAATAGGGATTGTAAAGGCCCCAAAAGACAGGGTTTGAAGAAAGGAAATAAAGAAATAGGATGGGTTGAGAGCTTACACGGTTTTGAGCTTCAAATGAGGGGGTGTGGGAGTTCAAATGAGGAAAAATGGAAAGGGTAGAGGATAGGTGCTGCTGTGAACGATGGAGGTGAATGGGTTGTGACAAAAAATGACGGAATGGGTGATTGGAGGGGCGATTTTTACCAAAAATCAGAAGTTTGAAAGAGAAAAGAGAGCTTGGATGGTCACTTTGTGAAGGAAGTACTAGTTTGGGGAGGTTTTAAGCCACGATCCCTATACCAGGGGGTTCCCCTAGCCCCCAAACACCATCGGCCCGACCGGCCTGCCCGGCCGGGCCCGAAACCCGGAGAGGCCTCGCCGACTCGGGGAGGGCCTCGCCGCCCACTAGACTAACTAGTGATGCCACGCCATTTAGGCGAGGTCCTCGTGACCCCTAGGCCCCAAAAAAGTGTGGGGCCCACCCTGGGTCCCCCCACAAGTGCTCCGTTTGGCCCCCGACTCCTTTTAGGCGTATCGGGGCCAATCTGCAAACCGAAATGAGTTTATATAATGTGTAGCATATGATTTTGGGGTAGGAGGCGCTAATCTATCCAAATAACCCATTTATACACGAGATTCTATAATTTGAATGGTCAAAAGTCCAATTTCTACATATATTCACTATTTATAGCAAATTTTTCTTTAAGTATTATTCTTCATCATTTATACGTTAGGATTTATGTCTAGTATGAAAAGACTTAGAAAAAGTTAAAGAATGAGGTGGTAAAAGAAAAGAATTTGAAGGAATTGGAAAAAAGGGGTTTTAGGCTTTGAGATGAAGTGAAGTGTAAGGTGTTGTGGTTGACCCAACTCAAACCTGTCGACTGACGGTCTAGAAGTGATTCGGGATTGTTTCCCGTGATCATGGGTGTGTACGGGCCTAATCTCAGCGGTCGATTTCGGTAGGTTCGCCGTTCGGCGAATTTAGAAAATCCTAAGTCGGTTTCTACGTTTCGTCGCTCCCTCCTAAGTCAGAGTGCGTCAGAGTGCGTCGTGTGACCATAACCCAGGTCCGGTTTAATCCAAATTATGCTCTGATACCATCTTGTAACGCCCTAAAAATTGGAGGTCGAGCATAAACTCAACTCCCGAGTTCCAATGCATCACTTATGCAACAAAATGAATGATGATTGAATGTTGTCTGTATTAGTGCATTGAACATGAGTGAGATTAAGCCAAAATAACATATCATACTCCAGAGACAGTTAAATTTGCAAGCGGATGACTATGATAGATATATAAAATATATAAAATGTGGTGAGTCTCCAGATTATGATAATGTTACCAGGTTAACTCATTCTGAGTACAATTTCAAATTATACCAAGTTGTGGAAGTGTAATGATTTCTATCCCAAACACCTAACCCCGTCAAGAGAGCTACATGTAGGAGAACTCCTCCTCAACATCATAGTAGTAATCCGGCTCTGCTTCATAAGCATTGCCATCACCTGAAACTCAACAAATCTGGTTGGTGTGTACAACACCGTCCCGTAACGTGGGAGTGAGTGATCAACTCAGTGGAACAGTAAAGCATAGGTTAACATGTTATCAATTCAGTCAAGCAGTAATGATAAAGAAGTACAATCAAACACTCCTAACTACTCTTATTAATGCAAGTATGAATGACATGATGAATGCCCTTGCCAAACCACCCTCATGCGACACCATCTTATGTTCGCAGCATGCGTTCATCCCTCAGTGCTCCACATCTACCAGGCACATGCAGTGCGATGAGCAGCATGATTACCAAGTAGTTATTAGTCCTTTCAAACAGTAGGATTGGGAAACTAAGGTACCTCGCTTGTATCATTCCCAAACATGATCCATCCTAGGGTCGTCAGTCCTAGTTAATCTCATACGATGGTGTGTTTCTAAGTCGCTGCAAAAGCTGTCTGGGCTGTACACGCATTTGTTACACCACTCCCCCATCACCTTTTTAACGGTTCATCACTAAATTGATACAGGCTTAGTTCATACTCTATGCACAGCGGCAAAACTCGTCGCTTCACTGCAAATTCAGAGTATGCTCGAGGTCACTACAAAGGGCTGTCAGGGCTGTTGCTCGCAATCGTTGCACCACTCCCCCATCACCTTATCAATGTAGGCCGACAGCACGAATATAGTGTCCCATACCACCATAATTGGCTCACGAGTCTGATTGCTCACTGGTCACTACGGGGAGGCACGTGGCCCCAGCGTAGGCCAACAGCTTGACCACGGTGTCCCATACCACCATGCCTGGCTCATGAGTCTTAGCGGATCGAGGTACCATGGTTAACGGGATTTCACTGGTAAGTTTAGTACCCTAGGTTTAAGCAGTAACGTCCAAACATGGTGAACATACATTAGACACATCGTGTTGCTTGACGAGTCAGACTAGCACGTGCGCACAATCAACTGAATAACATGAAGTGCATAAGCACTTCGCGTGGCCTAACCACTGTCGTCAACCAAAGTACGACTCGGGTTCGTCAGACACATCCTACGTGGTAAATGAATCTCAGCCACGAATTCAATCCCGTTACCGATTGCCTAGACTATAATCATAGCCCCAAACACAAACAATCCATGACCAAAATCATGTAGAGTAAAGCAGAATAAACAAGGTAATTCAAGCATGTTGACAAGCATGTCATAAAACATGTAATAAAGCATAATATAAACAGGGAATACAAACACCTATATTTCATAAGTAAGTGGTTAAATTAAACAAGCAACATGGAGGAAATCATGTACATCTCTAAGGTAGCTGAGAATCCTATCTCAACACCCGATTAAACTTAGTTCGTCACACAATTTCCCACACAAGCATTTTAGCAAACACTTAAACTACATGCATCAACATACATGACGTATGTTGGTCACATAGGTATAAGGCCAAATCCTTTCACTAGGGAGTTGCCCCAATTATAACACGCATGCACCCACGACGGATAGTCATGGCAAGCAGAAATCCAAGTTCCATGTTCATTCAGTCATTTCCATAAACAGTTGGGCTACACGTTTTAGTATATATAGTGTATATTGGCCGCGGCGTGACTTAGGGCAAATTCTTTCGTCAAATGGGTATCGCCAAACAACAATCATATATCCATGACAATTAGTCATGGCGAGCACGAATGAGAATTCTATACTCTTTCAGTCATTTTCACAAACACTTGGAATACACTCCTTTAACATACATAGTGTATATTAGCAAAAACATGTATTAGGGCGAACCCTTTCGCCAAATAAGTATTTTATCCATATATAATATATTCATACAGCAAATAATCATGGCAAATACATTTCAAAATTTATACGTATACGGTACTTTCTACAAATACCCAGAAGATGTAAAATTTCGTATTCTTTATCTTTAATCGAAACGGAAAACAGACAGCACTTTGTACATGTGTAATTGCATGCAAATCATGAATCTATCATTATCTGACATTGAAAGCGTTGAAAACCATAACCTATACACCTAAAGTCCGTACCTTTTGTCGTAGAATCGTAACGAATCCGATAGGCTTGCTAAGCTTTCTTATACGGCAGTTTGGCGACCTATAGAATGAAATAGGTTAGCTATTTCATAACCTACGACTATCAAAACCCCAAAACAGATTAGGGTTAGGGTTTCTTACCTAGAAACGGAGCCGGAATCACCGGAAAAGCTATTAGAACAAGGTGTATAGCAGCAGGGAAGCATGGCAGGGAGATGCTCCCACTTCTCTCTTACTTTCTCTCTCTTTTCTATCTCTTTTCCTAGGGTTTTTCTCAAATTCGTATGGCTGAATGAGAGAGGGTTTAAAGGTCCTTATATAGGCTAGAACATTACCAGAATAGACTCCAGGTCAAGGTATACTTGGGTTATACCCAAAGTAACCCTGTTCTAGCTCAACGGAGCACTTTTGGCGGGCCCCCTTGAGCCGAAGGTCAGACTTAAGCTCACTAACACTGGATCTATGTTTAGTTAAGTTTTCGTTTCGGTCAGGATTCTAGATCTCAAATGGCGGACCAGTTTCAGTTCAATAGTCAGTGGATCTCGATCGAAGATTCCGAGTACATGGATATGTTTGGAAAAATATCCCTAATCCGAGGGTATAATTTGGTATGATTCTAACGGTCTGGTTGCTTAATACTGATCCGCAAGCGAGAGGTGTCAGATTTCATAAATTTCTATTTTATTTTGAATTAATTTCACATTTCTCAAACTCCCCGCTCCAAGCTCAAGCGAATAGCTTCGGAACACTATCTGGAGTTGATTTCCGAGATGGTTGTCAAGCCCAGCAAGGCGGTCCTAATTCCTTAACTTCGTGTTAATCGGACTTCTGACGTGCGGTCCAGATCTGATACGGAGTTTCGTGATGCTCCCGAGAGCAACCAGGTAATGAGATTGATCCTAGATTTTAGGGTAACCTAGCGTCAATGATTCTACAAGTTTTGGGTCTTGCAGATCGTATTTAAAGCAATTGGTGCTAATTTTACAAGCACTCTAGTTTAACACTAGCTAATTCTCGCCTCATTTCTAAAGGATTTAGTCCTGAGTAATTTCTGTCTGAGGTGATACCTGGGCCTTTGTAGTTTGTATATAAAGTGATCCAAGTTATACTACTTAGCTCGTTTAAGATAGCGTCTAGGGTGAAAGTACTTAGAAAAATTGAAAGAACAAGGTGGTGAAGGGTGGGATTTGTGAAGGAAATGGGTTCAAAAGCGGTTTTAGACTTTGGGATTGAGTTCTAACAAGTTAATAAGGTGTTAGGATCGACTCATTGCCTAAGGAAGTCTAATCCCACGTTGGCAAAAATCCGGGATGTTACATATTCACATCTAGAAGGCTGTCATGCACACCAATGATAGCGAAGAACATCCAAAAAGATACTGATGTTAAAACTCGAGATAAGAGTAAGGTGTGTATGATATCATGCATGAACCGGCCTCATAGAGCAGAGTGAGATGGCATCGAGTCATCTTGTCGGCACATCATCAGATCTACCAGCTGTTGTACCGACTGCTGCACTTTGTGGACGACTCGCTCCAGGACAGTTAGTTGCTCTCGTACAGAATGAATATCTCTCTGGATTGCCCCGATTTTGTCCAGTTTGAACCTTTTTCCATGCTTGGCCGATGATGTGGACAGAGCAGGGTCATGTCCAGGAGATGCATCTTCACCCATTGCAGCTCCTTCTATATGATCGCCACCTTCTCCTTCAACTTCTTCCGCCTGGATTTCTTCCTCAGGGTTCTCCTTGTATTCATGAAACTACAAGTCCATTCTCCGGATATTTCTTTTATTGAAAACTTGGAGCCAGAATACTGGATCAGCGGTTGATGGAAACCCAATTTTGTTGCATATCATGTTGATAATGCAGGGGTACGGCAGATGAAGGTCTCTAGATGTGTGGATTGCATTTACCAGCTAAGAAACAATTAGAGATGGCAGGCAGATTTTGACCCTTTGGCAACAGAGTATACGATCATGGTCATGAGCCTGGTGAGATCAGATCTGTTAGTACTTCAGGGGTAGATGTTAGTAACGAAGATACCATGCAAGATCTGAAATCTGGGTTCCATATACCTGGCTTTTAGTGCATTCCCTTGATGCCAGGGAATGTTCCTACCATTGCAAAGGTATTTTATGACCATAGATCGAATGTCCATGTCATCAAGATTCATCTCTGGGATACCTTCTAGGGCCATGTTGAGTTCGATGGCTTCAGCTATTATAGCTGGTGTGATAAATGCATCATCACCTCCTAAAGATACCATGAAGGA
This sequence comes from Magnolia officinalis, assembly GCA_021015155.1. Lineage (NCBI taxonomy): Eukaryota > Viridiplantae > Streptophyta > Magnoliopsida > Magnoliales > Magnoliaceae > Magnolia > Magnolia officinalis. Next base: position 64,580,942 of record JAJHSJ010000002.1, read on the forward strand.
AGGAGGATCAGCCACCGGTGAATGAACGCAGCAAGAAAATTTCGTGTTCTCTCAAGTTGGCATGGCCCACCAAAATTCAAAATGGGCAGCCAATCTATTTCGGCAAACAGGGGTTCCAATTTGTATGGTTTGAGGCATTCCCTGTCAACCCTTCTCTCTTGAATAAGTTTCCTGCCCATATATTTTGGTGGTCGTGAACTTGCTCCAGTCGGAGGAGGTGGTGCCGAAGATTCGGTTTGGGACCCACCACGTGAAGTCTGTGATCTTTGCCTAGTGGGGATCCCACTTTCCAGGGCCCTCGCTCTTTCTCTAGAGGCGAGGACTTTTTGTTGGGTAGATCTGGATGATTCTCCCAGAGCTGACACTTTTTCTCTGTCTTTTCCCATGACGACAAAACGAAATGGAGAAAAGAAAACACTCTTCTCAAGAAGCGGGAATATCCAAAAAGAAGTGAATCTTGACTTTTAGGAAGGATATTACCGTATATTGGATGTCCTGAGGTTGTCTGACAGAGTTCCTAGCCATCCGATTGAAAACAGCGAGCAGGAAAGAGAATAGAAATCTGGGAATAAAATCCCCTTTTTCGCGTTCTATCGGCTTATATCGGGCGGCAACCGTCGATATGATCGATACTCTTTTCGATAATATCGAGAGTTCTTTATTGAGTTCATCGATCCTGCCATCGATACCATTCTCGATCATGCGCCTTTTCAACTTCTGAAGTGATATCAATGATATCGACTGATTATCGATTTGATCGAAAATTCATATAACAGTCAACTCAAGATTTTTCAATACTTTTACTTCAGACATTCCTTCATGTATACTTATAGTGTATCAACGATAATCAGTATACAACAAATTTTTGTACAGTTTATGTACAATTCCAAAATTATAAACATGGCAATGTTTATATACAAAAAGTTCGAGGTGTGTAACCTCAGATGAAACATTGATGGCTCAGCAAAATTTGCATCATTTCAGCAAATATCCAGGTCAGATGCATGACTTGGACATGTCCTTCTACACATGAAATTTTCAGGGTATGTGAAGATTAGTCATAAGACAAATTTGTTTTTCTTTTTCTACCCATTTTGAAATAAATTTCTTTCTCCTGTCTTGCATCTTAGGTGGTGATAGATGAGTGTTTTCCCTATATCGACTCTTGACATTCTATGTTTCTCTGATCAGTTTGAATTTTTTAATGTGATTTTGTCCAGAGTTATGTGATGTCCGTCTATGTGTTAGGCATTCAGCCTCATAATGACCCGTATCACCACATAAATGACATACTGGAGAGATTCTTACATTGCTTCCTGAAGCAACCGATGATTTAGTTTTTGGTGCTGCATTTCCTGTTTTCTTCTTAGTTTTCTCATACCCTAGGCCACATTTGTCCTTTCCAGGCCTTCCTATCCCTAACATCCTTTCAAGCTTTTCACCACTCTGAGAGAATTTGTAGTTTATTTCAATAAATTTTCTTGATTTTTCTAAGTCATAGCAGAGTGTGCGATTCTCATTCTTAAGATGCCTATTCTCATCTTCTAATAATTCAATTTGTTTGGTAAGCTTAGATGATTCAATTTTTAGGGATAGGTTGATTCTTTCCAACTTGTCATTTTCTGCATAATATTGTTGTAGATCAATGATTAGATGAGAATTGATTTCCATTGTTTTATCCAGATCTTTTTGTAGAAGTACCTTCTTGTTTTTCGAGATTCCAAGTTTCTTAAGAGTGTTGATGTTATGAGTATAGAGTTGATTGTAAGCATCTTGCAATTTATCTTTTTTCTTCATTTTCAGTGTCAGATTCCACATTGTTAGACAAAAATGATTTTGTGGCTTGTTGTTCTTTCTCGTTCTCAGATTCAGTGGGAATGATCGAAGCAGTGGAGACCATAAGAATTTTTAGTGATTTCTGATCTTCATTGCATTCTGAGTTACTAGATTCTGAATTTGACTCATCTGTATCATCCCACGTGGTGGCCATTGCCTTGCCCTTGGTTTTTCTGTTTGGGCATTCAGTAGATAGATGTCCATATTCACGACAGGCGTAGCATTGTGGTTCTTTGGTCTTTTTGCCAAATTTGCTTGCAAAGAGTTTGTTATCCACCTTTCTACCTCTAGAGGGACGGCCGCGATTCTTTTGAAAGAATCTTTTGAATCTTTGTGCCAGCAAAGTCACTTCCTCATCATCATCCTCTCTTTCACTTCCACTGTCCTCATGAGTTATTTTCTTTGAAGTTTTCAGGACATTGTTTTTGGATTTTTGGGATTGAGTGAAGTGTAGTTCAAAAGTTTGTAGGGAACCTACTAGTTCTTCTACTTTCATCTCGTCTATGTTCCTACACTCCTCAATTATTGTCACCTTGGGATTAAACCGTTCCGGTAGGGGTCTTAGAATTTTCCTACAAATTTTCGGTACCGGAACTTTCTATCCCAATCCACCCATGGAGTTACAAATGATATTTAGCTTTGTAAAGAACTCCATAAATGTCTCATGCTCTTCCATTCTGAAACTTTCGAACTGTGAAGTTAAGAGTTGTAGTTTAGACCTCTTCACAGTACTTGTGCCTTCATGGGTTGTTTCCAGTAGATCCCATGCTTCTTTAGATGTCCCACACATGTTTATTTGATTGAAAATATCTTGGGACATTGCACAATAGATAGCATTCATAGCCTTGGCTTCAGATGTTTGCCTTTCTTTGTCAAATGTTGTCCACTTTTCTTTGGGTTTGGGCTTTATGATTTTTGTGCCACTATCAAGTACAATTTGTTCAGTAGGTGGCACATATCCATTTTGAACTATGTCCCAAGCGTCATGATCCAAAGATCTCAGAAAGTAGTGCATCCTAGCCTTCCAGTATGCATAATTTGAACCGTCAAACACTGGAGGTCTAGTGACTGATGAGCCCTCTCCTTTGGCCATATTCCCAACTTCAGTCAAGATCACTCTCTAGCCGGTGAAGCCCTTAAAGAGAGACCCGCTCTGATACCAATTGAAATAGCTGTGAGGACCGCTTGAGTTGAAGTTGGAATATGTTAATATGTCCTAGAGGGGGGTGAATAGGACTTTTTAAAGATTTATGAGTTATTAAAAATCCTATCACTCTAATCCTATTATGTATGCAGTTTCTAGGATTACTCAAATTTAACTCTACTGGATTCCAAGCCAAGTAGAGGATCCAATCACTAATCAAGATATCATATGCAACTTAGTCTATGTTGAATGTGACTGTGTATGTGTGTGAGATGTGATCAGATATATGAATATGAAAGCATTAACATGAATCACACAAATAGTAAAGCAATCACAAACACAGTCATTTTTATAGTGGTTCGACGATAAGTCTACTCCACTCCCAGCTGCCGCACTTAACCCTTGAGTGTACCGGATTTCACTAAGGAGGTTTCCCAAGGTTCACCTCAAACCTAAGGTTTTAAATCAGGTTCACTTTCAACCTTTACACGGAGGTTTCTACTCGGTTCACCTCTAACCCTGGAATTTTACTGGTTCACTCCTAACCAGATGTTTATGCTCTCCATAGAGCAAGGGTCCACACAACACAATTGGATTTTAGACCACACAGGTCAAGGACTTGCACAAGGACCTAACAGTTTATGCCCTACACAAGAGCAAGGGTCCACCCTGTGCACCCACTGCGTACACTCCCGCGGGAGGCCTCCTTGAGGACTTCAAAGGGTGAGAACTACTTAAGACCAAGACCTAGGAAGGAATGATCACAAGTGTCCTCTGGACTCTGGATACTTACAGATAAGTTGATGAGTCCCGTTAAGCACAACGCCAAAGATCTTCTCCTCCTTGTTGATGAAGAGTCTTCAGCTCCCTTGATCGGCAACACAAGATGATATACCAATGCTTGGCTTTGGGTTGGGTCAAGGGTGAGATGGAATCCTACTCTCTAAAGATTTTCCTATAAGGAAGATAGAGTGGTTCCTCTCTTATACATTCAAGGCATACCAGCATAATGATTTGCCATTAAGGTAGTAGCTGGAGGATCCTTGAATGCGGAAGTTCATTGCCCAATCCACTCTATTTAATATCAATGGTAAGGGTGGATTGGAGGATGAACTCCCTAGAGAGAAAGGCTTTAGGTATAAGATATGAGTTGAAACACACAAAAGCTCTCTCTTTTCTCTCTTACAGCAATAAAGAACAAGTCCTCTATATATAGGCAAGAAGTTTCAATGGATATAAAACGGTCACATTTATGACAGAGTTCGATATCATCGAGCAGGTTCGATATCATCGAGCGTATACTCTCGATAGCATCGATGGTCTGCTCGATGATTCGGACTCGATGTCCTACGCTTTTGAAAACTCCTTACCAATCGGTCGATGAATCGAAACAGTTGTCGATGTCATCAGATTTCGAACTCCGATTCCATCGATGACTGGGTCGATCCCTTGACATATGAAAAATGAGAGAGACTTGACTTTGAAGAATATTTCAGGTTTTCACGAATGATCGGGGAAACCGTCGAGGTCATCGGAATTTGAATGTCGATGATATCGAGATCTGAGTCGAGGCATCGATAATTCTAGCAGATTTATCTTTGAACTTGCTGGACAAATTATGGCTTAGTTCAATGCAATCGATCAGGTGTTGTATCATCGATATTTGAATATCGATTAAATCGAAGGACCCCCGATCATAGTTAAAAATATTCTGAAATAACTGTTGTAAGAAATGCACGCCTACCATCGATATCATCGATGGACCTCCGATCTTATCGATATTTGATTTCAGATCATATCGGACGGTCATCGATATATCGAAGAATTTTGAGATTTCTATTAAAAAATAGGGGCACTGAAAATCTGCCTGTCGATCTTATCGAGCCACTTCCGATGGTCTCGAGATTTGAATATCGATGATATTGATATGCGTATCGATACATCGATAATTCGTCCAAATATGTTATGAAGTTACTGGACATGTTTAGTGCATTTATCGATGATATCGATAGGTGTATTGATACATCGATAAATCCGTCCAGATGAATATTTAGTTGCTGGACACTTTTGGTCCTCTCTTCATTAATATCGTTAAGGTATCGAGGACATCGACAGAATAGGTTGATCATATCGAGGGTGCTTCAATAAAATCGACAAGGCGAGAAAAACTTAGAGATTTTCCTATTTTGAAAAAGTTTTCACACCTTAAAAACCCTAATATGTCTATCTTGTTTTAAGGGTTTTATTCACCTGGTGTTTTGGGACATGGGATGTGAGGCTATGATTTACCTATTGTGAGCTTCCGCATATCCGGTTGAGGCAGACGCTTGAATTGTTCTTCCTATCGAGCTCTGTAGCCAGTCTGACTCACCATTCACGTAACTTGACAAACCACGGCACTAGCAGGTGCACTTTCAAAGAAAACTTAGAGAATTTTCTTATTTCGAAAAAAGTTTTCTTAACTTAAAAACCCTATGATGTTCTAGTTTGTTTTAAGGGTTTTATATACCTGGTGTTTTGGGACAAGGGATGTGAGGCTTGATTTACCTGTGGCGAGCTTGCACACATCTGGTTGAAGCAAACGCTTGAATTGATCTTCCTATGAGGCTCCTCCTTTGTCAATTACATGACAAAATACCAAAACACCCTAGAACAGTATCTAGACAAACACATCCTAAATTGTGTGTACATGCATTTTACACAATTTTACAATTTCTAGTGAAGGCATGTACACAACCTAGTATCTGCTCCCCGTGACTTCAAACTCCCTTTGTCTTGGTGCAGCTGCTCCCCCTAACACCTGCAACACAATTCAAGCAGATACACAATTTTCCATTCGGGGTGTTTAGACTGTTCTCCCCCTTTTTGTCAGTCATTGACAAGGATATAGCAGTTGATATTGACTGAATTTAAAAATAACGTGGGAGAATTGACAGCTAGAGGAATATGCATATAACAGATAAATGTAAAATGTTTAACAGTTGATTAATAGACATCATTTGCAGTAGATATGTATGCATAGCAGATTAGATAGAGCAGTGATATGACAGAGAGGATAGTCATTAAGAGACATCACATGCATTTCATATAAGATAAACCAGGGATCTATGAGGCATAATCATGGTAGTAAAAGTGTGAATTATATCCAGCCATATACAATAATAATAATAAAAAAAAAAAAACTATATGTACTGCACAAGTTAGGCTGTAGATAAACAGTCATCCCAACAAAATTTACAAACTCATTCATGGGCACCCAAAATCAAACATCAGTTTATAGCCCATCCATGGTCGGTACCAAAAAAAAAAAAACGTTTAGACTGTGCATGTTAGTGAGCTATCACATACACTTGTGAGAGTGCAAAACATCCAAAAAGATATTAATGTTCATACGTAGTAATGAGAGTGAAGTGCCTATGATAGCGCCTAGAGACCAGTACTTATGGAGTCGAAGGTGAACAGCTCGACCAACTATTGTACTGTCTGCTACACTCCTTGGACCATCCATTCCAAAACGGTAAGTCTCTCGTGCACTGAGTGGACATCCCTCTGAATTGCCCCAATCCTATCCAGCTTAAATCGTTTGGCATACCCGAGCGTTGAAGTTGACGCTGTTGAATCGGGTCCAAAAGGTTCATCCCTGGCCATCTCAATCCATTCGGTGGGAGCGACACCAGCATCTCCTTCTTCTTGAGTACCTTCCTCTAGATCCTCAGGGTACTTGTGGAACTTCAAGTCCATTTTGTGAATGTTGTTTTTGTTGAAGATTTGGAGAGGAAGAACCGAATCAGTGGTCGTTGGAAAGCCGATGGCATTGCATACCATGTTTATGATCCAGGGATAGGGTAGATGGAGGTCCCTGGATGTATGTATGGCATTTACCAACTGATAGACAAGCAGAGTCGGAAGACAAATCCTTATCCCTTTAGCAATTGAGTACAGTAACATGGTCATAAAACTGGTGAGATTAGACCGGTTGGTACTTCTGGGATATATATTTGTTGTGAAGATACCATGCATGACTCGAAATTTCGGTTCCATGTACCTAGATTTCAATGCATTCCCTTGATACCAAGGGATGTCCCTACCATGACAGAGGTAGTTAGTTACCATGGACCGAATTTTAACATTTTTGAGGTCCATTTTAGGGAGACCCTCTGGTGCCATTGTCAGTCCAAGGATATTTGCCATTGTAGCAGGCATGATCAGCATATCATCACCGTCCAAAGAGACCATGATAGAGGGAGGATCAGACACGGGTGAGTGACACGCAGCAAGGAAGTTGCGTGTTCATTCGAGTTGGCATGGCCCACGGAAATCTAGAACGGGCAACCAATCGATTGCAGCAAGCAGGGATTCGCGATTGTATGGTTTTAGACATTCCCTATCTACCTTTCTCTCGTGAATGAGCTTCCTCCCCGTATATTTTGCTGGACATGGATTTAAGCTAGCCGCAGGAGGTGCCGGAGTTTCAGACTGGGACCCACCACGTGAAGTTTGTTGAGATCTCTGACGAGTGGGGATCCCACGTTCGGGAGCACTTGCCTTTTCCTTTGAGGCAAGGGTCTTTCGTCAAGAGGGTCTGGACGACTTCCCTGGACCCGACACCGTTTCTTTGTCCTTGCCCATAAAGACAGATTTGGGAAGCACAGACAAAATTTCTCTTTCAAAGAAACTAACAGTATCCGACCAAAAAGCAAGATAAACTCTGAAATGGAAGGAATGGAAGGATAGTATTAGTTTTTAAGGAGCTTCTGGAGACCCACCGATGAACTTTTGGCCGAGGGTTTTAGTAAAAAAAAAAAAAAAACGGAAAGTTTCTTTCCAGAAAAAAATAGAATTTTTCTGCTCGACCGCCTTTTATCGAGCAAAAGTTTTCGATTTTATCGAACTTACTTTCGATTATATTAATGATCCTCATACAATGTTATCAATAATAGTTTCGATAATAGATCCAATCATGTGGCTTTCCATATTCTGAAGAGATGTCGATGATATCAACAGTTGATCGATTTGATCGAGAATGACATATCGACAGACATATTGAAGATAAATGATACTTCATTTTCAGCATTCAGACAACTAATCATGTATACTTTTAGTATGTCAATGAATCATCAATATACACAGCAAAACTATGTACAATCATTGTCCACATCAAAATTATAAACATCAATATGTTTATGTACAAAAATGAGGTGAGAGACCTCAGATATATCATTTAAAGCTCAGACAAAAAAAATGCATCATTTCAACAAATATCTAGATATAGATGCATGACCTGGACTTGTTCTTTTCATGGTTTGACATTAAGATATATGGATAGAGTTAGTAATCAGACAATTCGGTTTTTCCTTCACTATCCATTTTGAGACAGAATTCTTTTTAGTTTTCTCTCCCACTTGATCCAATGATTTCATTTCAGGTGGTGATGGGTGAGTGTTTCTCCTAGGTGGACTTTTGTCATTTCGTATTTCTTCGGCTGGTGTGAATTCACCAATGTGATTTTGACCAGAGTCATGTGAAGTCCTTCTAGATGTCAAGCATTCAAACTTATAATGACCCATATCACCATATAAAGGACAGACTGGAGAAGTTCTTATATTGCTACCTGAAGCAACAGATTTTTTAGTTGTAGGCGGTGTGCATTTCCAGCTTTCCTTTTAGTTTTATCATACCCTAGGCCACTCTTATCTCTTCCTTGTCTTCCCATCCCTAATAATTTCTCAAGCTTTTCACCACTCTGGGAGAATTTATAGTTTATTTCAGCAAATTTTCTGGATTTTTCTAGGTCAAACCGGAGTGTGTGATTCTCATTCTTGAGTTACTCATTTTCATCTTTTAATAATTCAACTTGTTTAGTAAGCTTTGATGATTTCATTTTTAAGGACAGATTGACTCTTTCCAGTTTATCATTTTCTGAATGATATTGTTGTAGATCATTAATTAGATGTGAATTGATTTCCAATGTTTTGTCCAAATCTTTTTATAGCAGTTCCTTCTTGTTTTCAGACATTCCAAGTCTTTTAAGGATGTTGATGCTATGAATATAAAGTTGATTGTAGGCATCTTGTAGCTTGCTTTGTTTTTCTTCTTCCTTTTTAGTTTCTTCATTATCTGACGGAAATGATTCAGTGGCTTGCTGTTCTTTCTCGTTCTCAGATTCGCTAGGAATGATTGGAGTAGTGGAGACCATAAGAATTTTCAAGGATTTTTGGTCCCCATCACTCTCTGAGTCACTGGATTGTGAGTTTGACTCTTCTGTATTATCCCATGTGGCAGCCATCACCTTGACCTTAGTTTTTCTGTTTAGGCATTCAGTAGACAGATGTCCATATTTTTGACAGGCATAACATTGTGGTTCTTTGGTCTTTTTACCAAATTTGCCTGTAGAAGGTCTGTTGTCCATCTTCCTTCCTCTGGTAGGACGACCACGATTCTTCTGAAATAATTTCCTGAATATTTGTGCCAGCAAAGCCACTTCCTCATCTTCAGCATCTCTTTCACTTCCACTATCCTCATTTGTTGTTTTCTTTGAGGTTTTTAGGACAGTTGTTTTGGATTTAGGGGTTTGTTTGAAGTGTAGTTCAAAGGTTTGTAAGGAACCTACCAATTCTTCTACTTTCATTTCATCAATATTCCTACACTTTTTAATGGTTATTACTTTGGGATTAAACCGTTCCGGCAGTGATCTCAGTATTTTCCTGCAGATTTTAGGAACCGAAACTTTTTCTCCCAATCCACCCATGGAGTTGCAAATGATATTCAGCTTAGTGAAAAACTCCATAAAGGTCTCATGCTCTTCCATTATGAGACTTTCGAACTATGAAGTCAGGCGTTGAAGTTTAGATCTCTTCACAGTGCTTGTGCCTTCATGGGTTGTTTAAAATAAATCTCATGCTTCTTTGGATGTCCCACATATACTTATCTGATTGAATATATCCTGGGACACAGCATAGTAGATGACATTCATAGCTTTAGCTTCAGCAGTTTGTCTTTCTTTATTGAACGTCGTCCACTTCTCTTTGGGTTTGGGTTTTGTGATGGTTGTGCCACTGTCAAGTACAATTTGTTTAGTTGGTGACACATATCCACTTTCAACTATATCCCAAACATCATGATCCAAAGATCTCAGAAAGTAGTGCATCCTAGCCTTCCAGTATGCATAATTTGATCCATCAAATACTGGAGGTCTAGTGACTGATGAGCCCTCTCCTTTGACCATATTCCCAACTTCAGTCAAGATCACTCTCTAGGCGGTGAAGCCCTTAAAGAGAGACCCACTCTGATACCAATTGAAATAGTAGTGGAGACCACTTTAGTTGAAGTACGAATATGCCGATATGTCCTAGAGGGGGGTGAATAGGACTTTTAAAGTTTATATGGTTTATTTAAAATCCTATTGCACTAATCTTAACAACATGCTCATATTAGGATTACTCAAAAATAACATTACTGGCTTCCAAGCCCGGTAGAGGATCCACTCACAAACTACTTAAGAAGTGAACGATATGCAAACTAGTTTTTAATGAATATGACTGTGTATGTGTGTGAGGTGTGAGCTCAGGTATTCAGATATGAAATTAAAGTAAATCACATAATCAGAAGAATAGCAATCTCAAACACAGTCATTTTTATAGTGGTTCAACTACTTGTCTACTCCATTCCCGGTAACCGTACTCAACCCTTGAGTGTACCAGATTTCACTAAGGAGGTTTCACAGCGGTTCACCTCACACCTAAGGTTTTAAATCAGGTTCACCTTCAACCTTTTCAACCTACACTGAGGCTGACTGTTTATGCTCTCACGAGCAAGGGTCAATATAATGCACCCACTTTTAGGCACAGTGGCCAAGGATCTTCCATAAGACCCTAACGGAGGTTTCACTCGGATCACCTCGAACCTAAGGTTTTAGACAGGTTCACCTTCAACCGAAAGTTTATGCTCTCCACAGAGTAAGGGTCAACACTATGTACCCACCACGTACACTCCCGCAGGAGGCCTCCTACGAGGGCTTGCAAGGGTGAGAAACACCTAAGACCGAATCCTAAAAAGGAATAATCACAAGTGTCCTCTAGACTCTATTAACTTATAAATAAGTCGATGAGTCTCATTCAACACGTTGACTAAGATCTCCTCCTTGTTGATGAAGAATCTTCGGATTCCTTGATTTGCAACACAAATTATGTAATAATACAAGGCTTTGGGTTGGGTCAAGGTTAAGACAGAATCCTTGACTTAGTGCATGTGTATTATACACACCGTCCAACCATCTGCAGCTGTGTGGGGCCACCCCACACATGCTGCATGTGTGGGATGGTACCCACCTTGATGTATATGTTTTATATCCACAGCGTCCATATGGACGGGTGGTGAGGGGCGCACCATGATGTATGTGATGATCCCACCATCCAAATGGCTGGACGGTGGGCCATGTCATGATGTATACGTTTTATATCCACACCGTCTGTCTGTAGGACGGTGGGACCCTGCCCGTGATGTATATGATCAGTCCACACCGTCTAGATAACTGGACGATGGGCCACACCATGATGTATATGTTATATCCAACCGTTTATCAGGTGGACTACACCGTAAAAACTAGTGAAGGATTAATCGTCCACCATTAAAATCCCTTTGGGAGCACAGAAGTTTTGATCAATATGATATTTGTTTTTCCTCAGGTCTTTGTGACCGTATGAACAGATTGGATGAAAAATAAATGTGATGGTGGGCCCTGTAGGATTTTAACAGTGGAAATCATTATCACAATTGCCATTTGTGGTATGGTCCAGATGATCCTTGGGATATGATTCATTTTGTGATAATGCTCTAAAATGACCTCTAACTATAGTTGAATGGTGTGGTTGGTTTCGGCCCATTCGACTTGGCCCATTTGAATCGGCCTATTTGATGTATTTGGGGCCCATTAGTGCGGCCTATTGATGCAGCTCACTTGATGTATATTGAGTCCCATGGGTCGTAGCCCATTATGATGTATACCCGACCCATATGTCGTGGCCAATTGTGATGTATTTTCGGCCCATTTGGTAAGGCCCAATATTTTTCGGCCCATGTATTACGGCCCATTGTGATGTATATGAAGTCCATGAGCGGGGCCCAATTCGATGCTTATGTGGCCCATGAGTGAGGCCCATAGTGATATGCATTAGGCCCTTGCGTGACGCTATGGGCCCACTATATGTTTGGCTCTATATAGGCCACTGCTTGGGAGCAATGTTGGTTAAATGGCCACATTGATGGGTAATGATGGTTTTATGTCCACATTGTGACCTTCCCTTAGGCCTTGTTTGGCCAATTTGTCGAGGACAATTCCGATTGTCGAGGCCAATTGTATAGGCTGATTCCGATTGTCGGGGCCGGGTATCGAGGCCGATTCCGATTTGTCGAGGCCGATTGTATAGGCCGATTCCGATTGTCGAGGCCGAGTATCGAGGCCGATTCCGATTAACGAGGCCGATTGTATAGGCCAATTCTGATTGTCGAGGCGAGTATCGAGGTCGATTCCAATTATCGAGGCCAATTTTATAGGCTAATTTTGATTGTCGAGGTCAAGTATTGAGGCTGATTTAATTGTCGAGGCTGATTGTATAGGACGATTCCAATTATTGAGGCCGAGTATCGAGGCCGGTTCCGATTGTCGAAGCCGATTGTATAGGCCGATTCCGATTGTCGAGGTCAATTGTATAGGCCGATTCCGATTGTTGAGGCCGAGTATCGAGGCTGATTTCGATTTATCGAGGCCGATTGTATAGGCTGATTCCGATTGTTAAGGACGATTGTATAAGTCAATTCCAATTGTCGAGGCTGAGTATCGACGCCGATTCCAATTCTCGAGGCCGATTATATGGGTTGATTCCAATTGTCGAGGCCAAGTATCGAGGTCAATTTTGATTGTCGAGGCCAATTGTATAGGACAATTCTGATTATTGAGTCCGAGTATCGAGGCCAATTACAATTGTCGTGGCCGAGTATCGAGGTCAATTATATAAGCCAATTCCGATTGTCGAGGCCAAGTATCGAGGCCGATTGTCGAGACCTATATGATGTATATGCGACCGATAGTTGAGGCTCATTGTGATGTGTATTCGGCCTGTGTGATGTATATGTGGCCCGTGTTTGAGGCCCAATGTGACGTATATGCGACCCATATTTGAGGTCTATTGTGATGTATATTTAGCCCGTGTTTAAGGCCTAATGTGAAGAATATGAGGTCTATATGATGAGGCCCATTGTGTTGCATTTGAGGGCCAAGCGATGGAGTTTATTGTGATGTATATTAGGCCCATGTGAGAGGCCCATCGTGATGTGTATTAAGCTCTTGAGTGAGGCCCATGGTGTTGTATATTAGGTCCTTGTGTGAGGCCATGGGTCCACTATATGTTAGTCTCTATGTGGGTCATTCCTTGGGGGCAATATTGGTTAAATGTCCACATTGTCGAGGCCGATTGTTGATGTTGGTTATTAATACCGATTATGAGTACGTGATAGCATAGCATCATGATATATGCCCATACGCATCATCTTCATGTTTATTGTAAGATGACCATTGCATATGCCATAGTACAGATGGTTTATGGGACTCCCTGATAGGTGGAGTTATCCCACATGAGCGCAGGGTATGCACAGGATTGATGAATGATTGGACTACTTGACTCATACATCTTGCATTGTGTGATTGTGATTACTATATGCCTTAGCGACATCAGGGTTGTGACCTCCACAGGAATGTCGTGGATGACTAGATGGGACACCAAAAATGTTTGGTTTTAGCATCTGGGCACTTTGGATGTCCATGGATGAAAGTTCTTAAACCACCGTAGCCAGGAGACACCCTAACGTCTAGACCGAGTGGATACATGAGCGTCCGAGTGCCGAATACCAGTAGGCCGCGTCTCCCACTGTGTCGTGGTTGGTTGGGAGGGGTGTGGTCTTATCCGCCCTAGTGAAGGGGCTGTAAGCTAGGCTGAGTTTGACCAGCTCCCAAATGAGTCCGCTATCGACGAGTCATGTAGGCATTGGTATACTACTGGCAGGCGGGTAGTGAGGTCTTTTCCAGTCACTGGGCTACACGGCCGGCTAGGGCGGTAGCCAACTTGCAGTGTACTAGACCCTGGTGATGATCCTAGAGATGTACGGTGCTGATATGTGGACTTATTGAGCAAAAGTTGCATACGCATTCATTCTTTCATTATTCACTCAGGCTAGTAGTGCGCAACTATTTGTTACGTGTACCTTTGCAATGGCCAGGATTTCGGTTGGGACACGCGACTAACATGAGATCAGGAGTTTACAACATTGAGTCTGACTATCCAAATTTAGGTATGGGACTGGTTTGGATGAAAGTCTCTTGTGATGGACCCCATAGCCTGCGATACTACGTACTATCATCCCGAATTCACTCCAGTTTGTTCATTTCATTTGCACCGCATATTGCATTACATCCGCAACATTTAACATTTTGGATTGCCATGTTTCTACATTGATATGGCCGTTAGCATTCATGCCTTGCATTGTATAGCCTTGGTATGACTGATGGCACTCATGGACTTATCCATGTATTTCCGCTTACTCTGATATCGTATGATTCATTATCCTGTCAGTATTTCTACCTATTTCGATATTGTATGATTTATGGCATTGTATTTCATACTCGACAATTATCTTACGCACACACTTTCACCACCCACTAAGCTTTCTATAAGCTTATGTACGATAGATGCGTGCAGGTGGCATTAAGTTGCAACAACGTCGAGCATGGAGCGTGCAGTGGTCTTCTGGAGCTTTGACTTTGATATATGTATTTTCCTTTCAGCATTGTATTCAAATGTTTATATTAGTAGATATGTGATGATAATGTTGCATTTGTGATTTGAGTATACTTGTGGTTATGCTTATTACAAGTTAAATGTACATTGAAAAATCCTCCTTGTAGGATCCCATGATCGGAATCTGGCATATGGACACTGGGTGTCGAGAATGGGGTACTACGGAGGCCGTTGGCACCGAATTCGGCTATCGGGAATTTTGTGAGTCCGGTTTCTGAGATTGGGGCATGACATGGAACGAGTTCGAAATATGTTTTCATGGAAAATACTTCCCCCTCACTTACCATAATAAGAAGAATGATAAATTTCTCCGCCTTCGACAAGGGGGGATGACAGTGGCAGAATATGAAAACAAGTTCACGGAGCTAGCCAGATATGCTCCTTTGATCTTGGCAAATGAGCCGATGAGAATGCGGCGGGTTTCAGAGGGACTGCGGGCTAATATCCACACCAAGATGTGTTGCTCTAGCATTCCCAACTATGTAATGTAACGACTCGAAAAATTCCATATAAAGACCCGAGTACCACCTCAGGCAGAAATCACTCAGAATCAAATCC
Source organism: Magnolia officinalis (assembly GCA_021015155.1). Lineage (NCBI taxonomy): Eukaryota > Viridiplantae > Streptophyta > Magnoliopsida > Magnoliales > Magnoliaceae > Magnolia > Magnolia officinalis. The sequence goes on from JAJHSJ010000002.1 coordinate 64,596,329, forward strand.
ATTAGGAATTAGACAAAAGTAACTAAGTGTTAAACTAGATTAGCTATGAAATTCGCTTGATCCACTTTAAATATGATTTGCAAGACCCAAAACTTGTAGAATCATTGACGCTAGGTTACCCTGAAATCTAGGATCAATCTCATTACCCAGTTGCTCTCGGGAGCACATTGAAACTCTGTATCGGATCTAAGCCGCACGTCGAAAGTCCGAATAATACGAAGTTATATAATTAGGACAGCTTTGCTGGGCTTGACAACCATCTCGGAAATCAAATCCAAATAGTGTCCCGGGGCTATTCGCTTGAGCCCGGAGTGAAGTGTGTAAGAAAACGTGATTTTCTTTAGAAATTAAATCTAATTTAAGTAATCTGAGACTAGTCGCTTGCGGGCCTGATATAAGCAATCAGACCATCAGAATCTGACCCAAATACACCCTCAGATCAGGAGAAATTTCATACACATGGTAATGTACTTGTAATCCTGATCGAGTTCCGGTGACCGTTGAACTAAAACTAGTCCGCCACGTGTGATCTGGAAACCCGACTGGAATGAAAACTTAACTCGACCTAGATCCATAGTTAGGGAGCTTAAGTCCGACCTTCGCCTCAAGGGGGGCTCCGGAAGAGCTCCGTTGAGCTGAAACAGATGCTCTTTGGACATAACCTAAGTATACCTTGGCCCTGGGGTCATTCCCATCAGTTCTAGGCCTATATAAGGACCTTAAACCCTCTCTCATTCACTCCATACGAATTTGAGAAAACCCTAGGAGAGAGAAGAGAGTAAAGAGAGAGAAAGTGTGAGAGAAGTGGGAGGAGATTTCTGGTACTCTATCCTGCTATTCTATGTGCCTATTCATCGTTACCTAATCGTTATTCCGACGATTCTGACTTCGTTCTTAGGTAAGAAAACCTAACCTTAATTTGTTCTAGGGTTTCAATTGTTGTAAGTGGCGAGATAGCTGACTTAACTTGTGATATAGGTTGCCATTTCATCGTTGACAAAGACCTAGAGTCTCTGTCGAGTTCGTTATGGTTCTACGGCATAAGGTACGGACTATAGACGTATAGGTTATGATTTTCAAAGCTTTGAATGTCAGATAATGATAGATTCCTGATATGGGTGTTATTTCACATGCAAAATGGGATGTTCGTTTTGCGATTTAGTTATGTATGCAAATTTTGGTGTTTAACGTATTCGGTATAGTTGTAGAAAATACCGTATACGTACAAAATATGAAAGTGTGTTTGCCCTGATTAATTACTGTATGTACATGCTAGGTATATGTGTAATACTTACTCGGTGAAAGAATTTGCCCTAATACATGTTTTGGCCAATATGCGTTATGTATGTTAATAAGTGTATTCTAAGTGTTTGTGAAAATTCTTGTATGAGTAAGTACTTAGATGATAGTGCTTAGGGTAGTTGTTGAGATAGGATTCTCAACTACCTTAGAGATGTGTATGATTTCCTCCATGCAAGTTGTTTAATTTAATCGCTTACTTATGAAATGTATGTGTTTGTATTTCCTGCTTACATTGTGCTTTATAACATGCTGGTTAACATGTTTGAATTACTTTGTTAATTTTGCTTTGACTACTCCATATGTTTTTCTGGCTAAGGATTGAATGTGATTGGGGCTATGTTATAGTCCAGGCAATCGATAACAGGCTTGAAGTCGTGGCTGTGATTCATTTGCTACGCAGGACGTGTTCGACGAACCCGAGTCATACTAAAGTTGTCGGCAGTGGTTAGGCCACACGGAGAGCTTATGCACTTCATGTCGATCAACTTTGGGTGCACTCGTGCTAGTCGAGCCCGTCAACTAACCCGATGTGTCAATGTATGTTCACCATGAATGGATGCTACTGCTTGAACCTAAGGTACCAAACTCACCAGTGGAATCCCGTTAACCATGGTACCTCGATCCGCTAAGACTCATGAACCGGACATGGTGGTATGGGACACCGTGGTCAAGCTGTCGGCCTACGCTGGGGCGACGAGCCTCCCTGTAGTGACCAGTGAGCAACCCAGACTCGTGAACCGAATACGGTGGTATGGGACACTGTATTCGAGCTGTCGGCCTACACTGATTGGTGACGATCCCTTTGTAGTGACCTCGAGCATACTCTGAGTCTACGTGGGGGCGACAACCCTTCCATAACATCTAGAGTATAAACTAGGCCTGTACTGATTTGGCGACGAGCCCTTTGTAGTGACCTAGAACCACAACATCGTATGATATTACTAGGACTGACGACCCTAGAATGGATCATCAGTCGAAAAATGATATAAGGAAGGTACCTTAGTTTCCCAATCTTGCTGTATAAAAAGGACTAATAAGAACTTGGTAATCATATGCATGCACTACATTACACGTGCGTTCAGGCGTAGCAGGTCAAGCACTGAGGCAGTGTTGTTCATGCGCGAACGTGAGATGAAGTCACTGAGGGAGCGTAGGCGATGGCATGCATCATACATTCATACCATTTTTGCATTAACAAGAGTACTTAGGGATGTGTGATTTACTACTTTATCATTACTGCTTGATTGAATTGATAACATGTTAACCTTTGCTCTATGATTCCACTGAGTTGATCACTTACCCCCACGTTACGGGACGATGTTTTAAACACCAGCCAGACTCTGTCTTGATTTCAGATGACGGCATGACCCCGGAGGCAGAGCCTGACTACTACGATGATCAGGACGAGTTCTCATATATGCAGTTCTTCAGCGGTTTCGCTTAGGCTATCCGGATTGATGGGGCTACAGGGATTATCATTGTAGTTGTAATATTTTGACATTTTGATTTTTGAGAGTATTACATGTATATGGTGACTCAGTGATGTATGCATACTCTGGAGACTGATCGTGATCTTTGACTTATATACGTGTATTTATGTCTTTCAGTCTTCTACTTGCATTTTACAACTTGATCTAGAGTATGAATTACTGTTTTGGTATAATCCCACTCATGATGAAGGCACTAACATAAACAACACAGACAACATTGAATCATAAGTATATATGTTGCATAAGTGATGTTTTGGAACTCGGGAGTTGAGTTGCTACTCGACCCCCGATTTTCAGGGTGTTACGGCTAAGCTAGTAAACATGTCCCTACGATCTGAGTAGGATGGTGAGAGTCTCTCGGACACGTATGCCAATGGGCCCGAGGCCTCGGCCTGAATTACGGAACCGACCATTTCTCGGCAAGAGGCCTCGTGCAAATTCGGTTCCCAGACTACTGACTCCGCCAGTCCAATAGAGGTGATCTGATCTTTGGTGCGTCTATTGTAACAAGGTGGGCCATACAAAGCTCTTTTGTTTTATGAAGATGATGGCCAACTGCTTTACGCCGCCTCAGAAGATTGATCGTTAGCCACCACAAGTTATATCGGCTCCACCTCTACGATCTGCACCACCGGCACAGATATTCTACCGACCTCCCGTGCCTCGAAACAGGCCCCCTCAACAACCTATGATGGTGCAACCCAATCGTCCACAACAAGCTCGAGTGCATGCACTCACCACTGAGGCGTCTGAATTTGCGGTTGCAGTACCGCTAGCCTTCGAAGTCACTACACACATCCAAGGTACATCGGTATTTCCGTTGGTGGACACCAGGTCTACTATTTCGAGGATAGCATACTACATAGTCAAGCGATTAGCCTGAGCACTACCCTTATGGTTGGGGTGAGAGTCATCGTAGCAGCAGGAACTTTTACTGATGCCCTAAGCTTTGTAAGAATTACCCGATAGACTTAGGAAGCAGGGTGGTATTGTAAGTGCAATAGTTATTTGCCCCTTTAGTTGTCAAATTTTGTGGTGCCAAAAACACAATCTATGTCTTGTGTAACATGTTGATTTGTATGTTCAAGTCACTACATCAATGCTATAAGCTAAGAACCGTGATCTATTTCAAGAAGTTCAAGTTCAAGATTCTTTGTCTACTTCTGCAAGTTTCACAAAAGCTACATCAAATGTTCTTGTTCAAGTATCAAGTACAACTCAAGACTATAAAACAAGATGAAGTCCAAGGTTAAGAACATCTCAAGTTCAAGCTACATCAAAGATCTCAAGCTTCATAATCGTTAAAGGTCAACCATCATCTAAAGAAATGAAGTCTTGATGTCCATACTTCACATTTAAGGTTTGCATGACCTTAGTTTGACCATAGGGTAGGTCATTTTGAATACATAATTTGAACTGAATTATTTTATAAGTGTTTAGTTTGTTCTAAGACTAGTCCTAGACTCTCTTCGGCAAGTCCTAGAACTGGCTCGACCAGTCTAAGAAATTCCAAGACCAGTCCTAAGTTGTTGCAAATTTTCAGAATTTTTTTGTTGAGCTTCGACCAGTCCTAGAGTCTGCTCGACTGGTCGTACGAATAGTGCTAACTCATTCACGACCAGTCCTGCAGCTACGACTCAAACTCCAAACACCATTTCTGGTTTCTCACGACTAGTCGTGGGTGTGTCTTGACCAGTCGTGGAGGCCTCACGACTAGTCGTCGACACCCTAAGACCAGTCGTAAATCGGTTTTATCCGATCGTGCTTAAAATTTCAAATATGCAGTTCGACCTAGGACCAGTCGTGGTGGCCACACGACCAGTCGTAGACGCGATTTCTACATCTATAAATAGAATACGAATTTCAGAGTTTATCAATTCAATTCAAGTAAATTCAAGGTATCACTTTGAGATCGGTTTGTGTTATTTTTAAGCTACGCTGTGCTTATTTAATATTCTCTTTTTGTTAGCTTATGCATTTGATTTTGTTTTTACATTCCAATCTGATTTGAAAGAGGAATTTCTGTATTCCATCTCCTTAGAATCAAAATCAAATGTAGCTAGCCCAACTAGTTTAATTTAAAATCAATTAGAACCTAGAACCATTTTAAAGTGAGTATTGGACATTGAACTTCTATATTCGAACTTCTACTCCAATTGATTCTTTCGAGCTACTTCAAAAAGGAGAAATCCAGGTATTTTACATTATTGTAATTTTCATTATTTTTGGTTTCTTGTGAGATTGAGCCAGAAAAATCTCATTGTGTTGGTTATCTGAGGAGAGCCAGTAAAACTCAAAAAGTCAGTTTTTGAATTGTGTAAGCCCATTTGAAAGACACAATTGTGAAGGTTTTAGGTGAACCTGTGAAACCTATTTTGATAAGTGAACGCTGATATCCCCTGTGTGAGGATATTAGGAGTGGAGTAACAATTTGTGTGGCTGTCGTTTAACAGTTGGTGTACACACAGGCGAACCACTATAATTCATTGTTATTTATTTATTTATTTATTTATTCCTCTATATCAAGTTTGAGTTTTTGATACAGAGACCTTTCTAGGAATCAGGTTGTCCTACCATAAACCTTGGTTTTTGGTGTAAGGTTGTCCTTAGAACAACATTTGTATCAATCTCTTAATACTCATATATTTGAGGTTGCTTTATATTTCAGTATTGTGATTTATTTTAATCAATTGTTTATAAGGCTATCTTATTTCATTTAAATTCCGTTGTTAAAGTTTTAATTTGGTAGAATCGCCCCCCCCCCCCCCCCCCCCCCAAGGACATATAGCTAGGCCATTTCAAGTGGTATTAGAGCCTAATAGCTTGTTTTTAATTCTTTATTCTTGGATTCATTTCCTAAGCTAATGATCTAAGCTATATATAAGATGTCAAATTTTGATAGCCTTTCAGTCACTAGGCCTCCACCCTTTGATGGCTCCAACTATGCCTATTGGAAAGCCAGGATGAGGATTTTTCTTAAATCCATGGATGAAAGTGTGTGGCTTGCCACAGTGTCTGAATGGAACCCACCTACCACTGAAGTGACTGGTATCGATGGTTCAAAATCAATGAGAGTAACACCATATTTCTCATGGACCACACTTTAGAAAAGTGAGAGTAGTGCCAATGCAAAAGTACTAAATGCAATCACTTGTGCATTATCACCGGATGAGTTCAAAAGAATCATATCTTGTGATACTGCAAAGCAAGCTTGGGATATATTAGAAATGACACACGAGGGTACTTCAATTATAAAAAAATCTAAAGTCCAACTCCTCACAACCAAATTTGAAGAAATTCATATGGAGGAAAATGAAATGTTTATGGATTTTTATATAAGATTGAATGACATTGTAAACTCTATGTGGGGTCTTGGCGATAAAATCCCAGAAAGTAAAGTGTGTGCAAAGATACTACGCTCACTTCCTGAACGGTTCAACTCTAAGGTGACCGCGATCCAGGAACTTCGTGATACGGACAATATGAGGGTGGAAGAACTAGTTGGTTCTTTACAAACCTATGAGTTAAACTTTAAAGCTCCTAATGGTAAATCTATCGCTCTTAAATCTTCTAAATGTATTTCTCAAGAAAACTCTGATTTAGAAAATTCTGAAGACGATATGGCTCTTTTGGCGAAAAAGTTTTGCAAGATTTTCAAAAGTAAGAAGAGGGTTGATTTTTAGAAATCAAATGATAAGAAAAGATCTAAACCTAAATCTAAATCTTGGAAATCATTAAAAGATAGTCAATGTTACAATTGCCAAGAATATGGGCATTTAACAAATAAATGTCCTAAAAAGGACAAACCCAAAAAGATGGGTATGTTAGCTACTTGGGATGAATCCTCTGATTCTGAAGCCTCTTCTGAATCAGAAGATTCTGAAGCCTCTTCTGAATCAGAAGATTCTGAAACTGAGTCGGGCAATGAAGTCAAAGCCCTTATGACTCTAGCCAAGTTCACCTTTTCAGATCATGATGATTCTACTAGTGAAGAAAATATGAATAGTGATCATGAAAATGAAGAAGATCTGCAAGATGCTTACAATGCCCTATACAAGGAAAGTTGTAAAATTTCCGTAAAACTAAAACTTCAAAAAGAAAAGTTTTTAAAACTTAAAGAAAATTTTGAGTCTCTTATTTTAGAAAAGTCTCATATTTCAGATTGTTTTGAAAAGACTAAATGTGATTTAGAATTCAAAACCTCCCTGATTGAAAAACTTAAATCTGAAAATGATAAACTTAAGCTTGAAAACTCTTCACTTTTGAGTTCAAAGGATACATGGAGGTATGCCCAAGGAGATCCAAAGTTTGAAAAACTTTTATCTGGATCTAGAAAATGTGGCGACAGATCTAGATTGGGTTATGATAAGAATATACCATCTAAACAGAAGAATACTCCTCCTAAGTTTGTGAGAGGAGAAACCTCTAACTCAAAAGGTAAAAGTATTAATCAAAGTTTTTCTAAAAATGTTAAAACTTTTCAAAAAACCTAAAAGAAATTATGTCAACTATAAAACTCAAAACCAAAACCCTTTAGCTAAAAAAATAGTTGATTTGCTTAAGGAGCTCTTAAAATCTAACTCAGTAGGTCTTTCTTACAACAATAGACAGAAAAAGACCAACTATACTCCTAAACCCAAAACAGTTATGAAATGGGTTCCTAAGGTTACTTGCCTAGTTACCCACATTGCTTTCAAAGCTACAAGCCATTCGAAGTGATACTTAGACAGTGGATGCTCAAGGCATATGACAGGCAACAAGGCGTTATTCACAGATTTTAAATGTATGACTGATGGGTCAGTCACATTTGGTGATGGTAGCAACAGCAAGATTAATGGCCAAGGTACGGTTCAACTCTATAACTCCCCTTATTTAAGAATGTTTTATATGTTGAGGGGCTAAAACACAACCTGTTAAGCATATCTCAAATATGCGATAATAATCATAGCGTGAAATTTTCTAATAAAAGTTGTGAAATTTTAAACAAAAAGGGTTCTGTAATATTAACTAGTCGTAGGACTTCTGAAAACTGCTATATTGCAAGTGATGGAAGCTCATCTAATCAATCGTGCTACGTAGTCCATACCGATGAAACAAAATTATGACATAAACGCCTTGGACATGTACACTACCGTAATTTATACAGATTGAGCAAGGGAGAATTAATAAGAGGTCTACCTAAATTACAAAAAGTAGACAAAATATGTGGTAAATGCCAGTATGGCAAGCAAACAAGGAGCTCTCACAAAAAGGTGAACTCCAATGCCACATCTAGACCACTCGAGCTTCTCCATATGGACCTTATAGGACCTACTAGGATGGAGAGTCGAGGTAGCAAAAAATACATGCTGGTAATCATGCATGATTTTACCAGATTCACTTGGGTAGCCTTTTTTAAGGGATAAATCATAAACCCTTGATAAAGTAAAAAGGATTCTCAAAACGATCCAAACTGAAAAAGGTTCTCAAATTTGTAGGATCCGCAGTGATCATGGATCTGAGTTTGAAAATAGCAGTTTTGAGAAATTTTGTAGCGATCAGGGAATATCGCATGAATCCTTTGTGCCCAAAATACCACAACAAAATGGAATTATGGAGAGGAAAAATAGAGTGCTTCAAGAAATGGAAAATGTAATGTTGAATAATATGAAGCTCCCTAGAAATCTTTGGGCTGAAGCCGTGAATACTACGTGTTATATTATCAACCGAGTTTATACATGTAAAACTAATAATAAAATTGCTTATGAACTTTGGTTTGATAAGAAGCCTATTGTCAAATACTTTCGAGTTTTTGGCAGCAAGTGTTATATTTTGCGTGACCGTGAAAATTTGGGAAAGTTTGACACAAAAAGTGATGATGGGATCTTTTTAGGATATTCTTTAAACAGTCGTGCATATCGTGTACTGAACAATAGGACCGGTGTGATTCAAGAGTCTATTAATGTTGTCATTGATGATCACTTGAATACACCTGCCTCTAATTCAGATAATGATGAAGTTCTTTTGATTGACAAACCAGATACTTTATCAAGTCAAAATAATTCTGAATTAAGGATTGTCAAAGATCATCCAACCACTCAAATTCTTGGAAACCCTCTCACTGGTGTGCGCACTCGTAGACAATTAGAAGACATGTAACTATGTGTGTTTTACATCCCACATTGAACTGGTAAATATAAAAGAAGCTCTTTCTGATAAAAACTGGATAGTAGCTATGCAGGAAGAACTTAATCAGTTTGTTCGAAATGATGTCTGGTACCTTGTTCCTAGACCTAAAGATAAACATATTATTGGAATAAAGTTGATTTTCAAAAATAAGTCTATGAACTTGGTAATATTATTCGAAACAAGGCAAGACTGGTTGTTCAAGGGTACGCTCAAATAGAAGGGATTGATTACGATGAAACCTTTGCCCCAGTTGCTCACCTTGAATCAATCAGACTTTTTATATTCATTGCATGCTTTAGAAAGTTTAAAATTTATCAAATGGATGTAAAGAGTGCCTTTTTAAATGGTGATTTACATGAAGAAGTATATGTTGAACAACCTACAGGGTTTGAAGATCCTAAGTTTACTGATCATGTATACCGTCTTAAAAAAGCTCTGTATGGTCTAAAACAAGCTCCCAGGGCATTGTACAAAAAATTGACTAAGTTTTTACTAAGTCATAATTTTCAAATGGGAAGTGTCGATAAAACACTCTTTGTTAAGAAACATAACGATGATATCTTAATGGTTCAGATATATGTTGATGATATTATTTATGGATCAACATGTACTAACACGACTGTTGAGTTTGCAGATTCAATGAAATCTAAGTTCGAAATGAGCATGGTTAGAGAATTAAATTATTTCCTAGGGTTGCAAGTAAAATAATAACCTGATGGTATTTTTATTTCTCAAACCAAGTATGCCTTGAACTTGATTAAAAAGTTCGGATTTGAAAATGATAAGAATTTTGATACTCCTATGAGTACAACCTTAAGACTCTCAAAAGACTCTACAGGTAAAAATATAGAACCTAAACTATATAGTAGCATGATTGGCAATTTACTTTATTTAACTGTAAGTAGACCTAATATTGATTTAAGTGTTGGTATTTGTGCTAGATATCAGTCTAACCCCAAAGAATCTCTTCTAACTGCTGTTAAGTAGATTATGCGATATGTCACGAGTTCTGCTAATTTGGGTCTCTGGTATCCATATGATACTAGTGTTCAATTGGCTGGGTATTCAGATGTTGATTGGGCTGGTAATATCGATGATAGAAAATCAAACAGTGGTGGTTGTTTCTATATCGAAAATTGTTTAGTTTCTTAGTTTAGCAAGAAGCAAAGTTCTATATCGCTCTCTACTGCTGAGGCTGACTACATTGCAACTGGAAATGCATGTACTCAGCTTGTTTGGATGAAACGTATGTTAAGCGATTATGGAATTGCACAGGAATCAATGAAATTATATTGTGATAATTCCAGTGCTATAAATATTTCAAAAAACCCAATCTAGCATTCACGTACCCACATTGACATTAGGCATCATTATATTCATGAATTAGTGGAAGAAAAAGTAATCTCTTTAGACTACATTCCGACCGAGACTCAACTTGCTGACATTTTCACTAAACCGCTCGACAAAAGTAGGTTTAATAAATTGAAATTTGATCTTGGTATGTGCAATTTAAATCGAGTATTTATGCATATGTATATCATAGTTTATATATATTTAATAATTTATGGGTTTAAATTTCAAATTTTCATGAAAAATGTATATTTTTGTTAGTACATGACCAGTCGAGGACGTGCTCGACCAGTCGTGGTACGACCGGTCGAGAACGGTCCTCGACCAGTCGTGTAGCGCACTTGGACCTTTTTAATTTGGGGGAAAAACTCATCTTCCTTATTTCCTATTTCCTCTCAAACGGGCATAAGCACGACCAGTCGTACCCAACCGTCTGATTCATTAAGGTTAGTGCATCATTTGTGTTTTTCTTATAGATTCAAGTCAATATTACTTCATTTTCACTCTTGGAGTAATATATTTTGTGATTCCTTGCAATTTTGGGGTTTTATCTTGAAAAAACTAATCTAGCAAAACCCCACTTCATATATTTGGAAACTCTTTGTTTCTTTATTTCTCCTATTCCTAATGGATTCTAGAGGGAAAAAGAAAATTGTCTGTGGTCCATCATCCTCTAGATCTGTTCCTATCTCGGTGCCATCTTCGTTCACTCAAAAATGATCCCAGACATGTACGGGATTTGCGTATGCGCAATGTAATTGTTGAAAAAGTTATCGATCTTAACCACATTGCTCCTTTTAGTATCCTTCCTCTTCTTTAATCTGTAGGTTAGGATAACATCCTACATTGGGGTGGGCCTGCATGCCAATTCATTGCACATGTTATGTGTGCATGTATCTCTGAATTTTCAACTGATAATTTAACGTTTAATATTGATACTAGAGAAGGTCCATTTACTGTAGACCGTCATCTGATTGCGGATCTAATAGAAATACCTATTAATGCTGAAGGCATCCCTATTCATACTCTAATGGAAAAACCTTCAAATCAGAAAAACGGATGTTAACCAGAGATTTATGTAATATGGACGTTCAATGGACACATAAAGGAAATGCGCTCCCCGAAAAGTATTTGTTACCCAAATACAGAGTTCTCCACAGAATTTTTATTTCAAATTTGTATCCTCGTTCAGGTAACAAAACAGAACTGACTTCCTTTATGGTTCAAGTTTTGCATTCTATCGTCACTGGAACTAAAGTCTGTCAGCCTTCTTTCATATGTCATTTCATCATTCAATTTCGTCTCCATACAGGATACAGTGATATTCCTTTTGCATATCTTATGATTGTGTTAGCTACTCACATGCTAGTTGATATGCCTGTCGGAGAGGCTCCTATTCATCATCTTCTGTTCAACAATACTAATTTAAATAAGATGAAATTGGAATTGGCACCTAGCCAAAGAGATGTGGGTGGTGGTGGTGTTGAAGTAGGGAATGAAGAAGAAGGTGGTGATCTTCCTGATGATGTTAATATGGATGACATTTTTGTTGATATTGAATCAGACTCTGCAAATGATCCTGACTTTGAGCCATCTGATTTTGATGCTCGTCTTCGTGCACTTGAGGAGAAGGTTGAGAATATGAATGTTGCCTGTGATTTACAATTTAAATATACGCACAAGTATCTTAGGCGCTTAAACAAGGGGCTTCATTAACTTGATTCTACCATTCCTGCTCCTTCTTCAGGATCTGATTGATTGGTTTATTATCCTTTGGTCTGTAATAACTTTTATAGTACTTTACTTTTGTTGGTTATGCACTTAGATTTTACAAGTGTGTGAGATTAACTTTTGTTTATACTGGATTATGTTATATGCTTTTTGAACATGTTTATTTTATTCTCATATCTTACACAGTTAACTCCTTTATTACTCTCTTATTGGACTTCCAGTTCCATTTATTCCTTTCTTCCTTTGTCATATTGTGACAAAAAGGGGGAGAATATGTTTTGGTAATGCATAGTGGCATATGTTAGTAGCATATAATTTAATTGCATATAATTTATTTGATTCTTAGTGTGCTACTATTGAGCGTCAAATATTGCATATCAGACTCTAGTTGTTGCCCGGATTTATGAAAATGTTACTGTTAACGACCTGATTTAATCATTTTTTTTATGTTGGATGTATTTACGAACTTGGATTGAAATAGGGTGCTAAAGGTAGGGAATAAACGCTCAAAGGTCACAAAGGCAAGGGACGGACCCCAGGGGACCAAGATCAACGCCAGAGATCCAAGAAAATCAAGAAATTGAAGCTCAAGTGGCCCGAAATTGGTCCAGAATGCAAGATCACAGGGTTCCCACCAGCCGTTTGTCCCAAAACTTCATACACAGCCTGAAGAACATAAATTAACCGCACATGTAGAATTTTGGCCGTTGGATCCTGGTGGAAGTGGCCTAATGGATAGATCATCCCTCAGAATCATGATTCTGGGCCCACTTGCTATCTGGATATGCTTCATCTCTGGTCTCCATGGTTTAAATGATATGACAAAATGGATGGATGGAACAGATTTCATATATACATCATGGTAGACCCCACAAGGGGGGCGTGCGAGTGTATAGGCGGTGCACTCCCGCGGTGCACCGCATTCACTGGAATTGGTCAGATGCGGCTGACCCGAATTCCGTTTTCAAAACGGAAACAGCGAAGACGCTGTTCGCAACAGGGCATCCACTGTGATGTTTTGTGGGCCACCACCTTCGATTAAGCCATTAATCCGGACCGACCATTCGTTTCACGAGGTCAAACCGACCGTGCCCTGTTCTACATATGAATTTCCCCAGATATTTTGTGTCCTTGAAGGATCCAAACGGAGAATGGAAGGCTGAATGAAAACTACGTGGGGCACACCGAAATAGATTCAAAATTAGTCATTTTCGACCGAAATTGCGAGGGTAATATAATGAACAGAGTGGATTATTCGAAGAAACCCGATAGTGGGCCCCACCATCAGTCCAGCGCAGAAATAGCGTTGATTCTGCGTCCGAAAAAACCGGCCATTGTTAGCCGCTGTGTGATCTTGATCGTGGTCGAAATCACGATCTGTACAGTCCAGAATGTCCACAGGGAGGCCATAACCCTGTCCAAGAAGTTCGTTTTGAGAGTTTTTGACGGCTAGTGTCTCATACTTGGTTCAAACGTAAGTGGCTTGTGGTTACCTACACAAACGCGGTTGTGTTGCGGAAGAAAAAGATTTGCACCAACTCCTAGTCACAACCTGCTATTTTTTCCCCTATAAAAAGGACAGCGGCTGAGAGATTGGGGGACGGCTGGAATTTGGAAGACTTTTGAGGAAGCAAGGGGGATATCTGGGCTTGGACGTGGAAGTGAAGAGGCAGCCAGCTGGGAGTGTTTTTTTTTCTTTGTCTCTCTTTTGTTTATTTTGAAGAGACTAGCCTAATTATGTCTTTCTTAGGCTAAACCTCTTAGCTAGGGCTAAGAGGTGAAGCTTGTAGCGTGATGGGAGAATTTGGGCTTATGCCTTTTGTTTAGACTGACTTGATTTTGATTTAGTTTTATTATGGGAATGTTCTTAGTTTTTAATGGTCTGTTATGACTGAAATTATAATGGGTTTACGATAGCTTTGAGCATGTTCTTTTCCTCTTTATGTTTATGACGTCAGGAAGCCCTGTTGTTCACCATCGTCTCTTGGGCATGGTCGGATGACGGTACCCTTCCTAACCTTCATGGCATGTTGATTGGTTGGTAATTAGTTTAATTCTGTTGTTTGCTTTGTCTCTTGGGCATGGTTTGGTGATGGAATCCATCCTAATTGATATACCTTTCATCTCTTGGAAACTATAATAACGTCAGTTCAGTTTAATTTCCATGATTTTTGAAGCAGGCATAAGATCTCCCTGATCTCTATAAGTGGATCCTCTGAATCCCTAGTGTCCCTCCTCTGAATTTCTCCTAAGTTTTAGATAATAATTTCACAATTATTTCTCAAAATACAATCGGTTTAGATTTCATCTCATTCTAGTTCTAGTTCTAATTATTTTCAGATAACGTATAGGTTTCAGTCCCTATGGATTCGACCTCGGTCTTACCGAGTTTATTACTACATCACAACCCTATACTTGGGGAGTGAACAAGTTTTTGGCGCCGTTGCCGAGGACTGACGGTTACGATTTTCTGAAATTAACTGGATTAGGATTAGTGTAAGATTAGGACTCTTTTAATTTTAGGATTTTTTTTAGTTTTAGAATTTCCAGGCTTTCCTTTTAGAAATTTCTTATTTTTAGTAACTTTCTAATTTCTTTAAGTATTAGATAGTCTTTGTTTTCTTTTTAGAAACTAACCCAATTCTCTTGTTTTGTAGACTCTGATAGACTTCTAAATTGGTAACTTTCTTCTTCTTTCCTTTTTATTTATAGAGTAGGATTTGTCTTCCTTTTTAGGTAATTTCTAATTCTAAAATTCTTTTAGAATCTAACCTTGTCTCCTATTTTATTATTAGAAATTTTCTGTTTAGAAACTAACTTTCCTGCTTTATAGGTTTTTTTTAGAAATTTCTAATTTGGTAAGCTCTTTCTAATTCTCAAATTTCCTTCATTTCTCACTTATTTCCTAGTTTAGAATTTCCTAATTTGTTTAGAAGTTTTCTACTTTTTTTTAGGGATTGCTCTTTTCTAGTTTAGAACTTAGTTGATTACTATTTTTCATCTTAAGAATTTTTCACTCTTAGGCTTACTATCCTTAGAAACTAACTTGTTTTGTTTTATTTTGCAGGTTTTAACTTAGGGACTTCAATTTGGTAACTTCCTTCCAACCCTCTCTTCTTTCTAGTTTTTATTTTTCTTTCTTAGGATTAGGTTTAGAAATTAATTGAGGGCTGCGAGTGTTTCATGCCTAAGTGGGCTCGTGACAACACTCGACGTCTCTTGACTGAAGGAGGATTAGTCGAGGGGTTAACTGTACATCGCAGGACTACACATCGCTCGAATTCCCCTGAGTTAATTGAGGTTATGACTGCAAATCAACCTCAAGCACTACCTCACCATAGGGATGAGGAAGTACATGATGAGAATGAGGTGCATCAAGCACCCCTGCCTCGTACTTTACGAGATTATTAACAACCAGCGGGGGTGAGTACACCCTCATGTATGATTTTTCCTGAAAACACAGGACAGATGGACATCAAGCCAAGAGTTATCCAACTCCTTCCTAAATTGCATGGGCTTGAATCAGAAAGTCCATACTTACATTTGAAAGAGTTCGATGAGATTATAGCCACCTTATACTTTCCCAATGTATTCGAGGATACAATCAGGCTGAAACTCTTTCCTTCTTCCTTGAAAGAGAAGGCTAAGACGTGGCTACATTCACTGCGTCCTCGATCCATTGGCACATGGAATGATATGCAGAGGGAATTCATAAAGAAATTCTTCCCACATCATAAAATAATTACCCTCAGAAAAGCAATCATGAACTTTGCCCAAAAGGAAGATGAAACATTCTTCCAATGTTGGGAAAGGTTTAAGGATCTGGTCAGTTCATGCCCACAACACGGCTTTGAAACATGGCACATTACAAATTTTTTCTACGATGGACTGACATCTTCCACGCGCCAAATGGTCGAGACAATGTGCAATGGAGAGTTCATTAATAAAGATGTCGACGAGGAATGGGACTACCTCGACAGTCTGGCTGAAAAAACACAATCTTGGGACTATTACCCAAAATCAAACACCACGTCTAGGCCAACTCAATCTAAGGAGAAAGGTGGATTATATCTCCTGAAAGAAGAGGATGATCTCAATTACAAAGTGACTAATCTCATAAGAAAATTTGAGGCCATGGAAGGAAAGAAGGATAAGGTCAATGAAATTGTTTGCGGCATCTGTGATTGCAACATTCACACAACTGAAAACTGTCCTACAATACCTGCCTTTCGAGGAGTGTTGAATGAACAAGCCAATGCCGTGAACAATTATCAAAGACCTTTTACTGGACCTAACTCCAATACATATAATACTGGTTGGAAAAATCATCCAAACTTTAGTTGGAGAAATGGACAAACGGCTACCCCCCAAGGTTTTTTCAATCAAAATCCAATTCAGGGGAAACCTCAAGAAGAATCGGTTCAAAATTCCATACAAGAGCTTGCTCAGGCGATACGAGGATTTACAAATTTTATGTAAAAGATAGATTCTCGTATGACGGTTGTAGAAAAGGGGATGCTTCCTGCACAACCTCTCCCCAATCCTAAACCGCAGTACGAGATAAATGATCCCAGCTCTTCAAATCAAATGGGGCACGCTAAATCCATCACCACTCTTAGGTGTGGGAAGATCATTGATAAAACCCTTCCGGTTAGGCCTGAAAAGCCCCAAGAACCAGAAGAGGACAATAATGATGGATCTAGTGATACCCCACAAAAATTAGAATCGAAACTTCTAGAAAAGCCAGTTGCTCCGTTCCCCCAACGGTTGGTTGCACCAAAACGTCTTTCTAACTCTCAGGTATTCTAGAGGTGTTGAAACAAGTGAAAGTCAACATTCCTCTACTTGATGTCGTAAAACAGATTCCTTCATATGTAAAATTTCTGAAAGACCTATGTACGACCAAAAGATGGCAGAGTATTCAAAAGAAGATTTTCTTGACTGAGAAAGTGAGTGCCATCCTGAAGCAAGACATGCCGCATAAATTCAAGGATCCCGGTAGCCCAACCATATCATGTGTAATTAAGAACCATCGAATTGATCACGCACTTCTTGACTTAGGAGAGAGCGTCAATCTGATTCCCTACTCGGTATACAAACAGTTAGGTTTGGGTGAATTAAAACTCACCCTAACCACACTACAACTTGCCGATCACCCTGTTCGTGTACCAAGAGGGATTATTGAGGATATGTTAGTCCAAGTTGATAGATTTTACTACCCTATAGATTTTATTATCCTGGACACCGAACCCATCAATAACATGAGCACTCAGATTCCCGTCATTCTTAGTCGCTCATTCCCTGCCACGTCAAATGCAATCATCAATTGCAGGAATGGTGTCATGACTATGTCTTTTGGAAATTTGACATTGGAGTCAAACATCTTTTTCAATAATGGCAACAACTTAGAGGATGATGACGATATCCACGACATTAACATGATTGACTCTTTCGTGAAAGATACAACACCTCTGACCTTATCCTCCGACCCTCTAGAGACGTGCCTGGCCCACTCCCATGAGTTTGATGATGATATGATTAGGGAGACATGTGCCTTGCTGGATACTGCACCGGTACTTAAAGTTAACCAGTGGAGGCCATAATTTGAAGAATTGCCACAAACTGATGTCATGCCTCTACCGTCTAACCTCAAGACACCGAAGCTTGACCTAAAACCTTTACCCTCTGATTTGAAATATGCCTATTTAGGTCAAGATGAGACATACCCGGTGGTGATCTCTGCCCCCCTGGAGAAAGAACATGATAGTATGCTCATATCTACTCTCATTCAGCATAAAGGAGCCCTAGGATGGACGTTCGCGGACCTCAAGGGAATCGACCCCTAGATTTGTACTCACCACATATATCTTAAAGATAATGCGAAGACCGCTTGGCAACCACAACGTAGACTGAAGGAAGTGGTTAAGGCCGAGGTCCTCAAACTATTGGATGTGGGTATGATATATCCTATATCTGATAGTCAATGGGTGAGTCCAACTCAGGTGGTTCCTAAGAAGTCCGAAATCACCATCGTAGCCAATGCTAATAATGAACTCGTGCCAACTAGAGTCACTACTGGTTGGAGAATGTGCATTGACTACAAGAAATTAAATACCGTCACGAGGAAAGACCACTTTCCTTTACCATTCATTAATCAGATCCTGGAAAGGTTAGCCGATCATTCCTATTACAGTTTCCTTGACGGATATTTGAGCTATAACCAAATTGAAATCGCCCTTAAGGACCAGGAAAAGACCACATTTACCTGCCCCTATAGCACCTTTGCTTACAGAAGGATGCCAACCGGTTATGTAATGCCCCTGCCACCTTTCAGCGATGTTTGCTGAGTATCTTTTCTGACATGGTGGGGAAATACCTAGAGGTCTTTATGGACGATTTCTCTGTTTTCGGTTCATCTTTCAGCGAGTGCTTATAGAATCTCAAATGTGTGCTGAAAAGATGTGAAGAAAAGAATCTGGTACTTAATTGGGAGAAGTGTCATTTCATGGTTCATAAGGGGATTGTCCTTGGACATATCATCTCGTCCAAGGGAATTGAGGTAGATAAGGCAAAAATCGATCTTATCTCTAATCTACCTCCACCCAAGAACATCAGGGACGTGCGATCATTCTTAGGCCACGCAGGATTTTATAGGCGATTCATAAAGGACTTTAGTCTCCTCTCTCGTCCTTTATGTAATCTTCTTCAAAAGGATGCTCCATACGAGTGGACTGAGCCATGCCAGGAAGCTTTCACCAAGCTTAAAGGCACGTTAACCACTGCACCCATCATGCAACCACCCGACTGGAGCCTTCCTTTTGAGCTTATGTGCGACGCTTCTGATTATGCTCTTGGAGCAGTTCTAGGCCAGAGAAAAGATAAGAGGCCCTACGTCATCCATTACGGGAGTAGGACTTTAAATCCTGCCCAAGTGAACTACTCGACTACGGAAAAAGAACTCTTAGCCGTAGTGTTAGCCTTGGACAAATTTAGGTCCTATTTGATTGGATCCAAGATCATTATCTATACAGATCACGCGGCACTTAATGAACTTCTTTCGAAGAATGATTCTAAGCCCCGCCTGATATGATGGATCTTCTACTCCAAGAATTTGATTTGAAAATTAAAGATAAAAAGGGAGTAGAGAATGTAGTGGCCGATCACCTTTCTCGCCTTAATACCTCTGATTCCCTTGAGGCGACCCATATCAACGACATGTTCCCTGAACAACTGTTCAGAGTCTCCCATTCACCTTGGTTCGCTGACATCGCTAATTATCTTGCCACAGGTTCCATACTAACACATTGGACTGCGCGAGATAAGAAGAAGTTTTTCACTGAGGTGCGCAACTTCTTCTGGGATGATCCATACTTGTTTAAATATTGCCCAGACCAAATCTTGAGGAGATGTGTGCCAGACAATGAGCATCAGAGTGTCATCTCCTTCTGTCACTCACAAGCCTGTGGTGGTCACTTTTCTGCTAAAAAGACCACGGCCAAGATTCTGTAGTGTGGCTTCTATTGGCCCACTATGTTCAGGGACACTCATGAGTTTTGCAAAGCTTGTGAGCGTTGTCAGAAATTGGGAGCATTGTCCCGTCAAAATATGATGCCCTTGAATCCCATTCTTATCATAGAGGCATTTGATTGCTGGGGCATCGATTTCATGGGGCCATTCCCCCATCTTTTGGGAATTTATATATTTTGCTTGCCGTAGACTATGTCACTAAATGGGTCGAAGCGATTCCGTGTCGAACTAATGACCATCGCACGGTTATTAAATTCCTAAAAGAAAACATCATTTCCCGATTCGGAACGCCTCGAGTCATCATTAGTGATGGGGGCTCACAATTTTGTAATAGGCCATTCGAGAGTTTAATGAAGAAATACGGTATCTCTCATAAGGTGAGCACCCCATACCACCCACAGACAAGTGGGCAAGCTGAGATTTCTAATAGGGAGATCAAACATATTTTGGAGAAAACGGTTAACCCTGATCGTAAAGACTGGTCAATTCGATTGACCGATGCCTTATGGGCTTACCGTACTGCTTTTAAAACCCTATTAGAATGTCTCCCTTTAGACTCGTCTATGGGAAGGCTTGCCACTTGCCTGTGGAGTTGGAACATAGAGCCTACTGGGCGATCAAAAATCTAAATTTTAATCTAAACAACGCTGGCTCACTACGCAAACTTCAATTAAATGAACTTGAAGAAATTCGGAACGACGCGTACGAGAACTCAAGAATTTACAAGGACAGAATTAAGGCGTTTCATGACCAACATATTCTACGGAAATCATTCACGCCAGGTCAGAAAGTCCTTTTGTATAATTCTCGATTACATCTCTTTCCGGGTAAGCTTCGATCTCGTTGGACCGGCCCTTACATTGTTGTTACTGATTATCCTCATGGGGCCGTCGAGATAAGAGACCCCGACAATGGCAAGGAGTTTAAAGTAAATGGACATCGCTTAAAGCCATTTGGCGAGAAATTTGATTCAGAGGACATGTCCATGCCTCTGAATGATCCTGTTTACCAGGACTGATCTCCTAGTCTGATGGAGGTATTGGTAGGTTTATCGCTTTCATAGGACTAGGGTAGTTGCTTTATTTGTCTGGCTGAAGACGGTAAACTTAGCGCTCTTGGGGGCAACCCAGCTTTTCAATTCATTTCATTTTTCCTAGTTAGTTAGTTCAATGTTTGTGGGTAACATTACTGCAAACCCTTACGAGACTACAACTCGTCCACTAGGGGCAACCTAGGGGTTTAAAGGCTTGTTGCATATGCTAAATGCAATCGAGAGTACCTGCGAAACTGGTATAGGTAGGATTTTATTTTTGTTATTTCTGTTTTACTTTCTCTCTTGTGCTGATCCGCTTTTACGTTACTATCCTTGGAAAGTCTTTCTTGAATCGTCATCCAGGTACTATCTTTCCATCACTTCTCATTTACTTTCGTTGTCCCATGTGCATAGCATGCTCATACCTTTTACATTGAGGACAATGTAGACTTTTGGTTGGGGGTTGTGGGAGATTAGGTTACCAATCAGTGTTTTCTTGGTCTTGAGCAAAAATTGTGAAAATTTTTAAATTTTTTCTGGAATTTCTTATAAATTCGAAGTGATTTTAACGGTCATCTTGGATTTAGAATTACAAGATAAGTGATGTTGGCAATTTATGTCTCTTAGATTCAGTATCTGTTAGATTTCACAGTTAAGTTTAAATTGTTAATCCAGAATTAGAAATTGTAAACATTGATAGAGTCATGATTTCACAAGACACATCTCGCTTACACATTAGGGTTTCAGTTCGATATTGAATGATTAAAATGGTAATCACCAAGCATGAAAGGAACCAGCCTGAAAAATTTTAACATCGTTATAAAGAAGAACTGAAAGGGTTGGGAGAATAATCTTCACCATAGGTTTGCTCCCTATAGGTGTAAGTTTAATTCTCCATGGATGATATGTGAAAAGGTTTAGGTGTACGGTCTTCACCATAGGTTTACTCCCTATAGGTGAGGATTGTATTCCTTTCTTGGCATTACTTTTAAAAAAAAATTAATAATAATAATATCAAAGGCTGAAAGAAAGAAAAAGAATGATCTATGAGGGACGTTTTAGTTTAGGTTTTGGGTGTCCTGAATACTCTTGCTGGTTACCAATGATATCCTGAAATAACAAATTGAATCTTAATGTTGACAAGCCGAGATTACCCTATACACTCACGGAACTCAATGTTTAGAATTATTCTAGTTAATGGATTAATATTTGAACTTGATTATGAAGTTACCGTGAGCTGGATTCCAGGAGAAATTTGTGCCCAACAGTCGTGAATCTCAGATTTCTAGTATCTGGATTATTTTCTAAATCACTCGAGTTCTTAGAAATTGTTCGATAATTTTCAATTTATTTTTGCATACTTTGCTCGGGACTAGCAAAACGCTGGTTGGGGGTTGTGTTGAGCGTCAAATATTGCATATCAGACTCTAGTTGTTGCCCGGATTTATGAAAATGTTACTGTTAACGACCTGATTTAATCGTGTTTTTTATGTTTAATGTATTTACGAACTTGGATTGAAATAGGGTGCTAAAGGTAAGGAATTAACGCTCAAAGGTCACAAAGGCAAGGGACGAACCCCAGGGGACCAAGATCAACGCTAGAGATCCAAGAAAATCGAGAAATTGAAGCTTAAGTGGCCCAAAATTGGTCCAGAATGCAAGATCACAGGGTTCTCACCAGCCGTTTGTCCCAAAAGTTCATACACAGCCCGAAGAACATAAATTAACCGTACATGTAGAATTTCGGCCGTTGGATCCTGGTGGAAGTGGCCTAATGGATAGATCATCCCTCAGAATCATGATTCTGGGCCCACTTGCTATCTGGATATGCTTCATCTCTGGTCTCCACGGTTTAAATGATATGACAGAATGGATGGACGGAGTAGATTTCATATATACATCATGGTGGACCCCACAAGGGGGGCGTGCGAGTGTATAGGCGGTGCACTCCCGCGGTGCACCGCATTCGCTGGAATTGGTCAGATGCGGCTGACCCGAATTCCGTTTTCAAAACGGAAACAGCGAAGACGTTGTTCGCAATAGGGCATCCACTGTGATGTTTTGTGGGCCACCACCTTCGATCAAGCCATCAATCCGGACCGACCATTCGTTTCACGAGGTCAAACCGACCGTGCCCTGTTCTACATATGAATTTCCTCAGATATTTGGTGTCCTTGAAGGATCCAAACGGAGAATGGACGGCTGAATGAAAACTACATGGGGCGCACCGAAATAAATTCAAAATTAGTCATTTTCGACCGAAATTGCGAGGGTAATATAATGAACGGAGTGGATTATCCGAAGAAACCCGATCGTGGGCCCCACCATCAGTCCAGTGCAGAAATAGCGTTGATTCTGCGTCAGAAAAAACTGGCCATTGTCGGCCGCTGTGTGATCTTGATC
Source organism: Magnolia officinalis (assembly GCA_021015155.1). Lineage (NCBI taxonomy): Eukaryota > Viridiplantae > Streptophyta > Magnoliopsida > Magnoliales > Magnoliaceae > Magnolia > Magnolia officinalis. Next base: position 64,619,333 of record JAJHSJ010000002.1, read on the forward strand.
GTGATCGAAATCACGATCTGTACCATCTAAAATGTCCACAGGGAGGCCATAACCCTGTCCAAGAAGTCCATTTTGAGAGTTTCTGACAGCTAGTGTCTCATACTTGGTTCAAACGTAAGTGGCTTACGGTTACCTACACAAACGCGGTTGTGTTGCGGAAGAGAAAGATTTGCACCAACTCCCAGTCATAACCGGCTGTTTTTTCCCCTATAAAAGGGCAGCGGCTGAGAGATTGGGGGACGGCTGGAATTTGGAAGACTTTTGAGGAAGCAAGGGGGATATCTGGGCTTGGACGTGGAAGTGAAGAGGCAGCCAGCTGGGAGTGTTTTTTTTCTTTGTCTCTCTTTTGTTTATTTTGAAGAGACTAGCCTAATTATGTCTTTCTTAGGCTAAACGTCTTAGCTAGGGCTAAGAGGTGAAGCTTGTAGCGTGATGGGAGAATTTGGGCTTATGCCTTTTGTTTAGACTGACTTGATTTTGATTTAGTTTTATTATGGAATGTTCTTAGTTTTTAATGGTCTGTTATGACTGAAATTATAATGGGTTTGCGATAGCTTTGAGCATGATCTTTTCCTCTTTATGTTTATGACGTCAGGAAGCCCTATTGTTCACCATTGTCTCCTGGGCATGGTCGGATGACGGTACCCTTCCTAACCTTCATGGCATGTTGATTGGTTGGTAATTAGTTTAATTCTGTTGTTTGCTTTGTCTCTTGGGCATGGTTTGGTGATGGAATCCATCCTAATTGATATACCTTTCATCTCTTGAAAACTATATCAACGTCAGTTCAGTTTAATTTCCATGATTTTTGAAGCAGGCATAAGATCTCCCTGATCTCTATAAGTGGATCCTCTGAATCCCTAGTGTCCCTCCTCTGAATTTCTCCTAAGTTTTAGATAATAATTTCACAATTATTTCTCAAAATACAATCGGTTTAGATTTCATCTCATTCTAGTTCTAGTTCTAATTATTTTCAGATAACGTACAGGTTTCAGTCCCTGTGGATTCGACCTCGGTCTTACCGAGTTTATTACTACATCACAACCCTATACTTGGGGAGTGAACAACTACTCAGGGGGAGTAAGTGATTTGTGCCAGTTAATGACAACTGGTGCATAATTCTTTAATGATAATCATGCTCTAACTTGTCTACTTTTATAACTGGTGCATGATTCTTTGTGTTCATAATGATCATATTCTGGTTAAGTGTGTTTTGTCACAAATTTGACAAAGGCGGAGATTGTAAGTGTAATAGTTATTTGCCCCTTTGGTTGTCAAATTTTTTGATGCCAAAAATACAATCTATGTCTTGTGTAGCATGTTGATTTGTATGTTCAAGTCACTACATCAATGCTACAAGCTAAGAACGGTGATCTACTTCAAGATGTTCAAGTTCAAGATTCTTTGTCTACTTCTGTAAGTTTCACAAAAGCTACATCAAATGTTCTTGTTCAAGTATCAAGTACAACTCAAGACTATAAAACAAGATGAAGTCCAAGCTTAAGAAGATCTCAAGTTCAAACAACATCATAGAGCTCAAGCTTCATAATCTTCAAAGGTCAACCATCATCTAAAGAAATGAAGTCTTAATGTCCATATTTCACATTTAAGGTTTGTATGACCTTAGTTTGACCTTAGGGTAGGTCATTTTGAATACATAATTCTAACTGAATTATTTTATAAGTGTTTGGTCTGTTCTAAGACTAGTCCTAGACTATGTTCGACTAGTCCTAGAACTGGCTCGACCAGTCCAAGAAATTTCAAGACCAGTCTTAAGTTATTGCAAATTTTTGAAATTTTTTGGTTAAGCTTCGACCAGTCCTAAGTTATTGTAAATTTTTGAAATTTTTTGGTTAAACTTCGACCAGTCCTGGAGTCTGCTCGACCGGTCGTAGGAATAGTGCAGACTCATTCACGACCAGTCCTGCAGCTACGACTCAAACTCCAGCAAACATTTCTGGTTTCTCACGACCAGTCGTGGGTGTGTCTTGACCAGTCGTGGAGGCCTCACGACCAATCGTGGACACCCTTAAACCATTCGTGGAATGGTTTTATCCAATCGCGCTTAAAATTTCAAAAATATAGTTCAACTTGGGACCAGTCGTGGTGGCCACAGGACCAGTCATAGATGCGATTTCTACATCTATAAATAGAACACGGATTTCAGAGTTTATCAATTCAATTCAAGTAAATTCAAGGCATCACTCTGAGATAAGTTTGTGTTATTTTTAAGCTACGCTGTGCTTATTTAATATTCTCTTTTTGTTAGCTTATGCATTTGATTTTGTTTCTACATTCCAATCTGATTTGAAAGAGGAATTTCTGTATTCCGTCTTCTTGGAATCAAAATCAAATATAGCTAGCCCAACGGGTTTAATTTAAAATCAATTAGAACTTAAAACCATTTTAAAGTGAGTATTGGACATTGAACTTCTATATTCGAACTTCTACTCCGATTGGTTCTTTCGGGCTGCTTCAAAAAGGAGAAATCCAGGTATTTTACATTATTGTAATTTCTATTATTTTTAGTTTCTTGTAAGATTGAACCAGAAAAATCTCATTGTGTTGGTTATCTGAGGAGAGCTAATAAAACTCAGAAAGTGGGTTTTTGAATTGTGTAAGCCCATTTGAAAGACACAATTATGAAGGTTTTAGGTGAACCTATTTTGATAAGTGAACGCTGATATCCCCTATGTGAGGGTATCAGGAGTGGAGTAGCAATTTGTGTGGCTATTGTTTAACAGTTGGTGTACACACAGGCGAACCACTATAATTCTTTGTGTTTTGTGGTTGTATGGTTATTTAATTTTTGTATCTTTTATCATTCAAAGCTGTGGAATGTATGTGTAGATGTGAATGTTGTAATATTTACATTTCAAGCATTATGGGGAATGTTGTAATAACCTAGATATAATTTCTTTGTTATTTATTTATTTGTTTATTTATTCCTTTATATCAAGTTTGAGTTTTTGATACAAAGACCTTTCTAGGAATCAGGTTGTCCTACCATAAACCTTGGTTTTTGGTGTAAGGTTGTCCTCAGAACAACATTTGTATCAATCTCTCAATACTCATATATTTGAGGTTGCTTTACATTTCAGTATTGTGATTTATTTTATTCAATTGTTTATAAGGCTATCTTATTTCATTTAAATTCCATTGTTAAAGTTTTAATTTGGCATAGTCCTATTCACCCCCCTCTAGGACATATAGCTAGGCCATTTCAGAGGACACCATGACTGGTCGTAGGACCAACAAATTTTTGAAATTTTGAGCGCGATAAGATAAAGCTGTTCCACAACTGGTCATAGGACCTTCACGACCGGTCAAGGAACCTCCATGACTGGTCGTGTGGAACAAGATTTAGTTGTTGGACTTTGAGTCAAGGCTGTAGGACTGGTTGAGAACAAGTCGAGCACTGTTCACACGACCGGTCGAGCAGTCTCCAGGACTGGTCGAGGTTTAACAAAAAATTCTGAAAATTTTAAACAAACTTAGGTCTGATCGAGGAATTTCTTGGACTGGTTGAGCTAGTGCTAGGACTAGTCGAACAGAGTTCAAGACTAGTCGAGAAACAGTCTATTCACTTATAAAATGAGTCAATTGAATTATATATTTAAAATGACCTACCTTATGGTCAATCTAGGGTCATTCATACCTTATACATGATGTATGGACATTGAAACTTCTTTTCCTTCAGTTGATAGTTGATCTTTGAAGTTCGCGAAGCTTGTGATGATTACACATGATGAACCTTGAACATGAAACCTTTTGAAGCTTCAACTTGAATTATATTCAACCTTGAATTTGTAACTTTAAGAAGCTTGAACTTGAAATATCTTGAATCTTGAGCTTGAGGTTCAAAGTAAAAGACTTTGTCTTAACTTGAAGCTTGAACTATGAATCTTAAACATTGAACACACACTTGATGTTGTACTCGAACATGACGATGTAAACTTGCATTTCTTAAAGTAAAGATCTTTGTTCTTGAGTGATGCATAGTCTTCATTATGTAGATTAGCTACACAAGACACAGATTCCAAGAGAGGTTTTGGCACTACAAAATTTGATAATTATAGGAGCAAGAAACCATAGCACTTACAACATATCTAGGCTATTTTCAATGTCATCAAACTCCCCTTCGATGTCATTAAACTTAACCTTCGATGCCATTAAAGGTGTCCTCTATGCCATTGAGAAATTCAGAAATAAATCCAATTTCTTGTTAGACTATTATGTCTCTCAATCGATGTCATTGAGGGGTCCTTCGATGTCAATGAACTTACCCTTTAATGCCATCGAAGGTACCTCGATGCCATCAAGAAAATCAGAACAAAATACAATATGTTGTTAGGCAGTTTTGACTCTCGATTGATGTCATCGAGTAAGCCTTCAATGTCATTAAAGACAGTTCGATGGCAGCTCGATGCCATTAAACATCAATCGAAAACTGCTATTTGTGGGTTATCTTTTACACAGCAGCTTCGCTCCTCTTCTAGCTTTATTTAGCATATTTCTCTTGGTCTTCTAAGGCTAATGGATGATCAATTAGGTATTCTTATTAGGTCAAGATCATCTATAGGTATATGGGTTATTTTAGGTCAAGGGTTAGGTTACTTAGGCACCTGTTTTACCTGTTCTTTACTCCTTGATGATATGTCTTCTCTTGTGTCTTTGGTTTTCACTTTCCAAATTCTCAACCGACTACTTGACACAATGACTCACGTGATTGACAAATAAGGTGTAAAAATCAGTGCATTAACACAAATCTCTAAAAGGATGGTGCAAACCATCATTCACTCATGTGCAATATGGGTTGTAAGATTGTTTGAGCACTTTATTAAACATAGTTTGTGTTGATGCTCAAATCTGGTCGATCATACCTCACCTCTTGCAAGCCGCTAAGTATCTGTAATTTAATGGAGATCAAGAGAATACACTAGGGGCACCAGTTAAGGTCAAGGACCCTTCGATGCCTAAGTCAAGCGTATGGACTCACAGTAGGTGTAGTAGAATTTGTATGTTTGTGTATACCTTATTCCATGTCGGGGCCCTATTTACAAGATCTCTTAATCACTTGCATGTTTTTGTTGGTTTCATGGATATGATGGAGGGCCCGTATTAGAGTCGGACTCTAATTTCAAGAATATCTCTGACTTTACCTCGATCGACGTGATTTTTGGTTATAACCTTGTCGGATCGGTCCTATCTTTATATGTTGTAAGATTCTCTCTGGATATTTCTATTTTGAGGTTGAAGTTGGTACCCAAGGTCGAAATTGGTAACTGAGGTCTGTACCCGAGGTCGAGATTGAGGTCGGTACCTGAGGTCAAGGTCATCTTTTGAAGTCGGCGAACAAGGCCAACCTCCAAAGTCATTTGTCGGCACCTGAGGTCAGGTTAATACTCCGCCCTTATCCAGGGAGTTTTCACTAATCCCTCTATTTTATTCATAGTCGTTGGGTGAGTCTAATTTCACCTATAACAGCTGCCCCCTACTTTTGAGCACTATCTCCATGGGCTCATGCAGTAAGTAGTTTTGGACTGACATGACCTTGACTTGTCGTGCGAGGAAGAGGCTTCAAGTGTGCGGGAGGTTGGCTCACTTGGTGTGCACCTCCTCATTTTAGCGTCCGGTGTTTAATGTGGGGGGTAAGGACAAGCCTACTCAGTGATCGATGATGATATTTGTTGAGCGTGAAATATTACATATTTCCCCCTATTTATATAATCGATTTAATTATTCATGTTTTCATGTGCCAGGTGATTTTAAGAGCTTAAGGTGAAATTGATGTCAAAAGGAAGATTTATGCTCAAAAGATTATTAAATGAAGATTTAGAGATTTGGAAGTAATTAATGAAAATTTCACATGCCAAAGATCCAAGAAAACCAAGTGAGGAATGAAGAGAATCAATCATTTGAAGTGAAGAAAGGAATCCTGAAATTATCATAAAAACAAACATATTCCTGAAATTGTCCTAAAAAAGCATATTCCGAAACTCCGTGTCTATTTTGCGAAACTGCGTAGAGTGAAGTCTATTTTGGAAAACTGCTCAGAGTGCGTAAATTTGAGGCGATTTCTAGATTTTTTCAACTCGATGCGAAAGTTAGAGTTCCACAACTATAAATAGGACTCCCTATGAAGCTCCAAAGCATCTTCTAGGGTTTGGAAAGGTCTTGAAGAGCATAACATAAGGTTGGAGCAGCCGCCAGAGAGTTTTTCTTCTTCCCTAGTTTATTTTTCATGCTTTGTTTAAGAGATTTGGTTTCAATCATGTCTATGTTGGCTAAACTTCTTAGCTAGGGCTAAGAGGTGAAGCTTGTTGCGTGTTTGGATGTTTATTTTGCTTTGATTCTTATTCTTATTGGACCTCATTAATTTCTAGTTTGATATTAAAGGAATATTTTCAGTTTTCTATGATTTATTGTGACTCAAATTACAATAGATGTTGTGATAGCTTTGAATATCTTCTTTTCCTGTTTTGATATTGTGAGATTGGTAAATCTTGTTATTCACCATCGTCTACTAGGCATGGTAGGGTGATAGAATCCTTTCCAATCTTCACAATTCTCCTCCATTGAGAATTAGGTCAATGAAAAGTTCAGATTTGATTTAAATTGCTTTATCTTCCAATTAGATATGATAAGACTCCAATTCCAATTGTGTTCCTTGAATCAAGTACGGTAACATCTTGATAGCTATAAGTGGATCCTTAGCACCCTAGTTCCCACCTTTAAATTTATAAGTTTTAATCAACTTTATTCACAATTACTCTCTTTTATTCCAGATTTCAGATTTAGATCTTCTTCTAGTTCTAGTTCTAGTTATTTTAGAATACGTATAGGTTTAGTCCCTGTGGATTCGACATCGGTCTTACCGAGTTATTACTACATCGCGATCCTACACTTGGGTTTGTGAATAATATTACAATAGTATCTCCGTATGAGGAGTCATGCATAGCGTGGTGAGCATCGTTTTACTTTTATGTGTGGGTGGTCATGTATGATGACTTAGTAGATACAATAGTCAAGCATATAGGTTTTTAGGTCGCGTAGCTTGTAGACAAAATATTAAGAATAAAGAACCTTTTTCCTTAAAATTGGGGAGGTTTCGCATGGTCGAACATATAAGTCGCAAGCATAGTAAGGAAAACTGTAGGAACGAGAAAGAGCACCTTCGTCCCTTTAACTAAGGGAGGTCACTCATAGTCGAACGAATAGTTTCTGTTGAGACAATTAGTCAAGCACAGTCATTTCACATGTCGGTGTTCCTCATGAATAGTATATCTTCAGATGCTCGGCGTTCCATGAGTGAGGTATGAGCTTGCCTTCCATGTCTTTTACTCGGTACATCTCTCGTAACGCCTTCATTTCTATTTTCTAGTTTTAGAAATTTCTTTTTCCTTTTTAGAAACTTACTTAGCTATTTATTTTTAGAAACTTTCGTTTTTAGAGATTAACCGTTGCTTAGGATTTTTTTTTATCATTATTTTAGAAAACTTGATTTGATTTTGTTTCTATTTTCAGGAATTGAGGAAGAAAGCTACTAAGTGAAGGAGGAGCTTCTTAATCTTCTGACATCAATCATCTCCGTTTCCGGGTTCTTTCTTCCCATTCTTACTTACATAGTTTTAACTTGTTTTTTTTTAATATCATAGTTTCTAGTTCTAGTTTTCTTTCTCTTAGGTTGTTACTTAGTTTATGCTAGGACGTAGATCTCTAGATAAAGAACTAGCACCTTTTGATCCTGAAATAGAAAGAACTTTTCATAGAAGAGTTAGAAACATCCTATTTGAAATGGCAGAAGAGAATGGAACTAAAACTCTTAGAGATTATTCAGCTCCTGTCCAATTCAATGCGCCTTCATGCATAGTGTTGCCCACCACCACGACAGCACACTTTGAACTCAAAACTGCGGTCATACAGTTGTTGCCTTCCTTTTATGAGTTAGACAAGAAGGACCCATATCATCATGTGAAAGAATTCCTAAACATTTGCTCCACCTTTAAGTTCCAAAACTTCTCAGACGATTCGATCCGCCTACGCCTGTTTCCTTTTTCTTTGAAGGATAAGGCGAAAGCATGGTTGAATTCTCTAGAAGTTGGGTCTATCACTACATGGGACCAATTGTCTAGGAAGTTCTTAAACAAGTTCTTCCTGGTTCACAAAACTAATGCTCTCCGTAGAGAAATCACTAATTTCACAAAAAGAGGGAGAGCACTTTCATGAATGTTGGGAAAGATGGAAGGACTTGCTTCTTAAATGTCCACACCACGGTTTTGAGAAGTGTCAACAAGTGCAATACTTTTATGACGGTCTGACACCCCAGAACTGTCGCATGGTTGATGCCACCAGTGGAGGGTCCTTCATGACCAAAAGCGATACCGAAGCGTGAAAATTCTTTGAAACCTTGTGTGAAAACTCCCAGCAATGGGACTATTCAGATAGAGGTGAAAGAAGTTCCCAACCACAAAAGAGAGGTGGCATATATGAGATAGGAGTCACGCCAGATCTCCATGCCAAGATTGATGGCCTGACAAAGAAGGTTGATGCTCTGATGTTGCATAATGGACCTCCACAACCAACTCAATCCGAGGCTTGTGCCATATGTTCTAATCCTGCCCATCCTACGCAATCTTGCCCATCTGGTGCAGCATTTTCAGAATTCCTCTCTGAACAAGTTCATGCTTTGAACACCTTTCAGAAACCTGGGAATGATCCTTACTCGAACATATACAACCCAAGGTGGGCTAGACATCCAAATTTCTCGTGGGCAAAAGGACCGCAACAAGGAGGACCATCTGGAAATCCTCCTATGCAACTTCAGCAGTTTCTGCAATATCAACAACTGCCTGCACAATCAAGGAAACCATCTCTTGAGGATACACTCCATTTTTTTATGCAAAGTTCTCTCCAATTCCAAAAAGACACCCAACAAACCTTACTAGCCAACCAGCAAAGCTTACATGCAAATGCACAATCCATTGCCAAGTTGAAAGTACAAATGGGTCAACTAGCTGCCACATTGAGTGAGAGAGAGAAGGGTAAGTTCCCTGGCCAACCTGTGGCTAATCCAAAGGGACAGTATGAGATTGGCTCTAATTCCAACCAAGGGCAATACCATGAGCAAGCCAAATCGATCATTACCCTTAGGTCAGGCAAACAGATTGACAACAGAATAGAGATGCATAGGGATGAATCAAATTCTAGAACAGAAGATCAAGATGAAGCAGAGAGTCACACCAATGCATCCAAAGTCCAAAAACTCTCTGACTCTCCAAGAACCACGGATGTGCCACCTTACGTGCCCAAAGCACCCTTTCCTCAACGTCTGGCACCAATGAAGAAAAGAAACAACTTTGATGAAATCCTGGACGTGTTTAAAAAAGTGCAAGTCAACATCCCTGCTTGACGCTATCAAGCAAGTCCCTGCTTATGCTAAGTTTCTTAAAGATTTATGCACTCAAAAGCGTAAGCAGAATGTTCATAAGAAAGTCTTCCTTGCAGAGCAGCTCAGCTCCATGATTCAACATAACACCCCTCCTAAATTTAGGGATCCAGGAGCTCCCACCATCTCTTGCGTCATAGGAGATCATAAAATCGGGAAGGCATTACTTGATTTAGGGGCGAGCATCAATTTATTACCATATTCGGTTTATGAGCAGCTAGGACTTGGTGAGTTGAAACTGACTAAAATAACATTACAACTAGCTAATAGATCTGTCAAGGTGCCCCGGGGTGTTATTGAAGATGTACTAATCCAGGTTGACAAATTTTATTTTTCAGTGGATTTCATAGTTATAGATACTCAGCCTGTTCAGAATCCTCATAGTCAGATCCCAGTCATTTTGGGTCGTCCATTTTTGGCCACATCTAATGCTATTATAAATTGCAGAAATGGAGTTATGAAGTTGTCATTTGGTAACATGAATATTAAACTTAATGTTTTTAATGCAGGACAACAATCCGCAGATTTGGACGACATATTTGAAGTGGACATGATCGATAGTCTAGTGCAGGACTCCTTCCTCAATTCTTTTGAAGATCCACTTGAGACCTGCTTAGCACAACATGGCACGGATTTTGTCATAGATAGTCCCATCCACGAAGTCAATGCACTGCTCGACTCTACTCTGATATTGGAGACTGAAAAATGGAGAGCAAAAGTGGAACCTCTTCATCCCTTTGAGACTCTTCCTGACAGCACAGTTTCTAACGCTAAGAAGGCAAAAGAGAACAGGTTGCTTAATGTTCTTCGAACATATAAGGCAGCAATTGAACGGAAGATAGCAGAAATACAAGGAGTGTGCCCCACTGTATGTAAGGATCATGCTGTGGAAATGTCACGTAAAATACAAAGGAAGCATGATCCTAACATGGAAGAAGTTGTTCGAGCAGAAGTCCTTAAATTGTTTGACGATAGTGTCCATTACCTCATTTCAGATAGCACAGTTTATGGGAACTCGCATCACTTGTCTGGGATTGGTTAACCACAGTGTTGAGGTAAGTTCTTTGGCGGACCCTGGTCTTAAAGATTAATGAATTCATGGTCCATTTTTGTTTGGCTGAAGACGTTAAACTTAGCGCTCCTGGGAGGCAACCCAGCATTTCATTCTATTTCTTTTTCCTTTTTAGTTAGTTCAATGTTTGTGGGTAACATTACTGCAAACCCTCACGAGACTACAACTCGTCCACTAGGGGTAACCTAAGGGTTTAAAGGCTTGTTGCATATGCTAAATGCAATCGAGAGCACCTGCGAAAGTGATATAGGTAGGATCTTTTATTTTACTGATTTCTCTCTTGTGCTGACTCGCTTTTACGCTGATATTTTTGAGAGCTTCTTGATTCTCCATCCAGGTACTATCTTTCCCTCACTTTTCTTCTCGTTGTCTCATCTACATTGCATGCTTATTTCTTTTACATTGAGGACAATGTAGATTATAGGTTGGGGGTGGGAGATTAGGTTACCTAATCAGTATTTGCTTGGTCTTGAGCAAAATTGTGAAAATTTTTAAAATTTTTCTGGAATTTCTATTTAATTCAAAGTGATTTTGAAGGATAGTTGTGATTTTGAAATTACAAGATACAGAATATGAGTAATTTATGACTCTTGGATTCAGTTGTCTGGCAGATTTCACACTTAAGTTTGAATTGTTAATCCATGATTAGAAGTTGTAAACATTAATTGAGCCAGGATTGCACATGTCAGATCTCACTTACACATTAAGTTTTCAGTTCGATATTAAATGGTAACATGGTAATCACTAAGCATGAAAGGAACCAGCCTGAAAAATAAAATTTTTAGCATCAGTTTATAAAGAAGAATTGAAAGAATAAGTCGCATAATCGTCATCATAGGTTTGCTCCCTATAGATGAAGATTCGATTCCCCATAGTTGACATGAGAAAAGAGTTAGGCGACAAGTTTTCACCATAGGTTTGCTCCCTATAGGTGCGGATTTGATTCCCCTCTTTGGCATTACTATTTATAAAGAAAATCAAATGATGGTAGAATGAAAAGTTAATCTGAAAGGCAAGTGTTGGATTCAGGTTTAGTCGTCATGCACTCCGTTGTTAATTACCAATGATATCATGAAATTAACAATTGGATCTCTTAATGATCGTAAGTCGAGATTACACTATACACTAATGGAACTTAATGTTTAAGATGTTCTAATTCATGGTTTAATATTTTGAACTTGACTATGAAATTTACAGTGAACTTGATTCCAGGAGAAAATCCCACTCACCATGCATGAATTTTAGAATTTTCACATCTCAACTATCTGTTCACAAGTCACTTGAGTTTACAGGAATTGTCTTTTATTTCTGAAATTATTTTTTCGCATGTTTTGCTCGGGACTAGCAAAATGCTGGTTGGGGGTTGTGATCAGGGTCAAATATTACATATCAGACCCCAGTAATTGCCTAAATTTACATACATGATAAGGCTTAATGGGGTGTATTAATTGTGTTTCTGTCACAGGATGAAATCAGGAGTGTTAATTGAAAAAGAGAATTAAAAGCATGGATTTCATGATCCAAAGTCATCAGAGCTCGGGATGGACTCCAGAAAACCAATAATGAAGATTTTATACGCCTGGGATCTAAGGAAAGCAAGCCAAAGGGGCCCGAAAAAGGTCCAGAATGCAAGATCACATGTTTCCCGCCATCCGATCAGTTCAAAACTTCATATATGGGATGAGGGCCATAAATTAACCGTACATATTAAATTTCAACCTCTGGATATATCGGAAAGTGCCCCAACAGTCATATCAGCCCCTTGATTCATTAAGTGGGACCCACCTGATATCTGGAAGTACTTCAAATTTGGTGTCAACCCTTTAAACTAGATGCTACAGCAACTGGATGGATTGGATTTTACAAACGTATCGCAGTGGACCCCATCCAAGCAGTGTGTGCACTGATCGCATGTGTAGCCGCGCCACACCGAACCAAGACGCCAGGTCAAAAGTTGGTTTGACCGACTTCTTCCGCGAAAACGCGTTCACAAACAGCGTTCGCACACCGGTTGGTTTCGGACAAGTTGTGGGCCCCACCTATTGTTCAAACGGACAATCCAATCCGTCCATTCTCTGTCTAACGTAAATGTTACCGAGGTGTAGGTGGCCGAATTTCAAATAAGAGCGACTATGGAAATCTAACCGTTCAAAAGCAGGTTGAACGGTAGAGAGAGATAACGTGAGGGTCTCGTCAACAGAAGGTGGAAACTACATATTCCTGATCGAAATTTTCCCCTCCATCTAATGGATGGAGTGGATTTGCCAAAATAACTACAAAATGGGCCCCACCATTGTCACAGCGAACCGCGTCCCTATTTCCCGTCCGCGTAACGAACGGACGCTGTCCGTTTTTGCGAACGGCAGTGGGCCCCACCCATAGCCTGTACGGCCGATCCAAACCGTTCATCTTGAAGAGTGCCGCGAGCACTACAAACCCATGCTGATATTCCACTCTCATGCATACACACGTGCATGATACAGAGGCCACAAAAGGGCTGTCCTGCAACGTTCAAAATTGATTTCTTCATGATTTCTTCTCTAGGCCGCATCAATGGACAGTCAAAACCACCCATTCTTAACTGAAATTTCATCCTGAATCCAATGGACGAGGTGGATTTTCCATAAAATACTTCTGTGGGGCCCACCGATCATGGCTGCGAAAATTTCTATTCCATGTCCTGTTACAACTCTACCACTGATCCAGCTTTCCAGCAACTATAAAAAAGGAGTCTTGGACATGGGAAAATCATTCAGAAATTGGAGGATTTCCAGATCTACAGCAAGGGAGAGAAGAAAGAGAAGAAAGAAGAGAGAGAGAAATTGGTTTGATATCTCTTTTATGAATTTTTATTTTTATTTATCCATCTGTTTAATGGATTTTATGGGTAACTAATCTCTCAGCTAGGGCAGAGATGAAACTCCTAATTTGAACACCCTTTGTTCTATGTTGATTTTACTTTAATTAAATTGATTTGTTTCTTTCCCTAGTGTGCTTGATTGTTTTAAATTCTATACTTCTCCATCTATGAACTTTGATCAGAGTCTATGGATGGATGTGGTTTGAATGCTTATTCTAGGTACTTGTATCTGATCATGAACAGGTTCCTGTAGAGGAAGAAACAGGGTGCTTTAATGAACTGCATATTCCATATGCCCGATTAAGGACATGGGATATGTTCTTCATGGCATTGCTTTAAGAAATTAGACAATCTGTATGCCCGATTAAGGACACAGATTGTGCTCTCTCTAGATAAGTTAGATCAATTTAGATTAAGGTGAATCAATAGAAAAAACAAGGGTTATGATAATTAGGGGTGGATTCGAAAGTCCTAGTGCTCTTCCTCTGATTGAATTTTCTTCCTTATTCTCAATAGTTATTTTTCATAAATTTGTGTTAGTAATTTGATCCATTATTTGTTGAATTAGTTAAGAAGAATCGTGAATTTGAATTGTGACGACCAGTCCTCGTGGGATTCGACCTCGATCTTACCGAGTTTATTACTACATCACAACCCTATACTTGGGGAGTGAACACTGTGTGATTAGAAATTGAATATGTACAAAATCATGCTTATGTTGTACTTCATAATATGCTCAATTAATTGTATGATTTTATCTATGTAATGCATATGTTTAAATTCATGTTTACGTTGTATGATCCGTCATGGGTGATGGGGGAGTGGAGCAACGAGTGCGTGCAACAGCCCTGACAGCCCTAAACGGATAATACCAAACCTTGATTGTATGAGTTGAATCTCGATCCACTATTGCTTTATCTATCTGCAATTGATTGTGTTTGGGGCTATGATTATAGTCCAGACAATCGGTACTAGAATTGAATTCGTGGCTGTGATTAATTTGCCACGTGAAATGTGTTCGACGAACTCGAGTCGTACTTCGGTTTGCGATAGTGGTTGGCCACACGAAGTGCTTATGCACTTCATGTCGTTCAACTTGTTGTGCGCTCGAGCTAGCCGAGCTCGTCAAGTAACCCGATTTGTCTAATGTATGTTCACCATGTTTGGATGCTACTGCTTGAACCTAGGGTACCAAACTTACCAGTGAAATCCCTTTTAACCATGGTACCTCGATCCGCTCCGACTCATGAACCGGGCATGGTGGTATGGGACACCGTGGTTGAGTTATCGGCCTACGCTGGGGCCACGTGCCTCCCCTATTGACCAGTGAGCAACCAGACTCGTGAGCCGATTATGGTGGTATAGGACACTATATTTGTGCTGTTGGCCTACATTGATAAGGTGATGGGGGAGCGGTGTAACCTTTGTGCGTAACAGCCCTGGCAGCCCTTTGTAGTGACCTCAAGCATACTCTAAAATTGCGGTGAGCCTTAGAGTTTTACCGCGGTGTATAGAGTATGAACTAGACCTGTTTCTATATAGTGATGAATCGTTAAAGAGGTGATGGGGGAGTAGTATAACCTTTGTACGTAACAGCCCTAGCAGCCTTTGCAGTGACCTAGAAAACACACCATCGTCTGAGATTAACTAAGACTGACGACCCTAGAATGGATCATGTTTGGGAATGATACAAGGGAGGTACCTTAGTTTCCCAGTCTTGCTGTTTGAAATGGACTAATAAATACTCGGTAATCATGCTCATCATGCATTGCATGTGCTTGGAAGATGTGGAGCACTGAGGGATGAAACCATGCCGCGAACGTAAGATGGTGTCACACGAGGGAGGGTGTGGTGAGGGCATACATCATGTTGCATTCATACTTGCATTAATAAGAGTAGTTAGGAGTGTTTGATTTTACTGCTTTATCATTACTGCTTGACTAAATTGATAACATGTTAACCTATGCTTTATTGTTCCACTGAGTTGATCACTCACTCCCACGTTACGGGACGGTGTTATACACACCAACTAGATTTGTTGAGTTTCAGGTGATGACGATGCTTATGAAGCAGAGCCGGACTACTATGATGTAGAGGAGGAGTTCTCCTACTTGTAGCTCTCTGACAGGTTTATGAAGACCTGTTATTGTATTGACGGGGCTATGGTACTTGGGATAGAAGACATTACACTTACACATTTGGTATATTTTAGAAATGTACTTGAAATTTATTAATCTGGTAATATTATCACACTCTGAAGACTCACCACAGTTTTTTATATTTTATATATTTATCACAGTCTTCCACTTGCAATTTAACTATCTCTGGAGTATGATATGCTGTTTTGGATTAATCTCACTCATGTTCAATACACTAATGCAGACATCATTTAATCATCATTATCTATGTTGCATAAGTGATGTTCTGGAACTCGGGTGTTGAGTTATGCTCGACCCCCCATTTTCACGGCGTTACAAGGTCACTGGTGTTTATTATACCCGAAAAGAACAACTGAAGGCGTACACAGAAAAAGTGAAAGATTTAATGGGTGGATTTCAGAAATGTATAGTGACTCGGATCCCCCGTGCTGAAAATATCAAAGTCGATCTATTAGTAAAGCTCGCCTCTGCGGATGAGGACAACATACCCAGGTCGGTTCCAATCGAGCATGTAACTAAGCCGAGTATCAGTGAGCCGATTAAATCGACTGTACACGCTATTGATTCGGAACCCACCTGGCTCGACCCTATCATCTAGTATCTCGACAATGGAAAGTTGCCCAAAGATCGTACCGAGGCCCGACGACTAAAGATTCGAGCATCACGTTACACCAATTTGAACGGGGTACTATACAAGAAAGACTTTTACACTCCCTTACTACGGTGCCTAGACCCCCATGAAGCCGACTACGTGTTACGGGAGATACACAAATGAATATGTGGAAACCACTCAGGAGGGAGAGCACTCGCCCACAAAGTCTTACGTCAGGGATAGTACTGACCCACTATCCAGCACGACGCTCAAAAGCTCGTTCAAAGATGTGACAAGTGTCAGCAATTCACGGTTATCCCGAGACAGCCTCCCGAAGAATTGACTCCCATGACTGGTCCTTGGCCCTTCACGCAATGGGGAATCGACATCATCTAACCACTACCAATGGGGAAAGGTCAGACTAAGTTCGATGTCGTACCTGTTGATTATTTCACAAAGTGGACCAAGGCTGAACCCTTGGCAACAATAACTGAACAGAAGATCACAAACTTCGTTTGGAAGAACATTATTTGTCAGTTCAGGATACCCCGAGCTATCATTACTGATAATGGAAGACGGATCGACAACAAATGGTTCCGAGAGATATGCATTAATCTCGGAATCCGAAATGTGTACGCTTCGCCTCATCATCCTTAGACGAATGGACAGGTTAAAGCAGTTAATAAAATTATCAAGCAGCATCTCCGCACTAAGCTCGATCGAGCTAAAGGAGCGTGGACCGAAGAACCTCCAAAAATTCTATGGGCCTATCGAACTACCGCTCGGACAGCCACTGGAGAAACTCCGTTCTCTCTAGCTTATGAATCCGAGGCAGTTACCCCGGTTGAGATTGGATTGCCTTCAACACGAGTCAGTACATTTAATGAGGAAGACAATGAAGAACTCCTTTTTCTAGGGCTCGATCTCGTGGAAGAACAAAGAGAAATGGCTCGACTACGAATGATGGCTCGACAGAGACAGGTAGCTCGGTTCTATAACGCCCGAGTTAAAATCAGGGGATTCTGAACTGGAGATATGGTTCTCCGAAAAACGTTCCTAAACACAAAGGAGGTGGGATCAGGCACATTGGGACCTAATTGGGAAGGACCATATGTCGTCTCAAGTGCCATTCGACCAGGAACGTATCAGTTAGAAGACCTGAATGGACAGTATTGCCTCATCCTTGGAATGTCGAACATCTCAAGATCTACTACCCTTAACTCGGTATTCAAAGTATAAGAAAGAATAAAGGGAAAAAACATTTAAACTGAGCCATATGAATAAAACTAAGTACATTCTTTCATCAGTATAAGTGCTTTTACATCGGGTTACATTGTCAAAATTCATTACAACGTTGTCTCAAGAAAATAAGAAAGAAAAAACTAAGCAGGGATAATCGATCAGGACAGCAAAGGACGCTGTCAAGCCAGCCGCGAAGCCCGACATTACGCCAGTGTAAGTGCAAAGTCTTGGAGCTCAACACTATGCTGGTGTGAGTGCCAAAAATGAAGCTCGGCTACTGCCTCTCGGTCGGAGCTACTCCCGAAGCAGTCCCAAAGGCATCAGCCTCTACTCCCGAAGCAGTCCCAGAGACACCGGCCTCGCATCCGGCAGCAGCGTCAGTAGCAATGTCAGTAGGACCAACATCTGGATCCTCAGAACCCGAGGCACCATCAGCAAATCCCGAGAGATCAAGATTGGGGAGAGCACTCTTCATTTGTTGGATCAACCCGTGTATCCGCTTTGGAACAAGCGATCCTTCTAATCCTTAAATTCTCGGGACTCGAGAAAGGCTTTTATAGCCCGATCCTTAGCTTCCTCGGCCTCCCTGGCCTCATCTTGAGCTCACTGGATGAACCTCGTAGCCTCGGCTTTGGCTCGAGCCAATGTGCCTTCGCAAGAGGCATGAATTTCAAGAATTCGCCGACTCTCTTCCTCAGCTGCGAACAACAGTAACAACACTCGAGCGACCTCGTCTTTTGCGTCTTTAGCAGCTTTCCTGGCGAGAGACGCCTCACCGGTCAGGACATCGATCTGAGACTCGGCGATCTCGCGTTGTCCTTCTGCCTCAACCACACGATTATGAAGCCTCTGAGCTGCGGATAACTCCGAGCAAGCCTTGACCAAGCAGGGGGCAAGCTGCAAAAGACAAATGCGAAGTCATGATAAGTGACAGAGGCAATAAGCAACAAAAGAGATGAAAGGAAGGGATAGAAGACATTTACCTCAAAAAGTACCTTCGCTGCATGGCCAACGGTTTGTGTCATGGGGGCATTGTAGATGCTGGCAAAGTCTTTCTCGCTCCCGTGAGCTATGGCCCAGGGAACCATCCCCGGCACAACTGTTTGGAAGGGCAAAGGCTCCGTTTGAGTCATTTCCCCTCTTGAAGACTCTGCTCTCGTCTCCTCTCTCTGCCTCGGGACCTCCTCTGAAACATGTTCTGGCTCGGAAGTCGTCCGAGATTCAATGGCTATCGCGTCCCCCGCTTCCGCCCTCTCGTCTGGATCGGAAAACACGACTACAGTAGGGACAGAGGAACCTGCGGGTTCCTTCTCCTTCGGCGCCGCCTTCTGCTTCTTGGAAGCCTGAGGCTCTGACAGAAAGACTGATCGCGGGGGAGCCTTCATTTTGGATGCTGGCTTAAGGGGAGGCCGAGTTCCAGCCATATCCGAAGGGACCGACTTAAGAAATGGACGAGCTTCAGCTAGATCTGAAAGAAGAGTAAAACAAGTCAGACGAAGTTCAAGGAGGATATGAAGACGCAGTAAGGGTTACCTCTGACAGTCGAGTCTAAACCTGCAAGATGAAGGCACTCCGACTGCAGGAGTACCTTCCAGGACTGATCTTCCGGACACAACACTCTCAAGTCCTTGACCCAAGCTAAGGCGCTGGATCCGAGCTTCTGCCTCTTCTTCGGAATGTCTGCTAAACCCAAGTCCGTCAGACTCAAAGCATTATGACATGAAAAGATAGAAAAGGATATGCCGACTCACCTGCTTTGCGAAACGCCAGAGGTATACAAGCCTCGTAGAGCCCGGATTTGGCCGTCTCCCAACGACCACATGCCCAGAACCAATGTTCTCTCCAATGATTGTTGGAAGTAGGAGGATCGGTTATTAAAGAGACGCCTTTGCCCCGCCAAGCACTCAAGATGTAAAAGCCGGGAGAGTTCAGGTTTATCCACACTTGATACAAGTGGAGGAATTCATCAACTGTCAGTGGAGGTTGTTCTAGCTCAGCCCACAGCACCACCACCCGAATAAGTTCCTTCACCCGTTCCAGACTATTTGTCCGGGAGCAATTCGGACATGAGATAGAAAGTCTGGACGATGGGCTGAAGGGGCAAACATAAGCCACATTGCATCGAGACTTAGAAAATCGCGACCGCTCCAGCAGGAGGATGGTGGGTAAGTCATTTGGATGGGGAAGATGAATTATGACCGAGTCCGGGACATGATACCTGATTCGAATTTTGTTCAAGTCCGCCTCAGTTAAAACTGAAGAAACCGGACCCCTCAGTTCGTCCTCTGACTCCTCTCCTTCGGTAGTCGACTAAGAGGCTTGCGCCGACTTACCAAAAGGAGCCGACCTAGAGGTTCCCTCAGTAACCCCTGTTTCTTCTTCCTCTTCCTCCTCCAACAAATCCATTGAAGGGTTGGGTCTTCCTAGGCGGGTTATCAGAGACGACCCGCCACGCGAAGGACCGACTGAAGCGGGACGCTCCGCCTCAGCTCCAGTAGCTCTCTCAGATAACTGGAAAGCGTCATTGGCATCAACGACAATCTCCACCAGTAAAGAAGGCGATTCCGCAACGTTCCAAAAATGCTGCGCTTCGCCTTCGTCACCGGAAGTTCCCTCTCGGGGGCTCTGAGAGTCGTGCACTGCCATTATTGTCAATTAAAAGGGAGGGAAGAACTCACCGGAGAAAGTAAGGAGGATAACGAGGAAGAAAAACAGAGGTAAAGGTGAAAATGACAGAATGTAATGCTGACAACGGGAAAGGAGAGGGAGAAGAAGAGAAGAAAAAAGAAGAGGGAATGGAGAGCGGGAGAGGCAACAGCGAAAATGTGAAACGTGTGCCTCTCCCTTCCTTTTATAGCCTTGCCACATGGCAGAGGCAATTAATGGGGAAACAAATCGACGCCTACATCGACTCCCCTGTCCGACACATGGCGCACGCTGACTGACGACGGTAGCGCTCTCGCCACGCATCCGACGCTCATAAGCGGAAGAAACGACTTGACGGTTGTCCGCTCGTGCGACCTCGGGCAACGAACCGTCTCCCATTGAGAACGACCCAAAAGGCATTAAATGCCTAATTATTAACACAGACTTAGTTATGAACCGACCTAAAAACTCATTACTTAGTGCCGTAAGAGACACATGGAGTAAGGGGGCTTACTGTTGGGGAAAAATATGCTAAGTCCAGAGACTCGGATATTGAACGAAACAATTCTACTGACACTGTCTAGGATTACCGAGGCAACAGTTGGGTTTGAGACAATGTCATGCAAACTCAATAAGGTGGAGAATAAGATGAATTAAGTCAACTCGGTTAACGAGCTAGAAACGTCAGTATGAGCCGACTAAGGCCTAAAAGCTATAAGCCACACGATCGGCAGTGAAAACCGACTCACCATTAAGTCGGTTGCACTGTCAGTTATGGGATAGGAAAGGACGACGATCACAAACCAAGACTATTCCACCCGACAGAAGGCAAAAAGCTCATCTCCGTAAAGCCAGCCAAGACTCATTTATTATTTGAGTCGGAAACGGCCGAGCCGAATAAAGGAAAGACGGCGTAAATGAAAACACTGTCCCGAATATCTCATAAAAGGATCCTCGATCCCGATGGTCTCGGGATCAGATGGAGACCAAAAGCTGGCCAAAATCAAATCTCCATGATATCAGGAAGAGAATCCCTGCACAGCAAGACTCTCCAACACCTATAAATAAGGAACCTCTATTTCGGTGAAAGGTACGCAACTCAAGACTTCAAAAATGCATTTTCCTTAGCCTAAGAAGTTGACTTAAGCATCGGAGGTTCCCCGGGCTAGAGCCAGGGTCTCCCTTTTGTTTCTCTCTTGTGCAGGTGATGAGCACAAGGGGAAGACACACCATAAATTCGCATCAACAGATCATATGCTTTTTTTAAAAACAAAAGAAGAATTTTAAAAATAAAAAATTAAAAAAAAAAAAGAAGAAGAAGAAGAAGAAGAAAGCAACTGGTATATGTATCATAAAGCCAACGAGCCATTACAACGAGCTTGTCCTAACTACTAGAAGATATTCTCGGTCCATGTCATCTCTCAATCTCCTCAAATGCATTTTTGAGTAGGTAACCGAATCTGGTATAGCATGACTACAGTCCCATTTTTGGTTCAACGATGTGCCTACTGACAAGCAGGCTCGGATGCAAGGCTTTTGAGCCAAATGGTGTCGGCCGCAACGGACACATCATCGTCGTTCCTATGCCAAGTCCACAAGGCATGGCTTCCGTTAGCCACCTCAAACTGACCGTGCCCAAAACTCGCCTCTCTGAAGATGGATATTTCAGGCTTGGGGTCCAGATACCTACAAAAACCCAAGCATTCTTGTAAGCATCATCTAGTAATTTAAGTATTGTCTAAAGTTGTCAATTCCAAATAGCAGGTAGGAGACCTTTTTTCATTATCACGCATCATATAAACCGTCCTCTTCATTCAAAAACAATCCCGCCATTCAACAATCCGTGCTAATGTCTCGTGCATTGAACATGCCAGATCTAATAATAGAATTGTAAGGGCTGAAAATCCATTGTTTTTAGGCTAACGCAGTGCAATGATCTAGTAAGAAATTTATTATATTCTACTAAGGTGGAAATTTGTATGTGGGACCAAGACGGGACAAATCTGATCAGGTGGAACACTACACTGCAAGTTTATTTTGACCAAAATGGAATGTACGTAGGAGGTTGATAAGGTGGATTGAAGATGGCTCAAAATCCACCATCATCAAATGATCACAACCATTCAAAAAAGAGGTAGCAAAAAGTTGTTAATGAGAAGATCTGCAGTGGATCCCTCCTATACTACAGCAGTTGGTAATCATAAGAGAGCACAACTGGGCATCATGACAGAAATTTGAACCGTACGTGGTAGGATGGTAGCACAGTCATAAAAGGTTACTGGATCATGGTTTGAGTCCAATGTAGTATGAGCCCTTCGCATTTAGTATGCACGCATCTACATAGACACAGATGGACTGTAAAGACCGGAAAGATGAACGAAATCAAGTTAAAGATGAGAACATACTTGCTGGCTAAGCCTTCTCTGTTGCCGCCATCGCCAATGGTGATATGCATAGGACCACAAGGGTCTGCTTTGCCTCCATGTACGCGATCCTAAAACCCACATTCGAGGTAAATCATTGTAAGTGAAATCAGAAAATTTCTTCCATGCTAATTATAATGTACACCACGGATGCATATATGATCATGTCCACCTGTTGATTTTGTTGATAGTGAGGACAGAGCACTTGTAGGAAACAAGCACTAATCGTTTTAATAACTTAAGATTAAAGAAGTTTGTCAGGTAGATCAGCACCATGAACGGCAATGGTAATAGGATGGAACATACATAGCTGGCCCACTTGATTAATGGCCTAAATCTCTAGCACACCCATAAACATTATAAGTGAAAATGAAAGAAAGAAAAGAGAGCTTACGAAGCGTTCATAGGCATGGACATGCCCTGCAAAGACGATGTCGACACGGGCATTATAAATCAAATCTTCCATGGCTTCTCTCATGCTGTCCCCTTCCCCTTGATGAGCAGTGTTGGAATTATACCAGGGTGCATGAATCAGAGCAACCAGCCATGGACTCCTACCCCTATCCACCTTAGCCAAGTCAGCTTTGAGCCACTTGTACTGATGTGAGTTAGTATCAAAGTCGGTGTAAGACCCCAACATGATCACATGAATCCCAGCGACGTCGAAAGAGTAGTACAGGTTTGAGTTGGACCCAGATTCCTCGAATGGCATACGCCACCTTGCGTTATACGACTTGAATGCATGTCCCTCGAGAATGGGGATCTTCTCGATCTCATGATTGCCTTGTGTGACCATCCAGGGTCGTTGACTTGCTAACGGTTCCACCAGCCGTCCAAATGAATCCCAAAGTGGCTGGTTGAAGTCGGCGTATGACAAGTCGCCAGGCAAGAGAAGGACGTCGTAGTTTGAGCTGTCGATGTGCTGGAGGGTCGAGTTGGTCCACCCGGTCTGGCCCAGATCCCCTGCGTTTGATGGGGGAGTGATAATGTCAGGGTTATTTTAGTCTTATGTAAACGCACGGTGGGCCTCCACAGAGTCTCACATACATAGGAAACGGATTGGCTACTCCCCCTGCCACCAGCCAATGGTTGATGGTTGGTGCTCTGTGGTCCCCACCATGATGTATGTTTTTCATCCTTGCCGTCCATCTATTTTTATAGATCATTTTATGTTATGATACCAAAAATGAGGTATATCCCAATATCAAGTGGACCACATTACAGGAAACTGTGTTGAATGAACGTAGACCATTACAAACTTTTTGGGGGCCATAAAAGTTTTGGATCAAACTGATCTTTGTTTTTTCCCTTCATATACGTCTGTATGATCTAATCAACAGATTGGATGTCAAATAAACAGTACAATGGGCCTTAGGAGGATTTTAATGGTGGATATCCAATCACAATTGATTTCCTGTGGTGTGGTCCACCTGAGATTTACATCCCTCTCATTTTTTGGATCAAGCCCTAAAAGAATCTGTAAAAATAGATGAACGGCATGGATGAAATACAGAGCATCATGGTGGGACCCACAGAGCACCGACCACAAGCCACCGGGCCAGTGGCAGGGATTAGCCAATCCGTTTCCACATACATGACCGTCCCTCTAGCTAGGTCCTACTATTTGGATGGTCCCTAGTTGAGCAAGTGTTTGTGTGTGCAACTTGTACTGTGCTTGAATTGGCACTTGGGAATCGGGGCTACTTTTGTCAATTAAAATAGATAAACGCTCTAAAAAAAATAAAAATAAATAAAAACACGCTTTAAAAAAATAAAAATAAAAAATCATAATAAAGTCTCACATGTGGACACGGCACATTTGTGCAAGGTCCACAGCTTGGATGGGCCACAACACAATAGATGACGGGTATGTATGTGGGCCACCATGGTCAGTATCCCTCATCAAACCCATAAATCAGGCGTAACTCACAGGAACGAAGAAAAGATACAAAAGTTCAGTCTCATTACAAAACTCAGGCAGACCACACCATGTCAAGTTTAGATGTCTTGGGAGCGTACATGGTTGTCATTGGTGCTGCGCACATGAGTTATTAATCAAGCATATCATCCAAATACTGGAGCTCTCATCTGATCCGAAGTCGGCAGAGAGTTGATTTTACACATACAACATTGTCGCTTGACAGAGATTGACAGGTCTAGACTCCATAAAGATCGCGGATTGCGTCCTACCCCCGCCCGTCTCCAGCTGGGAATGGAGAGGAGTTCTGACCGGTCAATGTGATGTATGGATTTTATCCACACCGTCCATCTATTTATCCCTATAATTTCAGGATATATGTCCAAAACTGAGACAGATCAAAGACACAAGTGGACCACACAGCGGGGATTAAACTCTTACCATTGAAAACTTCTCAGGGCCACAGAAGTTTTGAATCGAGCTGATAATAGTTATTTCCCTTCGTTTACAGTAAACGCAACTTTATTAATAGGTTGGATGGTAAATAAATATCACCGTGAGCCACTGCTTCCTGTAGTGCGGTCCACTCGAGCCTTTGATTTTTCTAATTTTTTGATCCCATTATATAAAATATCACGGCAAAGTAGATGGAAGGTGTGGATAAAACTCGTACATTATGGTGCCCACAAAGAGCTCCTGTCCGTTCCTAGCTGGAGACAGGCGGGAGTAGGACACAATCCGTGTCCCTATATAAAACAGGTGTTGCCAGCTGTCTGATGACAAAGACATCCTGGCTTTTGTTACATATGTAGGCAATGATAACAAAATTTGTAGAACCGTACTATCTTTCCCGTCTACCAAAATGATTATTGTTCTCAAAAAGCAGACCTGATAATCCCGTGGGGTTATAGGCAGATTGTCGGTTGTTAATTGAATTACAACCGTGTAGCCGCCCTACATAAGTGACATGTTGATGAGAGAGATGATACATTTTCACAACTTGCGGTGCCTTGGCTGTTTGTGAGAAGAGTGGAAAGGGAGCATACCTGCGACAGCGAATTTGATGGGGAGCTGAGCCGGTGGTGTTTTAAATCTGAACTCAGGAGCCGAAGATGACCCACATTGATAATAGTACACCGTATTTGGCTTCAAAGGACCTGTGACCACGTCATGTATTTGTCCCGACTTGTACAGTATATACGAATACGTTGATGTTGTCCCTGTGGCAGAGAAGCTATGCACACCACTAGACGTACCATACTTTATTAGTGCCGGAGATTCACCCTCTGTTATCCACGATATTCTCATCTTGTCACCACCCACCAAAGATATATGAACCTGCAAAGTATATATAGTTTTGGATAAAGATATAATTAATACAAGCAGTTGTATGTCAAGCCTAGGATGCAACTCCTTTCCACGTTTTGCCAATGTTCATTGTAGAATAGACTAATTCATTCCACTTTCAATGAAAGAATCACATGTACTGCACACTCCTAACCATTGGATCAAAACGATGGAAACAACCAACGGTTAAGATTAAACGGATAATAGTACCATAGTTTATTTGTTAAGGGTTAGCTTGGTTTTAACATTTCTAAACCAGACCATATTTTTTTGTTAAGGGAGGGTTTGGTTTGTTGGGAGTCACGGAAGTAAACCCCGATTATAATCACATAAGTGAAAGATAAACACAAACAAAGCAACATAAAGAACACATGATTTTATGTGTAAAAATTTTTGCGGGAAAAAACCATGATACAAAACAAGAAAAATCCACTATAGAAACGAAAGTACAAGAGATGAAATGAACTTACATATGCAAAAATCCTGATATTCTCCCTTTAAAATCCTATAAATGATTTAGCTCTCCTTGTTCTCTGCCCTAATCTCATATTATACCCATATAAACGATTCAGCTTCAGTTATGGAAAGAGCAACCACTAACTGAAGCTTTGACATATCCAACTAATCACTTCGCCCACTAGCACAAGTAAGTACTTGGAAGTCGATCTTCTATTGTTTATATTTCCTGCATAATCAAAATCCATTATCTCACTCTCAATTAAGGGCACGAATTGAATTTTACCATATCAGTACCTAGCTAGAGACGAACAGTCCTAGTAGGAGAATTGTGGAGCCCACCATGATATGTGTGTGTTTTGTTGGGAATTTGTGTTGCGGAATCACACAGATCTAGATCTAGGATAGCAATCCAATGACACCAAGCATACATAAGAGAACACACAGATTTAACGTGGAAAACCCTTTCGAGAAAAAACCATGGCACAAAACGACAAAATTTCACTATGAAATAGAAATTACGAATAGAGAAGACTTACCCGATTTGAACAACCTCGAATCTCACCCTTGCTACACCCTTTGAAAACCCTAAAACCTTTTTAGGAACCACTGAAATACCTTTAGGAAGCCTTAAAATACACTATAATAGCCCTAGGGACCCCTATTTATAGTTTAGGAAACTCCCCTTCACCTCTGCGAAACCGCATCAAATTTACGCTGTCCGTACAAAATTCGTGCAGAATTTGTGTAACCCTCAACTGGTCGACACCAAAAAATACAGCTTGCTGGACTTTGAGTCAAGCGAGTCTCGACCAGTCGAGCAGCCCCCTCGACCGGTCGAATAGCGCGGGCAAAACCGGATTTAAGACATCCGATTACAACAATCTTCATCATGTCTTCAATCTTCAACCGTGTAGCTTCTTGACCTCTTCTTTTATCTCTGCATCACATTATAGCTTCTCATGACACTCCGTCATTCTTTTCCGCCATCGCCAACCTCAGAAAAGTTACACAAAACTTAAACTTCTCTGTAGGAATGTTCTTGGTGAGTATGTCTGCGGGATCAGAATTTATGTGTCCAACCACCTTTGCTCCTGTCTTCTCAAAAGAAAAGACGCGGTCTTCTTACCATCTCACCGCTACCCAATATTGCTTGCCGGGGTATTTGCTCATAATACTGATAGCCTGTGAAATAACTAGTCTAATCCAGACCATGGCATGCACTGTCAACCACATTCGAATAAGGCGCATGAGATATCCTGCTTTTCATCATCTGTTTTGGGACATGTCTTGAGGAAAACTTGAGGAGAGACATGCAGGGAACGCTCTCTGGATTTACATGGTTCATCACTTCTTTGATCAATACCTACCCAAGATATTCTTTCTGAGATAACCAAAGCCTACTCCTCTTCCAGTCTCAATGCTGAGAACCATTTTTATAGCCCCCCGATCCTTCATCTTGAATGTCCCACTTAACCGAGTCTACAGTACATTGATATCAGACATGTTATAATTGACGATCTACATATCATCAACATACAATTCCTGATTCACCATGAAGGAATCAAACCACTGCTTAGGTGACAGGTCGTACTATGATCTCCTGCAAATTTTTTTCTCAACCCCTTTAACTTCGAATTGCGCTGGTTGCTTCATGTAGATTTGTTCTTCCAACTTCCCTTACAGAAGTGCAGACTCCACATTCATCCTTCCAGTTCAAGATCGCATTAGCCAACCAGCGCCAATCAAGAATCTAATAGACACCTGCTATACCGTCGGCGCGAATATTTCTGAGAAGCCGATCTCTTTTCTCTGATCATAACCCTTCGCTACCAACCTCGCCCTATATCTATTTGTATCCTCCTGAAGATCTACCTGCATCCAACTGTTTTCCAGCCCACTAGAAGCTCCACCAGCTCCCATGTGTCATTCTGGTACAACGAGTCCATCACATCGCCCATAGTCACCTTTCACTTCTCAATACCTGGCTTACCTAGAGCCGTCTGAATAGAAGACAAATCCCTTGCGATATTGGAGTCATCTATGTACCTCGTCGATATCGTATGATTATGTTGTGTGATTCTTCTCATAGGTGGTTATTCTACCAACTCTGTATCCCTGTTCGCACGTCTCAACCTTCCTGCCCTGCCCACTCATGTTGTCATGCCCATCATGCCACACACATGCAGAGGTGAAATCCACTACAGCCATTGCGGCTCTACCTTTTGAAGTACTCCTGATAAACCTGTACATATTACCGAGTCATTGCGCTTTCATGATTACTCGTGGCCCCTTAGATACCTTAAGAGCACCATTAATACCCGTGAACTTATAGCCCATTGCCTCAAGTACACCAAGAGAAATCAAATTCTTCTTCAAATCAGGAACAGGCCTAACATCAGTCAAGGTACGCTCCACCCCATCAAACATCTTGATGCGCACTATACCAACAGCTACAATATTACAGATAATGTCATTGCTCATAAACACCTGTCCACCATCGCACTCCCTATAAGTGGTGAACCAACTCCGATGATGAGTCATGTGAAAGGATGCCCATGTGTCTAGAATCCACTCGCCTTTACGATCATCGTATGGGCGTCTGATCATAGACACTGACAAAACATTATCATCACATCCACTCGATTCATCTGACGTGGCAACATTGGCTTCCCTATATGAAGCCTCAGATTATGCTCTCTTAAATTTAGGATTCGTACAATTCTCCTTCACATGTCCTTTCATCCCATAGTTCCAACACTTTACCTTTCTTTTACCCTTACCCTTGGATTTGGATCTAGAACCTGAAGAACCTGTACCTTATTTAGAATTCTTACCCCTTGTAAGCAGCGCATCAGAAGATATTCTCATGTCGTCGTTAAGCTTTCTCATAGTATTCCCTTGAAGGGCTGAAATAACGGTGTCGACACTTAGGGTTTTATTCGTGGTGCACATTGTGTCCTTGAATGACTCATAAGATGACGGAAGAGAATTCAGCAACCTACATGCTTGTTCTTCATCTTTTATCACTTCCTCAATATCCAGCAATTTGCAAACCAATTTATTAAAGTTGCTGATGTGAGCCTCCACATCTCCACCCTTTACCATCTTAAAGTTATACCACTACTGCTTCAAGTGTAGGCGATTTTCAGAGAATTTTTTCGCATAGACATCTTCTAACTTTACCCATAACTTAGCTGTAGTTTTCTCCCTCATGACATTCTAGAGAACCTCATCCGTAAAACATAAATGGATCGATGATAAATCCTTCTTATCAAGAGTATTCGTTCATCATTAGTCATAGTAGACTTTCGTTCCTCAAGAGCACCATCTTCGCCTTGCTTGATTAAGAAACTATCATCTTGACATTCCATAACTCAAATTTTTTTTTCCCTCAGTACTCAATCTCATACCTAATGCTTCCCATTATTACTAATCTCTCATATTCAGATCTTTGCCCCAACGATTGCTCTGATACCACTTTTGGAGATTTGTGTTGCGGAATCACACAGATCTAGATCTAGGATAACAATCCAATGGCACCAAGCACACACAAGAGAACACGCAGCTTTAACGTGGAAAACTCTTTCGGGAAAAAACCACGGAAAAAATTTCACTATGAAATAGAAATTACAAAGAGAGAGGACTTACCCGATTTGAACAACCTCGAATCTCACCATTGCTACACCCTTTAAAAACCCTAAAACACTTTTAGGAACCACTGGAATACCTTTAGGAAGCCTTAGAATGCCCCTAGAATAGCCCTAGGGACCCCTATTTATAGTTTAGGAAACTCCCCTTCTGTACCTCTGCGAAACCGCCCCAAATTTACGCAGTTTACGCAAAATTTGCACAAAATCTACGTAACCCTCGACTGGTTGAAGGATCCATTCGACCGGTCGAGCCTGACCCTCGACTGGTCGACACCAAAAAATACAGCTTGCTGGACTTTGAGTCGAGCGAGCCTCAACCGGTCGAGCAGCCCCCTCGACCAGTCGCGGGGCACGTGCAAAATTAGATTTAAGACATCCGATTATAACATGTTTTATCCACTCTGTTCATTTAATTTAAAAGATTATTTTAGAGCATTATACCAAAAATGAGGCAGATTGAAGTCTCAAGTGGACCACACTACAGAAAGCATTGGAAACAATGACGCTTACGGTTAAAACCTTTTTAGGCTTCACTATGACGTTTATTTGCCATCAAACTTATTCATAAAGTTAGGTAGACCTCGAAGAAGGGAAAACACAAATATCAACATCATCCAAAGCTTTTGGAGCCTACAAAGATCTCAATGGTAAATGTTTAATCTCCACTGCTTCTCTATTTGAGCCTTCCATTTACCTCTTATTTGAGTCATCAGCTAAAATAATCTGTCAAAATATATAGAGAATATGAATAAGAAAACATACATCACAATGGGCCCCACAGAACCCTCAGGACCGTCGATCTATAGGTCCATTGGGTAGTACCTAATCCGCGCCCCATAGATTAGGTACTGTTACCCCGGTTGCACCTTAGTGGATGTTACCCTAACCGTGTGGGTCCTAGCCTTTTAGAATTTTTAACGGTGAGACACTCAATCACTACTGTTTTCTGTGGTGTAGTCCATCTGAGATTGATATGTTTAAGTTTTCGAACCACATCCGTACAACGTGGATATACAACACATCATCAACATCATCAAGGTAGGCCCCACAGTAAAGGTAACACGCGCTAATGTGTTACCCGGGTAACACCTCATCCGCTCCCGAATCCGTGTCCCTCAACAGACAAACAAATGTCGGTCATAATCCCAAGCGCGTTGCCGGCCTAAGAATTCTGCGATGCGCTGATAAGTTAGGTGGGGCCACCGTGATGTTTGTGAGAAATCTACACCGTTCATTAATCATTTTAGATAATGTTAGTAAATGATTTTTAAAAAACAGGCCGATCCAAAACTCAAGTGTACCACGCCACAGGAAAAAGTGACTAAGAAAAAGAGGGTCCACTGTAATATTTATATGCCATCCAAACCGTTGAACCTGGTTCAAAACTTTTGTGGCTCACAAATGTTTCAATGGTGGACTTTCAATCCTTACTGTTTGCTGTGCTTATTTTTAAACCTATGTCCTAACATGATATGGAAAAATGGATGGAAGAGGGTGTATTTCTCAGAAACATTACGGTGGGCCCACTTAGCTTCGTTTCACAAGCAATCGGCGTCCGTCGAAAACCAACATACTTGGACACGTGTATCCACGTCAATACAGAGTCTGGGTGGGGACGGTTACAGCCTAGACAATAAATGATTAACGGTTCAATATCAATAACATAAATGTGATGGCTAAGAACCTCTGAGCGTTGTGATATGTGGGCTACGATAAGCTCCACCTGCAACAGCGCCACCAACGATTTAAACGGTACGGTTCCAATATCGTGTAAAACACGTGTAGGACGGATGATTCACCACCCCCAATACACCCGATTCCAGTTACAAAACGAAATCTCAAGGAAACACGAAATTTAAATAAAAAGAATAGAAAGAAAGCAAAAAATTAGGAAGGGAAGAAAAATAAATAAATCCAAATGATTATTTATTTATTTATTTACAGACTTGGAATAGAATATATATATCTCAATTCAAAGATCACGTAAAGAAGAAGAAAAAAGTTTCAATCTCTTCCCTAATCAAAACCTAAATTCTACCAAAACTAGGAAAAGGAAAAGCCACTGTTATTATGTCTTTGCATTTCTTAATAATAATAATAATATCATATGGAAATTAGAGAAGAAGAAGCGATAAAAGAGTACCTGTTGTGGCGAGGTGGGATCCATGTCTTTAAGCGGCAGTGAAAGGGTTTCCCGCGGCAACGGACGCTCGTAAGAAAGCACGGCATGAAGGAATGCCGCTGCCAAAACTAACGCTAAAAAGAGGCTCCGAAGAGACATGGCGGAGAAACGGATCGGAATAGAGGAGAAGCGTAACGGATTTTTAATGGTGATGGCACGCTCATCAACCTTTTATATAGAAACCCTGCCAAGGAGTTATTGCGAACCTTGTCGTATCCACTCACCGGTATCTTTTAACAGGGCGCCGATTACGTCCTACCCCGCCCTTCTCTAGCCCCGAACGGGCAGTTCTGTGAGCGGGCCCACCATCCATGATGTATCTGTTTATTCAAGCCGTTCATTCCTTTCCTCGTATCATTTTAAGGCATAAATTAAAAAAATGAATTAGATCTAACGCTCAAATTGACCACAGCAAATAAAAAGCTTGGTTGCATTAAATGCATGAAACATGAAATGCAAGTCATTTGTGGTATGGTCCATTTGAGCGTTTGACCTACATTATTAATTTTGTGTTCATATGAGAAAAGTGTTGGACGGGATGGATAAAAAGATGCATCATGGTGGGGCCCACCCACAGAAATGCCCGTTCGGGGGTAGGACGCAATCCGCGTCCCATTTAACACAACTGTTACACGAAGCGCGTAAAACACACACACCCTGTGTAATCTACTCCGTCCATCCGATGAGAATCACTATTTTGGATCGTACAAAAATAAGAAATTCCAGAATAAAAGATGATATGGGCCACACAAATGGCAAAAAGTAAGATTGCTCCCAAAAGTTGTTCACAAGGCATGGCTCGCTTGATTTTTGTATCAGGCTGATTTTTCTATTTTTATTTATCTTCGTGAGTTACACCTGATTAACGGGTTTGATGAAACATACCATGGTGGATATAGAAAAAAACAAAAAAAAACCTATTGTTGGCATCCCATCCCCGTTGTTCCATCTCGTGTGGTCCACTTGAATTGTTGATCTTGTTGAATTTTGTCCTCAGAATCTATTTTCTATGAAAGAACTTGATAGACAGATTGGATTTCACATATAAAACCATGGTGGCCCCCAAAAGCTTGAGTGTTTTACCTATTGCTGTGGATACCAAATTTCCAGTCTTCTGCTCCATCATCTGGCAAAAGCGTTAATTCCGCGACACGTTGACGTCGAGTTCGAAATTTGGCCATGTCGATGTAGGATATTCCTAGATTCCAAATTGAGAGTCGCTACGTCGAGTAGGAGAGAATCTTATTACGCAACACAACCGTCTTCCTGTGCGCAGATCCAGGTCGTTCGTCAGATGGGCCACACCGACTTTTATTAACCTAAAATCAGATCGGTTGTAGCAGATGTGCCAAATATTTTGTCCATCCATCTCACACACGCGTGGCCCACACTACGAGTCTATTGGAATAATTTTTACAAAGAAACAGTCCGTGTGCAAATCTGATGAACGGCTTGGATCACATTTTCGTAACAAGGTGCACAACCCAGTAGTCAATTTGTAATCCTACTCACGCGAGTAGCCTCGGAAGAACTCTTCCAAACGGAACGTCGTTTTCACTCGCGGGCGGTGGGAACTCTTGTTCTTTGTCCGTTCACGATAAGTGGAAAGTACGAGGGTACGTAGGATTACCAAATCAGTGGTATCCACCAGCAAAATGATACGCGCAAGAGCGTTGGTTGCGTGGCACCCATCTCACCATAAATGAGTCTAAAAGAGTTATATAGGTAAAGAGCCATCACCATGGTACATCCATCTTTCGATGGCACACGAGTAGGTAAGTGTATAAATTAGTACAGTCTATTGGGATATATATATATATATATATATATATATATATATATATATATATATATATATATTAATATGGAAACGCTCACCTGCCAACTAGTTACTACGTAATAGTACAACTATTTTAAGAAATCATCATTGATGAATTTCGAAAATCTGAACGGACCACATGAAGCAGAACCTCATGAAACCCTGGTATGAAATTTTACTTTGATCCAAAACTTTGGTGGGCTATAAAAAATGCAAACAGTTTCTTCCTTTGATTTGAATTTCTCTTTGCTATGGTTTACCAGAATCTTAGATCAGGGTTGAAAATTCACAACCTAAGTTTGATGGGATTCCGCATCTTATGGACCGTTCGGATTAGACGCCCATGACACGTGTTCAAAAGTGCGCACGTGCAAGTGAGCATGCCTCTTTTATATATTATATATATATATATATATATATTATATATATATATATATATATATATATATATATATATTATATATATATATCCCAAAACGCACACAAATAAGGTGATCACCTTTCGGTGCGTATCGTTCTACCATGTTCCAATCGGAGGATTGCTCCATAGATTGACTTTCGAGCCATGCGCTAAACAAAAATAAGGTCCAGTATATGGACGGTGCGTATTGTTCTACCATGTTCCTATTGCTCCCTACTCTACCTGATTGGATCACCGGTTGCGTAGTGAACGTGGGTCAATGTGACGTGCCCCATGTTAGGAACTCCAAATTCTGTTTATGTCATTTTCGGAGGGTCCCGCACTAAAATAAGCAAGGTGATTCACGTAAAGTCACAAAAGTCATGGTTGTTCTCCAACCTATACACACCAGAACTCATGGATCCCGACCCAACATGGCTGGTATGATTGATTTAGGAAGCTTTGCTAAGCCAAAATGCGTTTACAAGGCTGCTAATGTCCCATTTTCAGCGGGTTGGTTTGACTTGAAGACTCCACTCGAATCTACTCAATGTTTATAATAATTATAATTTTAAAAAAAAATAGAGACGAGGAGATATTCAACATAGTTAAGAGTAGTAATATAAGATACAATTTTTATCATCAAACTGCTTAATGATATGTTGATTAAGTTCATCTCTCCTTTTGGCTGATAGATTCATAAGGGGACTCTGTTCCAGTTGTTTTGAATTGACATAATTCAACTTGATGGCCATCCTCAAGGTTAAGTCAGTCCCATGACTGAGTTTACCAGCGACTCAGCTTGAAATTTCATTGAGTTGAGTTGACTCGACCGAGTTTTATGTTGTCACGCCCCCACAAATTCGGGAGTCGCATAGGGGTGTGCTATGCAGGCGCTGGCACGGTCCTGCAATAGAGGTCTCAGGTCAAACATACTCAAATTCGAGAGGTACGATCGGTACTTAACCGATCGGATCAATCTTGAGCACGCCAACGGATCAATCTTGAGCACGCCAACAGCAGAAACAGGTTTTAGGGAAACACAAGTCTCACAACTCTTCGCTCCTAAAATTCACAACCACCTAATCTCAATAAATGCATACACACACCCATTCTATTAGGCTTCAAATTAAAGCTCACGAGCGTGTGTTTATATTTTCAGGATGTGTTAGAGCGCAGCAGTTGGTGATTCAAGAGCATACTCCTTTTCTTTTATGCTTTCGTGAAACCATGCATTTCCCTTTCAGCAGTATTGTATTTAACTGTTGTTTAGTGAAAATGGGATGTTAATTGTGGAATTCTTATTGCTATGCTTAGTTACAAAAGATAAAGTTTACCCTAAAATCTTCGTGGAATGTTACCTTCGGGAGTTGGTGTATGTGCACTGTGTTGCGCAGCACATCAACAACGCAGTGAACTGAGATCCAATCTCAAGTCTCACCCACAAACAATAAACAGGAAGAAATATAAACTAGAAAGGAATAAAAGCATTCAAACAAACCACAAGACAAGATATATGTGAAAAAACCTCAACAAGGGTATAAAACCACGGATGCAAAACTTCCACTATAAAGAAAAACAAAGATTACAAGGCAATATACTAACCTCTCCCTTGGAAGCACATAGAAAACCCTTTGCCCACACCTTAGAATAACTTTCCCATCATTCACCTTAACTCTAGAATAGCCCTAGGGACCCAAATTTATAGTTTTGACAACTTCCCTTTCGCATCCCAGTTGCGAAAGACTTGTGACACGAAATCTGCAAAACTCCTTTTCGCATCCCAGTTGCGAAAGGACTTGCGACATGAAATCTGCGAAACTCCTTTCCGTATCCCAGTTGCGAAAGGACTTGCGACACAAAATCCGCGCATGTAGCTCCACTTCTCAACAATCTCTCACTTTGAGACACATCGCCATAAACCTTTGTCTTCTTCTTCCAGAGTGCACCACCTCCCCGTCTTCAAGTTTGAAGACCAATCAAAGATGAACAGAGCTTCAGCTTCTCTCGTGTGACCGCCTTGGTCAACATATCCATATGATTCTCAATTGTATGAATCTTCTCCACAACAATCGATCCATCTTCCAGTAACGAACGTATGAAGTGATATCTGATGGCAATATGCTTGGTCCTTGAATGAAAGGCTGAATTCTTGGCCAAGTGTATTGCACTCTGACTGTCACTGTACAGTTTGCAATTGCTTGCTTCTACCCAACTCTCCATGAAACCTTTCATCCACACCATCTCCTTGCATGCTTCTGTAGCTGCAACATATTCTGCTTTTGTCGTACTGATAGATACTATCTTCTGTAACTGAGAGACCCAACTAACTGCAGCACTACCCAGAGTAAAGACATAACCTGTAGTACTTCTCCTGCTATCAATATCTCCTGCCAAATCTGAATCCACGAAGCCTTGTAGCTTGATTTCTGATCCACCATAGCACATCCCTACATCTTTAGTACCTACCGAATATCTAAGGATCCACTTCACAACTTCTCAATGTTCCTTTCCGGGGTTGTTCATGAACCTGCTAACAACTCCCATTGCTTGAGCAATGTCTGGCCTCGTGCTCACCATAGCATACATGAGACTCCCAATACCTGACGCGTATGAGACTTAGTCATGTAGTCCCGTTCCTCCTGCGTCTTTGCCCCTTGCTCCTTAGATAGCTTGAAGTGGTTAGGTAATGGAGTGCTAACCGGCTTAGCACCTCTTATATTGAATCGGTTAAGTACCTTGGCTATGTACTCTACCTGTGACAAAACTAGTTTCTTGTTTTCCCTGTCACGCTTTATCCTCATGCCTAGGATTTGTTTTGCAGCTCTTAAATCCTTCATGACAAATTCTCTAGACAGTTGTCTTTTGAGATCTGAGATGTCCTTCATGCTTGAACCGGCTACAAGCATATCATCAACGTACAGAAGAAGAATGATGTATGACGTATCAAACTTCTTTAAGTAACAACAGTGGTCTGCATGACATCTCCTAAAGCTGTTTTTCGATATAAAACTGTCAAACTTCTTGTACCACTGCCTCAAGGCCTGCTTCAGGCCATATAAACTCTTCTTCAGTCTGCACACCTTGTTCTCCTTTCCTGGTGCCATGTATCCTGTCGGCTGATGCATATATATCTCTTCTTCAAGGTCCCCATGAAGAAAGACTGTCTTAACATCTAACAACTCTAGATGTAAGTCCTCTGTAGCCACTATACTCAAGACCATGCGAATCGTAGACATTTTCACCACAGGTGAAAATATTTCAGTGAAATTGATACCTGCCTTTTGTTGAAACCCTTGCACAACCAATCTAGCCTTGTACCGTTTCGAACCATCGTGCTCCTCCTTCAATCTATAAACCCACTTATTTTGAAGAGATTTCTTGCCCTTAGGTAGAGTGACTAGCTCCCATGTACGATTAGACTTAAGAGAGTCCATCTCCTCATCTATGGCCTGCTCCCACTTAACCCGTGTATCTGACTGTAATGCCTCTTCCAAACACTCTGGTTCACCATTATCTCTCAGTAGTAGATAATATAAGGAGGGTGAGTATCGGATTGTGGGTCTCCTCTCCCGAGTAGACCTCCTCAATACCGGTGTCTGTAGCCCTGCCTCATAATGCTCTTGTGCATAATCATCCTGTGGCGATGTAACACACGTGTCCGGTAACTCGTCTAACTCTACAAATTCTTTCTCCTCAACCTTATTTTCATGCACACTGTCCTTATGCATCAATTTTTCATTGAAGACTACGTCCTTGCTTCTGATGATTTTCCTGTTTTCTACATCCCAAAACCTGTAGCCAAAATCATGCTGCCCGTAGCCTATAAACGTGCACCTCCTAGACTTCGCATCCAGCTTGTTTCTGTGCTCTGCATTAATGTGAATGTATGAAGTGCAATCGAACACTTTGAGATGTGTTAGGTTCACTTCTTTCCCAGTCCACGTTTCTTCTGGTAGCCCACCATCCAATGGTGCTGAGGGACTTCTATTGATGAGATATGCGGTAGTATTTACAGCATCCGCCCAAAAAGTCTTCGACAACCCTGCATGTAACCTCATGCTCTAGCGTGCTCAAAGATGGTCTTGTTAATGCGCTCAGCCACACCATTTTACTGTGGTGTCCCTGGAATCATTTTCTGATGTTTGATTCCATTTGCTGCACAATACTCCTCAAACCTCTTATCATAATACTCTCCCCCATTATCAAATCTAAGACACTTTACTGTTTTACTTGTCTCATTTTCTACAATGACTTTTCACTTCTTAAATACATCAGATTTATGCTTTAAGAAATAGACCCAAAGTTTTCTACTAGCATCATCAATAAAGGAAACAAAATAATGTGAACCATCGAGAGATGATACCTGTGCCGGTCCCCACACATCAGTGTGTACAAGCTCCAACAGATGCGTCTTTGGAGCACGTCCTGTCTTCTTGAAACTTACTCTCTTCTGCTTACCATACACGCAGTCCTCGCAGAATTCCAAGTCAATAGACTTCAGCCCTGGTAGCTTCCCTTTTTGTAACGACTCGAAATTTTTCGTACAAGGGCTCGAGTACTACCTCGCCCAGAAATCGGTTAGGATTAAATCCTTTAGAAATTTGACAAAGTTAGCTAAGTGCTAAACTAGATTAGCCATGAAATCCATTTAAATCGCTTTAAATACGATATGCAAGACCCAAAACTTGTAGAATCATTGACGCTAGGTTACCTTAAAGTCTAGGATCAAACTCATTACCCGACTGCTCTTGGGAACACATTGAAACTCCGTATCAGGTTTAGACCGCATATCGGGAGTCCGAACACTACGAAGTTAAGGACTTAGGACTGCCTCGCTGGGCTTTACAACCATCTCAGAAATTAAATCCAGACAATGTCCCACGGCTGTTCGCTCGAGTCCGGAGCGAGAGAGTGTGAAAACCCTAGTTTTCTTTACAAAATAAATATCTTGAATAGTGATCTGGCATGTGTCGCGTGCGGACATTTTATAAGCAACTAGACTGTCAGAATCTGACCCAAATACACCCTCGGATCAGGAAAAATTTCATAAACATTTACATGTACTTGGAATTTCGGATCGAGACTCGCTGACTGTTGAACTGAAACTAGTCCGCCACGCGTGATCTGGGAATTCGACTGAAACAAAAACTTAACCTTACCTGGAGCCAAGGTCTGTGAGCTTAATCTGACTTTTAGCTCGAGGAGGCCCGCCAGAAATCCTCTGTTGAGCTAAAACAACGCCGCTTTGGTTTTAACCTAAGTATACCTTGATCTTAAGTCTATTTCAGAGAGTTTTTAGGCTATATAAGGACCTTAGAGCACCCTCTCTCATAGCCATACGAATTTGGGAAAAACCCTAAGTAAGAAGAGAGAAAAAGAGAGAGAAAGCTAGAGAGTTGTGGGAGAATCTCCCTACTACTATTTCCTGCCTCTACCCTAGCTCCACCACTCCGTTCTTGCCGCTTTCCCGGTAATACCGACTTCGTTTTAAGGTAAGAAACCCTAACCCTAAATCTGTTTTGGGGTGTGAAGGTTATAGGTTATGAAATAACTAACCGGTTTCACTCTTTAGGCTACAAAACTGCCGAATACGGAAGCCAAACGAACCTATCTGATTCGTTGCAATTCTACGGTGTAAGGTGAGGACTTTAAGTGTATAGGTTACGGTTTTCAACGCTTTCAATGTCAGATAATGATAGATTCATGATCTGCATGCAATTGCACATATACAAAGTGCTTTCTGTTTTCTGTTTCGATTAAAGATGTAGATTATGGAATTTTACATATTCTAGGTATTCGTAGAAAATACCGTATACGTATAAATTTTGGAAATGTGTTTGACATGATTATTTGTTGTATGAATATATGATATATGGATAAAATACTTATTTGGCGAAAGGATTCGCCCAAATACATGTTTTACTAATATACACTGTATGTAGAAATACTGTATTGTAGAAAAGTACGTATCGTATATATTTTAGAGGTGTGTTTGCCATGATTATTTGTTGTATAAATATATTATACATCGTAAAATACTTGCTTGGCGAAAGGACTCGCCCAATACATGTTTGCTAACATACACTATGTATGTTGAAATTGTGTATGTTAGGTGTTTGTGAAAATGCTTATGTGAGTAAGTGTTTGGATGTTGATGCCTTAGGAGGGTATTGAGATGGGATTCTCAACTACCTTAGAGACATGTATGATTTCCTCCATGAGGTTGTTTACTTAAACTGCTTACTTGTGTAATATATGTATTGGTATTCCTATTTATGTTGTGCTTTATAACATACTTTATAACATGCTTCATGACATGCTTACTAACATGCTTGAATTACTTTGTTTATCATGCTTTACTCCACATGTTACGAATAAGGTTTGATTGAGCTTGGGACTATGTCTATAGTCCAGACAGTCGGTATTAGACTTGAGATCGTGGTTGAGTTTCACGTCGCCACGTAAGATGTGTTTGACGAACCCGAGTCGTACGTCAGTTGGCAACAGTGGTTAGGCCACGCGAAGTGCTTATGCACTTCATGTCGTCCAATTGATTGTGCACTCGAACTAGTCAGGCTCGTCAAGTCTAAAGTAGTTCACCAGTATAGTGTCACATGTCGATACTCACCATTTACTACTTGAACCTAGGATACCAAACTTACTAGTGGAATCCCGTTAACCATGGTACCTCGATCCGCTAAGACTTATGAGCCGGGCATGGTGGTATGGGACACCGTGGTCTAGCTGTCGGCCTACGTTGGGGCCACGTGCCTCCCCGTAGTGGCCAGTGAGCAACCAGACTCATGAGCCGATTATGGTGGTATGGGACACTATATTCGTGCTGTCGGCCTACATTGATAAGGTGATGGGGGAGCGGTGTAACCTTTGCGCGTAACAGCCCTTTGTAGTGACCTCGAGCATACTCTGAAATCGCAGTGAGCCTTAGGGTTTTGCGGCGGTATATAGAGTATAAACTAGGCCTATTTCTATTTAGTGATGAATAGTTAAAGAGGTGATGGGGGAGTGGTGTAACCTTTATGCGTAACACAGCCCTAGCAGCCTTTACAGTGACCTAGAAACCACACCATCGTCTGAGATTAACTAGGATTGACGACCCTAGACTGAATCATGTTTGAGAATGATACAAGGGAGGTACCTTAGTTTCCCAATCCTGCTGTTTGAAATGGACTAATAACAACTCGGTAATCATGCTCATCATGCATTGCATGTGCTTGGAAGATGTGGAGCACTGAGGGATGAAAGTATGCCACGAACGTAAGATGGTGTCGCACGAGGGAGGGTGTGGTGAGGGCATCCATCATGACTACATTCATACTTGCATTAATAAGAGTAGTTAGGAATGTTTGATTTTACTACTGCTTTATCATTACTGCTTGGACTGAATTGATAACATGAAACTTATGCCTTATTGTTCCACTGAGTTAGCTACTCACTCCCGCGTTACGGGACGGTGTTACGCACACCAACCAGACTCTATCTCAGGTTTAGATGAGCTGACGACTCAGGAGGCGGAGCCTGGCTACGATGAGGACCAGGACGAGTTCTCTTACATGCAATATGCTGGCGGCTTCGACTAGACTGCCGGATCGATGGGATTTGCTGGGGTTACATCCTTAGATGTATTTTTGACTTTTTGAATATAAAATAGACATATGTATATGGTGACTCAGATGGGTTCATACTCTGGAAAATGAAATGATCTTGTATCTTTTACATACATGTATATACAGTTTCAGTCTTCCGCTTGCCTTTATACAATTGATCTGGAGTATGAATTACTATTTTGGTATAATCTTACTCATGTTTATTGCTCTAACACAGACAACATGTAATCATCATTATTTATGTTGCATAAGTGATGAGGACATCGTGCACACGCACGGCCGCACACCACCACCCCTACGCATGTACGTACGCAAAAGGAGGATCCCATCATCGATCTGGCTCGATGACGACGTCCAGGGAGGGCCCCCTAGCTAGAAGACAAGTTTTGGTTCAGAAAAGTGGGCCCGATAGTCAAGAAAAACCCATCATGGGATCTCATGATCGTGGCCCACTCGTCGGATTGATTTCTTTTTTTAGATTTTGCTTATTGTTATTATTTAGAACATTGTGAACGCTTTAGATTTATGTGTTTGGTTTTTATTTTAGTTTACTTCATCACCAAGTAATAGGTGTCGCACTTGGTGCGAGTTTTTGGGTATAGGGTTCTCCCTATAAATAGGCACCCCTTGTAGTTCTTTTGATTCATTGAAGTTTAATAAAAATTCCTGCTTTATTTTTCTGCTCTCTTCGTGAGTTGTGGAAGAATTCAAAAGTGAGTGCGAAGCCCTCCCTTTTCGAAGGGCTAACTACCGTGGTGCGAAGCCACATCGACCCCGATTCATCCCCATCCCCCATCATTTTTTTCCATCTTCTCCCACCATCCATACTTCGAATTCGTCCTTCTGTTGCATCAGAGTTCTTCATTACAGCAGGTTTCCAGATTTTGGCCTGTAGGCGAGCTGACACTTCGGCGGAGCACCACGCACAAGCCGTAGCTCGGATCGACCCGAAACTTCGGGGTTTTGGAGCCTCCCCCTGGCCGACCAGGGCCAAGGAGAGTTTTTCTTCAAACAACGCCCGCGCCCTAGGCCCGCTGTCCATACGCGGGATCGTCTTTTGGCTCAGGTTTTTATCCTCTTTTATCCTCTCATAGCATTTTTTTTTCATAAAACCTAGCCTTAGATTACGTTTTCCCTAACTTATATGCCCATTTTCTTTCCCTAGGGTTCTTTGATTTGAAACTGGTGAATCCCTTGGATTAGGGACTGATTACTATGTATGTGTGAAGGATTATTTCTTATCTTTGAGTATCGTTTGCTTCATAATTTTTATTGATCCAGCCCTATCATGTGTAGGCCTGGACCCGCATAAATTCCCCTTTAATTGAACGTTTGAATTTTCATGTGGGATGTGAAATTTGTGTAATTGTGAATTGGTATGATCTAAGCCTAGAATCTTGCATATCATATTTACATTTCATGTCCTGCATCAAATTT
This sequence comes from Magnolia officinalis, assembly GCA_021015155.1. NCBI lineage: Eukaryota > Viridiplantae > Streptophyta > Magnoliopsida > Magnoliales > Magnoliaceae > Magnolia > Magnolia officinalis. The sequence goes on from JAJHSJ010000002.1 coordinate 64,662,615, forward strand.
GGTATCAGAGCCTAGGGTTCTTGTAGGGGAATTCACCACATATTTAGGGTTTAGTTTATTTGAGTCTGTCATGCATTCAGTCCATCATATATAGCTGAATTTTAGTAACGGTGTGTAATCGCCTTCATATAGAGTCTCATAGGGTCATTTATTTATTTATTTTTAGATGCATATAGTTGTCATACCAGGTCCTTAGGTTGAGTTAGCTTGTGTATGCCCACACGTACGGGTCGCGGTTTTGGTTTACACCCTACTCTAAACATGGAGCAACTACAAGAATCAATGGCCAAGTTAACCCAGCAGTTTGAGTCTATGTCTAAGCGCTTGGAACAACGCATGGATCAACGCCTTAAACCAATTTGATGATCGCGTTACTCAAATATAGGCCTCCCTCAGGGCAAACCCCACCATTGGGGAAGATGCCCATTCTCAAGCAGGTGGTCAGGAGATTAGACCAGGAATGGAGGCGGCCAAGGATTTGGTCATGGGCGCGCACTTGTGCACCCACCTCGTGAGGGACATCATGACCAATATGACCCAGATGCACAACTCCTCAAGGGAGTTAGAGTAGATGCCCCTACTTTTGATGGCCACTTGGACCCTAAAGCTTTTTTAGATTGGTTGGCGGATATGGACCATTATTTTGAGTGGTATGATATGTCGATGCTCGACGAGTCGATTCGCCAAGATGAAGCTTGTGGGTCAAGCAAAGAGGTTTTGGGCGACGGTTGAGCGAAAAAAAGAAAGAGCGAGAGAACTCCCAATAGTCCATTGGGGAGAAATGAAAGAAACGCTGAAAGAGAAATACCTTCCTTTCTCTTATCGCCTGCGATTGATTGAGGAATGGCAGTCTCTTTGACAGGGTTCCATGAGTGTTGCTGACTATATTGAAAAATTTGAAGAGTACTTGACCCGCTGTGAGGTTGATGAGGACCCCGTACTCACCCTTGCTCGTTTTAAAGCGGGCCTCCGTCCTGACATTAGGAGAGAATTGCTCGCCAAAGACATAGACACTATCGAACAGTTGTACCAAGTAGTGTTAGATGTCGAGCAATACCTTAAAGCATCTATGGGAAGGCGGTTTGACTTTCGCGAATCCGGTGTTAAGGCCAACCCCTCTGGGGCTAGACCTAACATGGGGTTCCAACACAAACCTTCCCCTAATGTTCAACCCAGACCTAAAGATGATAAGGGTAAAGAGATTGTCGGGTCTAGTTCACGTGGAAGTGGGGCCACTAGGTGTTTTAGGTGTCAGGGGTTTGGTCATTTTACTCACCAGTGCGGCACGAGAGAGGGCACCAAAGTACTCCTTATTGATGGGCAAGTAGAAGTAGTGCCCCCAGAGAGTGATAGTGAGGAGGAGGAATATGAGCCAGTCGGAACCCCTAGTGATGAGGAAGAGGGAGCACAAGAGTCTGTGACCCTCATAATTGTGCGTTGCGCCCTGGCTCAAGCCAAGAACACTGATGACTGGCGTCGCAACACGATCTTCTACACTTACACAAAATGTGGGGAAAAAAACTGTAAGATGATCGTGGATAGTGGTAGTTGTGCCAACGTGGCATCGACTAGCACTGTGAGTCGTTTGAGCTTAAAGCTAGAAGCCCATCCTCAACCTTATAGAGTCTCCTGGGTTGATGAGACATCCATTCCAGTCTCGCACCGCTGTCTTATACCTATTCAGTTCGGATCTTATAAAGACAATTTGGTGTGATGTTGTTCCTATGGATGTGGGTCATATCATTCTGGGTAGGCTGTGGCTCTATGACAGGGATGTTACCATATTTGGTCGTTCAAATGTGTGTACATTCTGGTTTGAGGGCAAGAAGGTCAAGTTAAATCCTCTACCACCCAAGAATACAACTGGAAAAGAGTTCACCACACAGAGTAGTGTGAGCGGCCCAAAAAAAGTGAAGGAGTCGAAGTCCAAGTCCAAACCGCTCCATATTTTGAATGCAATATGCAAATCCTGATGAGTCCACAAATACCGTCAGTCGTATCTAGGCCGTATAAATGCAGAAACATAGTATCCCAAAATTCCATATGCTGCGGATGTAATGCGATATGCGGTGTGAATGGAATGACCATGCTGGGTGTGAAGTTGGGATGTAGTACGTAGTATTACAAGCTATGGAGCCCACCACAAGAGACTTCTATCCAAACTAGTCTCATACCTAAATTTGGATAGTCAGACTCAATGTAGTAAACTCCTGATCTCAGGTTAGTCGGGCGCCCCAACCGAAATCCTGGTCATTGCGAAGGTACACGTAACAAATAGTTACGCACCACCAGCCTGAGTGGATAGTGAATGAATGAATGAATGAGTATGCAACTCTTGCTCAATCAGTACTGTATATCTCTAAGATCATCACCGGGGTCTAGTACACTCCAAACTGGCTACCGCCCTTGCAGGCCGCGTAGCCCAGTGAGTGGAAAATACTTCACTACCTCGCCTACCAGCAGTATACCAATGCCTACCCGACTCGTCGATAGTGGACCCATTTAGGAGCTGGTTAGACTCAGCCTAGCCATGCCTACTCCCTCAGGCGGGTAAGGCCACACCCCACCCAACCGACCAAGACACAGTGGGAGACACAGCCTCCTGGTATCCGGCACTCGGGCACTCATGTATCCACTCGGTCTCGACGTTGGGGCATCCTTTGGTACCAAGAGGGTTTAGGGATTTTCACCTAGGGCCATCTATGGTAGCCCGATGCTAATAACAGATTTCCACGGTATGCCTGTGGAGGCTACGACCCTGATGTCGCTAGGGCGTACAGTAATCACAACACACCATGCAAGATGCATGAGTCATACAATCCAGTTATGCTTCAATTCTGCGTATACCGTGCGCTCATGTGAGATAACCTCCGCCTATCAGGGAGTCTCATAACAACCTGCCCAATGACATATGCAATGGTCAACCACATCTCATAATAAACATGCAGATGATGCATATGGGCATGTATCATAATGTTATGCTTTCACATACTCGTAACCAGTATCAACAACCGACATCGACAATCGACCTCGACAATGTGGACATTTAACCAACATTGCCCCCAAGGAATGGCCCACTGTAACGCCCTGAAATTCGAGGGTCGAGTAGCAACTCAACTCTCAAGTTCCAAAACATCACTTATGCAACATAGAGAATGATGATTGAATGTTGGCTGTGTTAGTACAATAAACATGAGTGAGATTATACCAAAACAGTAATTCATACTCCAGATCCATGTATAAACGCAAGTGGAAGACTGAAAGTTGTATATAGATGTGTATAAAACAAAACCATCTTGATCTCAAGAGTATGAATACCAACTGAGTCACCATATACATGTATTTGTTCCTGAATCAAAATGTCAAAATGGTACAACTATAATCATAAACCCTTTAGCCCCGTAAATCTAGATAGCCTACGCGAAGCCTCCAGTAAACTGCATGAAGGAAAACTCATCATGATCATCATAATAATCAGGCTCAGCCTCCTGAGTATCATTGGTACCTGCATCTAAGATAGAGTCTGGTGGGTGTTCAGAACACCGTCCCTTAACGTGGGAGTGAGTAGCTAACTCATTGGAACAATAAATCATAGGTCAACATGCTATCAAATCAGTCAAGCAGTAATGATAAAGCAGTACAATCAACAATCCTAAGTACTCTTGTTAATGCAAGTATGAAGTGCAGTCGTGATGCATGCCCCTCACCAATGCTCCCTCATACAACACCATCTTACGTCCGCGGCATGCGTTCATCCCTTAGTGCTCCACATCTTCCAGGCACATGCAGTGCGATGATGAGCATGATTACCGAGTTGATATTAATACCTTTCAAACACAGGATTGGGAAACTAAGGTACCTTCCTTGTATCATTCCCAAACAAAGATCCATTCTAAGGTCGTCAATCCTAGATAATCTCATACGATGTGTGGTTCTAGGTCCCTGCAAGGGCTGCCAGGGCTGTTACACGGAATCGTTGCACCACTCCCCCATCACCTTATCAATACAGGCCTAGTTTTGTACTCTTGTTGCTACGGAAGGGTCGTCGCCTCCACGTAGACTCAGAGTACTCTCGAGGTCACTACAAAGGGCTGTCAGGGCTGTTACACGGAATCGTTGCACCACTCCCCCATCACTTATCAGTGTAGGCCGACAGCTCGAATATAGTGTCTCATACCACCATAATCGGCTCATGAGTCTGGTTGCTCAGTGGTCACTACGGGGAGGCTCATGGCCCCAGTGTAGGCTGACAGCTCGACCACGGTGTCCCATACCACCATGCCCGGCTCATGAGTCTTAACGGATCGAGGTACCATGGTTAACGGGATTCCACTGGTGAGGTTAGTACCTTAGGTTCAAACAGAGGCATCCAAACATGGTGAACATACATAAGATAGATCGGGTTACTTGACGAGCTCGGCTAGTTCGAGTGCACAACAAGTTGAATGATATGAAGCGCATAAGCACTTCGTGTGGCCAGCCACTATCGTCAACCGAAGTACAACTCGGGTTCATCGAACACATCTCACGTGATGAATGAATCTCAGTCACGAATTCCATTCCGTTACCGATCGCCTGGACTAACTCTTAGTCCCAAACTCAATCCACTCATCAAGTAATCATGTGAGTCAAACAAGACAGTAATGCATTTCATAAGTCATGAAGTTTACAATCACATAAGCATATAATGAAATACAACATAAACATGATTTTATACACAATCATTTCATATGTGAAAACAGACCATATTAGAGCGTACCTATAGGAAATCATTCACACTATTAAGGTAACCGATATTTATCTCTCGATCCTCATACAAGGTGTACTAGGTGCTTGCTAGCACATTCAGACATTTTCATAAACACATAGACTACATACCTCATCATACATGACGTATGATGATTACACATAAGCTAGACCAAATCCTTCCACTAGGGAGTTACCCGGTATATCACGTGCTTGTACCCATGGCAGATGATCATGGCATGCATGGATACAAGTTCCATGTTTATTGAAACATTTTCACAAACGCTTAGGCTACACACTTTAACACATATTTCATATTTTTACCGTGGAGTGATTTAGGGCAAGTCCTTTCGCTAAGGAGTTGTTGCACATGTACTAAGCATATATTTACTACAAATAAACATGTTAAGCACAAATCCAAATTCCAAACTTTTTCAAACATTTCAACATATGCATAGATTAGGCTATATCCTACATCTTTCATGTAAACTCGTATAATGAAACAGACGACGCATTTTGCATGTGAAATAGCACCTTGACAGTTATAAATCATTAACCGACATTGAAAGCCTTGAAAACCATACCTACTATACACTAAAGTCCGCACCTTACGCCGTAGAAGTGTAATAAATTTGGTAGGAATGCTACGTCTCCTTCCACGACAATACAACGACCTAAAGCACAAGTAGTGTTAGCTATTTCGCTAATTGAATCAATTGAAACCTTAAATCAGATTAGGGTTAGGGTTTTCTTACTTAGAAATGAAGTCGGAATCGCCGGGAAAGCAATTAGAATGGTGTGGTTAAGCTTGTCGAGTGGCAGGGTAAAATAGCAGGGAGATTCTCCCACTTCTCTCACACTTTCTCTCTCTTCTCTCTCTTCTCTCCTAAGGTTTTTCTCAAATTCGTATGGGCTGAATGAGAGAGGGTTTAAGGTCCTTATATAGCCTAAAACCTCACCGAAATAGACCTAAGGCCAAGGTATACTTAGGTTATAACCAAAGTGAAGCTATTCCGTCTCAACGGAGCACTTTTGGAGCCCCCTTTTCACTGTACGATAGAACTTAAGCTCACTAACACTGGATCTAGGTACAATTAAGTTTTCATTCCAGTCGGGTTCCCAGATCACACGTGGCGGACCAGTTTCAGTTCAATGGTCACTGAAACTCGATCAGGGATTTCAAGTACATTGCTATGTATATGAGATGTTTCCTGATCCAAGGGCGTATTTGGGTCAGATTTCGACGGTCCGATTGCTTATATTTGGCCCGCAAACATCAAGTCTCAGATTACTTAAATTTGATTTAATTTATAAAGAAAACCAGGTTTTCTCACACTCCTCGCTCCGGGCTCAAGCAAATAGCCGTGGGACACTATCTGGGTTTGATCTCCTACATGGTTATCAAGCCCAGCAAGGCGGTCCTAAGTCTATAATTTCGTATTATTCGGACCTTCGATGTGCGGTCCAGATTCGATACGGAGTTTTAATGTGCTCTCGAGAGCAGCTGGGTAATAAGATTGATCCTAGATTTTAGGGTAACCTAGCGTTAATGATTCAACAAGTTTTGCGTCTTGCAGATCGTATTTAAAGTGATTAGTGCGGATTTCATGGCTAATCTAGTTTAGCACTTGGTTAACTTTGTCTAATTTCTGAAGGATTTGATCCTAAGTGATTCCTGCCTGAGGTGGTACTCGGGACATTGTACGGAATTTTTCGAGTCGTTACAACCCCACATAGAGCCTAACATGTAGTGGACCCATGGCCTCACACAAGGGCCAAATATACAACACCATGGGCCTCACTCAAGAGCTTAATACACATCACGATGGGCCTTTCACATGGGCCTAACATACATCACAATGGGCTCCATCGCCCGACCCTCGAATGCATCAAAATGGGCCTCATCACATAAGCCTCATATACATCACATTGGGCCTCAAACACGGGCCAAATGCACATCACAATGGGCCTCAAATACGGACTGCATATACATTACATTGGGCCTCGACAATCGGTCTCAACAATCGGAATCGACAATCGACCATGACAATCGGAATCGACCATGACAATCGGAATCGACAGTCAGCCACGATAATCGGCCTTGATCGATAATCGAAATCAGTAAATCGGTCACGTCAATCGGAATCGGCAATTGGCCACGACAATCGGAATCGATCAATAATCAAAATCGGTAAATAGGTCATGTCAATCGGAATCGCAATCGGCCACGAAAATTGGGATCGATCGATAATCAGAATCGACAAATCGATCACGTCAATCGAAATCGACAATCAATCACGACAATCGGGATCGATCACGACAATCGAGATCGATCGATAATCAGAATCGGCAAATCAATCACATCAATCGGAATGACAATCGGCCACGACAATTGGGATCGATCGATAATCAGAATCGGCAAAGCGGTCACATCAATCGAAATCGACACTCGGAATTAATCAATAATCAGAATCAGCAAATCGTTCACGTCAATCGGAATCGACAATCGGTCAAGACAATCAGAATCAATCGATAATTAGAATCAGCAAATCGGTCACGTCAATCGAAATGGCATCGGCCGCGACAATCGAGATCGATCGATAATCAGAATCGGTAAATCGGTCATGTCAATCGGAATGGCAATTGGCCACGACAATCGGGATCGATCAATAATTAGAATTGGCAAATCGATCACGTCAATCGACAATCAGTCACGACAATCGGAATCGATCGATAATCAGAATCGGCAAATCGGTCATGTCAATAGGAATGGCAATCGGCCACGACAATCGGGATCAGTCTCAATAATCTTCACCAATGATTGGCACCGACAATCAGCATCGATAATCGGCAATGATAATCAGTATATAAACAAGGTGGGGTCCACAGATGAACAACCGATCAACCATAATATATGCAGATCGGCCCTTGGCCGTGGTTATATGAAATCTGAGAGTACGAAATCATCCTTCTATGGCGAATGGGGCCCACTTATCTGAGTTAACCCACAAAAGAATTATGAGAATGGGCCTAACAAGGCCTAAGAGAATGTCACAATGTGGACCTCCGACCATCATTGCCCATCAATATGGACATTTAACCAGCATTGCTCCCAAGGAGTGGCCTACATAGGGCCAAACATACATCGCATTGGGCGTTAACCCTGGGCCTCGAATACGTCACAATGGGCTTTGTCCATAGACCACGAATACGTCACAATGAGCCTTGCCCAAGGTCCTCGAATACATCACAATGGGCCTTGCCCATAGACCACGAACACGTCACAATGGGCCTTGCCCAAGGGCCTCGAATATATCATAATGGGTCGAATCAATCAAATGGGCCAAATCTAGTGGGCGGATACAGATGGGCCAAATCAAATGAGTCGATACAAGTGGGCCGAGTCAATTGGGCCGATCAAATGGGTCGATACCAATGGGCCTTAACCCATGGGCCCCAAATACCTCTCAGTGGACCTCTCAAATACAACAAGTGGGCCACATTACTCGGGCCACACCATTCATCCAACTATAGAGATCATTTTAGAGCATTATCCAAACAATGAATCAAATCAAGGGATCATCTAGACCATACCACAAATACCAGTGGTGATAATGATTCCCATAGTTAAAAATTTAGAGGGTCCACCGTAGCATTTATTTCCCATTCAAATGTTCATAAGGTGATAAGGACCTGATTAGGGAGGGAAAGATAAATAAATATTATATTGATTCAAACCTTTGTAACCCAAAGGGTTCCAGTGGTAGACGTTCAACACCACGGTTTTCTGCAATGTGGTCCATATGATAACTGGATCTGTCTCATTTCCGGTCTTGAGACGAGTCTTCCCAAATGGATGGACGGTTTTGATATAACACATACACCAGCGGGCCTCATAGAATTGCTGGTGTCATGGGCCCCATTGGTAGATGGTATAGATGCAGCACATGCATCAATCTGTTGGACAGTGTAGATACAATACATACGTCATGATGGGGCCGCACCTGGCACCATCTAAACAGACGGTGCAGATGAAACCCATATATGCAGGTGGGGTCCACGGGCGTGGCCAGTGGCCAGCGTGACAAATGGGTGGACGGTTGGATGTACCGCATCCAACATGGTGGGGCCACGTCCCAGCCGACGTCAATACAGCAGCTACACAGCTGCTGTATGTCTTTTAAACGGCACAGGTGGGTCCCACGTGGAGCCCACCACATTTATATAAAATATCTATATATATATATATATATATTATATATATATATATATATATATATATATATATATATATATATATATATCGAGCGTCTAGCAATGGACGACTGGATGTATCGGTGGAGATATCACATGGGTGTCGCGCCCACCTAATTACATTTACTATAATATATTATATTATATAATATAATATGCATATATATTGTATATATGTGTGTGTGAAAGGGTGAAGGGCATCCGCGTCCATGCCCTTGTTAGTATACAGCCATGTCAGTACATACACCTCATGTTAGCCACCCCCACTACTACGCACACACCATCGTTAGTACACACCTCACTGACAGTCCAGACACTCCACTGGTGGCCACGTCCAGCGTCCCTGGACGCTGGACGGTATGGAATCAACACATGCATCATGGTGGTCCCATATGGATGTGGCCTACTTGCTTGGATCAATTAATATTTGTGTTTTTCCTTCCATCCAGGCCCGGCATCAGGCTGTACGGTGTACATCCAACACATCATCAGGTGGGTCCCACAATGGTGGATGGCATGGATGAGTTACATACTTCATGGTGGGCCACACATACACACACGAACATCCATAAGAGAGGGAGAGAAAACCGAGAAGGGGAGGGACCCTGCCACTATTGGGCCCTCCCAAGTACAATGCATACATCAAGTGGGTCCCACCACAAGTGGGCCTAAAAAAGAAATTTAACAGTGGATCACCCACCTATCGGCCTTCTCCTTAGCTCCTTGAACTCCTATGCTCCTTGGCTTGCCTTTTGATGGAGGGTGATGGAGGATGAACGGTTAAGATGGGAGATGAGTGAGTGGAAAAGTGGGCCACACATGTTGCTCTTGGAAATGCTTGGACGTTGGAATTTGCTCTTGGGTGTTTAGAGAATTGCTAGAGAGAGAGAGAGGAGAAGAGAGAGAGAGAGAGAGAGAGAGAGAGAGAGAGGTGATGGATTGATAAGGAATGGTGGGATGTGTGTTGTAAGAAATGGGGATGGGAAGGTATGGGTTTAGTTGAAAATTGTGTAAAAGAGGGATGGGTAGGGAGAGAGAGAGTTGACTTGTGGAAAAGAGGGAATGGGTATTGTACTTATTGTAGGGTGAGGTGGCATTGAGGTAAGATAGTGTACTTGACTTGATTTGATGTGACGGGTCGTAGAGATTCTCTAGGGAATTCGCAACACGTGGCGTTTTCCTCGAGATGACCGTGGGCCCACATCTCATGGCCTGGGTATCGGATGGGTGCGCGAGTCGCGGTGTTGGAATTGCGGTAACGGCGCGGTCAATAAGGTACAAGTTTTAGGTCGAATTAACTTCGGTATGTAGGACTCGGCTTACGATCGCACGCAAACGTCGGATACAGGTCGAGGGTTACCGAAATTCGACCGCAAAAGCCTCCGGAACGGTATGGTCTAGGATACGGGTCTCACAGCTCTCCCCACCTAATAAAATTTTGTCCTCGAAATTTATTAACGTCACAAATAGACATAACTCATAAGAGGGGAAATTGTTTCACTATGAAAAATCAGAAACATAATATACGAGTGCAGTCAACAACAAGGAGACGGGGATAACAATCACGAATCTCAGCCTCTTGCTTCCAAGACATCTCTTCCCTTAGCAGTCTAACAAGACGATACAGGGGTCAAGTTGCACGAACCATCAACGACTCTTCCTGATGCCTGAGGATTCTGCTGCTTTTGCTGCCGCTGCTGGGGTCTCGGCGGCAGATACTGTCGTCGCTGCTGCTACTGTTGAGGACGGGGCCACTCGCTCCTACGATGCCCTATCCCACTGCATCCAAAGCAAGTACCTGTGAACTGACACAGAGGAGGTGCTGGAGGTACTACTGGTTCCCTCGGCTGCTGCTGCTGTGGTCGGGGGCACTCCCACCTACGGTGTCCTATCCTACCGCATCCATAACAGGCACCAGAAAGTTGCCTCAGAGGTGGTGCCGAAGGTCCTGCTGGTGATTTGGCGGCTTGGTAGGCTGCGCGTCTCCGCTGTTGTCGACGCTGTCAGGAGCTACCGGAGGGCACCCGCCTCTTCCGGCCTTCTCTCTGAAAAATGGCGGTTATCGCTTGTAATATCAGCTGCAGCTGGTCTGCACTCACGGACACGGTCGGTGTTATGCTAGGCTCGAACGGGGGAGCAGAAGTCTCAAGTGGGGGAATATGAATCTCAAGAGGAGAAGCAGAAGTCGCTCAGGTTACTTGCTTAGGTGTCATGTCCTACACGAAGGAACAAGGGCCTATTACCAATGAGCACTCTCGAATGCATACACGATGGGGAGCTATATCAGGAAGTTTCTAAGTTATTCGAACTCGGGGATCTAATCATTCTAAGTTCTCAACAATCATAGAGTACAGGGTAGCTATCAATAGATATGTGATGTTATCTTCAAGTAATCCAAAGTTATTCTCTGATACTAACTTCTGTCACGCCCCAAACTCATAAACCGGGTTCACGAAATTCTCGATCGCCGAATCCAGTACCGACAGCCTCCATAGTACCTCATTCTCAGCTCTTAGTGCGCATACGCCAGATTTCGATCCTAGGATCCTACAAGGAGGATTTTCCAACGTACATTTGTCCTATAAGAAGCATAACCACAAGTTTACCCAAATCACAAAGGCAACATCATCATCACATATCCACTAATATAATCATTTGAGTACAATACTGAAAAGGAAATACATGCATATAATAAAATCTCCAGAAGCTCTGCTACACACTCCTGTCTCAGTTCAATTGCATCCTATCGTCACCTGCACGCATCTATCGTGCATAAGCTTATAGAAAGCTTAGAGGGTGGTGTAAGTGTGTGCATAAGATAAGTGTCAAGTATTCAATGCAATGTCATAATCATACAATGTCAGAAGTATTGGCAAGATCATGAATCATACGATAACAGAGTAAGCGGAAATACTGACAAGCTCATAATTCATACAATATCAGAGTAATGCGAAAACATATTGATAGGCCCATAAATACCATCAGCCTTATTTAGGCTATGCGATGCAGAAATATAGTAAGAATAATATCATATACTGATGAAGCAATGTAGATCAGTTGCGCAATGCGGAGACAATAAGCTAAACATTAGATGCCGATGATGCAATGCAATATGCAAATCCTGATGAGTCCACAAATACCGTCAGTCGTATATAGGCTATATAAATGCAGAAACATAGTATCCTAAAATGCCATATGCCGCGAATGTAATGCGATATGCGGTGCGAATGGAATGACCATGCTGGCCATGAAGTCGAGATGTGGTACGTAGTATCACAAGCTATGGGGCCCACCACAAGAGACTTCTATCTAAACTAGTCCCATACCTAAATTTGGATAGTCAGACTCCATGTGGTAAACTCCTGATCTCAGGTTAGTCGCGCGCCCAAACCGAAATCTTGGCCATTGCGAAGGTACACGTAACAAATAGTTACGCACCACTAGCCCGAGTGGATAGTGAATGAATGAATGAATGAGTATGCAACTCCTGCTCAATCAGTACTGTATATCTCTAAGATCATCACCGGGGTCTAGTACACTCCAAACTGGCTACCGCCCCTGCTGGCCGCATAGCCCAGCGAGTGGAAAAGACCTCGCTACCGCTTGCCAGCAGTATATCAATGCCTACCCAGCTCGTCGATAGCGGACCCATTTAGGAGTTGGTCAGACTCAGCCTAGCCATGCCTACTCCCTCAGGCGGGTAAGGCTACATCCCCTCCCAACTGATCACGACACAATGGGAGACGAGACCTCCTGGTATTCGGCACTCGGGCACTCATGTATCCACTCGGTCTCGATGTTGGGGCGTCCTCTGGTACCAAGAGGGTTTAGAAATTTTCGCCCAGGGCCATCTATGGCAGCCCGATACTAATAACATATTTCCAGTGTCCTATCTAGCTATCCACGATATGCCTGTGGAGGCTACAACCCTGATGTCGCTAGGGCATACAGTAATTACAATACACCATGCAAGATGCATGAGTCATACAATCCAGTCATGCATCAATCCCGCGCATACCGTGCGCTCATGTGAGATAACCTCTGCCTATCAGGGAGTCTCATAATAACTTGCCCAATGACATATGTAATGGTCAACCACATCTCATAACAAACATGTAGATGATGCATATGGGCATGTATCATGATGTTATGCTTTCACATACTCGTAACTGGTATCAATAACCGGAATCGACAATCAACCTCAACAATGTGGACATTTAACCTACATTGCCCCCAAGAAATGGCCCATATAGAGCCTAACATGTAGTAGACCCATGGCCTCACACAAGGGCCAAATATACAACACCATGGGTCTCACACAAGAGCTTAATACACATCACGATGGGCCTTTCACATGGGCATAACATACACCACAATGGGCTTCATCGTCCGGCCCTCGAATGCATCACAATGGGCCTCATCACATAGGACTCATATACATCACATTGGGCCTCAAACACGTGACAAATGCACATCACAGTGGGCCTCAAATATGGGTCGCATATACATCACATTGGGCCTCGACAATCGGCCTCAACAATTGGAATCAGCAAATCGACCATGACAATCGGAATCGACAATCAGCCACGATAATCGGCCTTCATCGATAATCGAAATTGGCAAATCGGTCACGTCAATCGGAATCGCAATCAGCCATGACAATCAGAATCGATCAATAATCAGAATCGACAAATCGGTACGTCAATCGGAATCGGCAAACGACCACCACAATCGGGATCGATCGATAATCAGAATCGACTAATCGGTCATGTCAATCAGAATCAGCAATCGATCATGACAATCGGGATCGATCGATAATCAGAATCAGTAAATCTGTCACGTCAATCGGAATGACAATCGGCCACGACAATTGGGATTGATCGATAATCAGAATGGGTAAATCGGTCACGTCAATCGGATCGACAATCGGTCACGACAATCGGAATCAATCGATAATCAGAATCAGCAAATCGGTCACGTCAATTGGAATCGACAATCGGAATCAACCGATAATCAGAATCGGCAAATCGGTCACGTCAATCGGAATGGCAATCGGCCACGACAATCAAGATTGATCGATAATCAGAATGGGCAAATCGGTCACGTCAATCGGAATGGCAATCAGCCACGACTGTTGGGATCGATCGATAATCAGAATCAGCAAATCGATCACGTCAATCGACAATCGGAATCGATCGATAATCAGAATCGTCAAACCGGTCATGTCAATCGGAATGGCAATCGGCCACGACAATCGAGATCAACCTCAATAATCGACACTAATGATCGGCACCGACAATTAGCATCGATAATTGGCAATGATAATCAGTATATAAACAAGGTGGGGTCCATAGATGAACAACTGATCAACCATAACATATATAAATCGGCCCTCGGCTGTGGTTATATCAAATCTGATAGTGCGAAATCATCCTTCTATGGCGAATGGGGCCCACTTATCTAGGTTAACCCACAAAAGAATTATGAGAATGGGCCTAAAAAGGCCTAAGGAAAGGTCACAATGTGGACCTCCAACCATCATTGCCCATCAATGTGGACATCTAACCATCATTGCTCCCAAGGAGTGGCCTACATAGGGCCAAACATACATTACATTGGGCCTTAACCATGGGCCTCGAATACATCATAATGGGCCTTGCCCATAGACCACGAATACGTCACAATGGGCCTTGCCCAAGGGCCTCGAATACATCATAATGGGCCTTGCCCATAGACCACGAACACGTCACAATGGGCCTTGCCCAAGGGCCTTGAATACATCACAATGGGTTGAATTAATCAAATGGGCCGAATCAAGTGGGCCGATACAGATGGGCCGAATCAAATGGGCCGATCAAATGGGCCGAATCAATTGGGCCGATCAAATGGTTCAATACTAATGGGCCGAGTCAATGGGCCTTAAACCATGCAAATACCTCTCAATGGACCTCTCAAATACAATAAGTGGGCCACATTACTCAGGCCGCACCATTCATCCAACTATAGAGATCATTTTAGAGCATTATCCAAACAATGAATCAGATTAAGGGATCATCTGGACCATACCATAAATAGTAGTGGTGATAATGATTCCCATAGTTAAAATTTTAGAGGGTCCACCGTAGCACTTATTTCCCCTTCAACTGTTCATAAGGACCATTAGGGAGGGAAAGATAAATAAATATTATATTGATTCAAAACTTTGTAACCCAAAGGGTTCCAGTGGTAGACGTTTAACACCACAGCTTTCTGCAATGTGGTCCATATGTGTAACGACTCGTAAATTTCCGTGCAAAGACCCGAGTACTACCTCGACCAGAAATCACTTAGGATTAAATCCTTTAGAAATTTGACAAAGTTAATTAAGTGCTAAACTAAATTAGCCATGAAATCCATTTGAATCGCTTTAAATACGATATGCAAGACCCAAAACTTGTAGAATCATTGATGTTAGGTTACCCTAAAGTCTAGGATCAAACTCATTACCCAACTGTTCTCGGGAACACTTTGAAACTCTGTATCAAGTCTAGACCGTACATCGGGAGTCCGAATACTACGAAGTTAAGGACTTAGGACCGCCTCGCTGGGCTTGACAACCATCTCAGAAATCAAATCCAGACAGTGTCCCACGGCTGTTCGCTCGAGTCCGGAGCAAGTGAGTGTGAAAACACTTGTTTTCTTTACAAAATAAATATCTTGAATAGTGATCTGGCACATGTCGCTTGCGGATATTTTGTAAGCAATCTAACCGTCAGAATCTGACCCAAATACACCCTCAGATCAGGAAAAATTCATAAACATTTACATGTACTTGGAATTTCGGATCGAGACATGAAATAGCTAACCTATTTCATTCTTTAGGCTACCAAACTGCCGAATACAGAAGCCTAACAAACCTAGCTAATCCGTTGCGATTCTACGGTATAAGGTGTGGACTTTAGATGTATAGGTTATGTTTTTCAATGCTTTCAATGTCAGATAATGATAGATTCATGATCTGTATGCAATTGCACATGTACAAAGTGCTGTTTGTTTTCCATTTCGATTAAAGATGTAGAATATGGAATTTTACATATTCTAGGTATTCGTAGAAATACCGTATACGTATAAATTTTAGAAATGTGTTTGCCATGATTATTTGTTGTATGAATATATGGTATATGGATAAAATACTTATTTGGCGAAAGGATTCGCCATAATACATGTTTGCAAATATACACTATGTATGTAGAAATAGTGTATTGTAGAAAGTACCATATATGTATATATTTTGGAGATGTGTTTGCCATGATTATTTGCTGTATGAATATATTATACATGGATAAAATACTTGCTTGGCGAAAGGATAGCCCTAATGCATGTTTTACTAACATACATCATGTATGTTGAAATAGTGTATTCTAAGTGTTTGTGGAAATGCTTGTGAGAGTAAGTGCTTGGATGTTAGTGCCTTAGGTAGGTGTTGAGATGGGGTTCTCAACTACCTCAGAGACATGTATGATTTCCTCCATGTGTTTGTTTACTACTTCACCACTTATTAAATATGTATGTGTTTGTATTCCTATTTATATAGTGCTTTATAATATGCTTCATTACATGCTTTGTAACATGTTTTATAACATGCTTTATGACATGCTTGTTAACATGCTTGAATTGTTTGTTTATTATGCTTTACACCACATGCTATGAGTAAGGATTGATTGAGTTTGGGACTATGTCTATAGTCCAGACAATCGGTACCAGACTTGAGATCGTGGTTGAGATTTATGTCGCTACGAAAGATGTGTTTGACGAACCCGAGTCGTACTTCAGTTGGCGACAGTGGTTAGGCCACACGAAGTGCTTATGCACTTCATGTCATTCAGTTGATTGTGCGCTCGAGCTAATCAGGCTCGTTAAGTAACCCGATATGTCTAATGTATGTTCACCATATTTGGTCACCACTGTTTGAACCTAGGGTACCAAATGTACCAGTGGAATCCCGTCAACCATGGTACCTCGATCCACTAAGACTCATGAGTAAGGCATGGTGGTATGGGACACCGTGGTCGAGCTGTATGCCTATGCTGAGGTCACGTGCCTCCCCGTAGTGACCAGTGAGCAACCAGACTCGTGAACCGATTATGGTGGCATGGGACACTATATTCGAGCTGTCGGGCTACATTGCTTGATGGGTGATGGGGGAGTGGTGCAACGATTCCGTGTAATAGCCCAGCAGCCCTAACCGTACCCGGTGTAGTGACCTCAAGCATACTCTAAATCTGCAGTGAGGCGATGAGCCTTCCCATAGTAACAGAGTATAACTAGGCCTGTATTGATAAGGTGATGGGGGAGTGGTGCAACGATTCCGTGTTGTAACAGCCCTGGCAGCCCTTGCAGCAACGTAGAGAAACACACCATCGTATGAGATTGCCTAGGACTGACGACCCTAGAATGGATCATGTTTGGGAATGATACAAGGAAGGTACCTTAGTTTTCCAATCCTACTATTTGAAATGGACTAATAACAACTCGGTAATCATGCTCATCATGCATTGCATGTGCCTGGAAGATGTGGAGCACTGAGGAAAGCACGCATGCCGCGAACGTAAGATGGTATCGCATGAGGGAGTATGTCGGTGAGGGCATCCATCATGACTGCATTCATACTTGCATTAATAAGAGTAGTTAGGAGTGTTTGATTATACTGTTTTATTATTACTGCTTGACTGAGTTGATAACATGTTAACTTATGTTTTATTGTTCCACTGAGTTAGCTACTCACTCCCATGTTACGGGACGACGTTGTACACACCAACCAGACTCTTTCTCAGGTTTAGATGAGCTGGCGACTCAGGAGGCTGAGCTGGACTATGGTGAGGACCAGGACGAGTTCTCATTTATGCAGTATTCTGGCGGCTTCGACTAGACTGTCAAATCGACGGGATTTGCTGGGATTACATCTTAGATGTATTTTTGACCTTTTTGAACATAAAACAGATATATGTATATGGTGACTCAGATGGGTTCATACTTTGGAGAATGAAATGATTTTGTATCTTTTACATACATGTATATACAGTTTCAGTCTTTCGCTTGCCTTTATACAATTGATCTGGAGTATGAATTACTTTTTGGTATAATCTCACTCATGTTTATTGCTCTAATACAGACAACATTTAATCATCGTCATCTATGTTGCATAAGTGATGCGTTGGAACTCGGGAGTTGAGTTCATACTCCACCCCTGAATTTCAGGGCGTTACAATATGATAACTGGATCTGTCTCATTTCCAGTCTTGAGACGAGTCTTATCAAATGGATGGATGGTTTAGATATAACACATATACCAGCGAGCCCCATAGAATTGCTAGTGTCTTGGGCCCCATTGATAGATGGTATGGATGCAGCACATGCATCAATCTGTTGGGAGTGTAGATACAATACATACATCATGATGGGGCCGCACCTGGCACCATCTAAATAGACGGTGCAGATGAAACCCATATATGCAGGTGGGGTCCACGAGCGTGGCCAGTATCCAGCGTGACAAATGGGTGGACGGTTGGATGTACCGCATCTAATATGGTGGGGCCACGTCCCAGCTGACATCAATACAGCAGCTATACAGCTGCTGTATGTCTTTTAAATGGCACAGGTGGCTCCCACGTGAGGCCCACCACATTTATATAAAATATCTAGTGTATATATATATATATCCACCTAACATCCAGCATCCAGCAATGGACGGCTGGATGTATCGGTGGAGATATCACGTGGGTGTGGCCCACCTAATTACATTTACTATAATATATTATATTATATAATATAATATGCATATATATTGTATATACGTGTGTGTGCATGTGTGTGAGAGGGTGAAGGGCATCAGCGTCCATGCCCTTGTTAGTATACACCCATGTCAGCACATACACCTCATGTTAGCTACCCCCACTGCTAGGCAAACACCACCATTAGTACACACCTCACTGTCAGTCTAGACACTCCACTGGTGGCCACGCCCAGTGTCCCTGGACGCTGGACGGTATGGAATCAACACAGGCATCATGGTGGGTCCCACATAGACGTGGCCTACTTGCTTGGATCAATTGATATTTGTGTTTTTCCTTCCATCCAAGCCCGGCATCAAGCTGGATAGTGTAGATACAACACATCCATCAGGTGGGTCCCACAACGGTGAATGGCATGGATGAGTTACATACTTCATGGTGGGCCACACATACACACACGAACATCCATAAGAGAGGGAGAGAAAAACGAGAAGGGGAGGGACCCCACCACTATTGGGCCCTCCCAAGTACAATGCATACATCAAGTGGGTCCCACCACAAGTGGGCTCCAAAAAAAGAAATTTAACGGTGGATCACCACCTATCGGCCTTCTCCTTAGCTCCTTGAATTCCTATGCTCCTTGGCTTGCCTTTTGATGGAGGTTGATGAAGGATGAACGGTTGAGATGGGAGATGAGTGACTGGGAAAGTGGGCCACACATGTTGCTCTTGGAAATGCTTGGACGTTGGAATTTGCTCTTAGGTGTTTGGAGAATTGCTTAGAGAATGAGAGAGAGAGGGAGGTGATGGATTGATAAGGAATGGTGGGATGGGCGTTGTAAGAAATGGGGATGGGAAGGTATGGGTTTAGTTAAAAATTGTGTAAAAGATGGATGGGTAGGGAGAGAGAGAGAGAGTTGACTTGTGAAAAAGAGGGAATGGGTGTAAGACCCGTATCCTTGCCTGTACTATTCCGTCGACTCCCGCGATCCTTCCCGTCGAAGTCCGGCAATCCGCGACCTATAATCGATGTTTGCGCATGACCCTAAGTAGTATCCTGTAGATTTGAGTCGGCTTAATCCGAGACTTGTACCATTGCGACTGCACCGTCGCCGCGGTTCCAACGCTGCGACTTGCGCACCGATCCGATACCCTGGCAGGGAGATGTGGGCCGGTGTTCAGTTTGAAGAAAAACACCGCACATTTGCAATCCCAAGAGAATCTCTACAATATGTCCCATCAATCAATCACTCAAATCAATCAATCAATGCTTTCTTTCTCCCCAAGTCAAGCAACCACCAAGTCAACTCTTTCTCACCCTCTCTCTTACACACCCATACATATCAAGTACACCATCACCTCACCCATCACTCACATCCATCACCCATCTCTCACTCTCTCCCATTACAACCCTCTCTCTCTCTCTCTCTCTCTTCACATTTTCCAAGCCATTCCAAGTAACCAAAAAAAACCACAAGTCCAAGCATTTCATGTGAGAGAGAAAAGTGAGTTTGTGTATGGCCCGCTTTCCCATCCAAAATCCATCATCCTAGCCATTCAAACATCATCTTCCACCATCAAAGTGAGACACAAGAAGATTGGCTTTCCAACAGACCAAGAAGATCGAAGGTGGGTGCTTATTAGGCTAGATCTTTCCATGTTTTGATGATGGGCCAAGTGAGGCCTACCGATTGATGGTATGGATCTCACTTGGGACCCTAGATGTGGCCGATGGCCCACCTTGATTTTATTATCATTCCATGATGGGGCCATTCTTCATGGACCCCATCATGATGTTTACTTTCTAGTCTAAAAAGGGGTCATCTAGACCTTACATCTTGGCGGAGAAGGGATCTCCACCGTTGATCTTTGATTTGGTGGGCCCACATGCAATGGGACCCACTTGATGTATGATTGGATGCTTGAAATGGAGGGCCCATAGTGTCGGGGTCCCTCCATCACGCGTGTCCCTCTATCTTTCTCTCTCTCTCCCTCTCTTTTTATTTATTTATTTTTGTGTGTGATGATTTGGTCGTGTGGCACACTTGGATGGACCCCAACATGAAGCATGTATTGGATCCAAGTCATTTATAGGTGAGGCCCACTTTATATGTGTTGTTCCACACCACCTAGCCGTGTGGTGGCCCACCCGAGCAAGGCCCACCTTAAACGTTCCTGTGGGCCGGAACGTCCAACGTCCCCTCGACGCTGGATGTGAAAACAAATATAAGCTTGATTTCAAGCTTATTGGGTGGGCCACTTGTGTAGGCCCCACCTTGATGTATGTATTCAATCCATGCCGTCCATTCCATTCCTCAGTCCATTTTAGGCATTGAGCCGAAAAATGAAGTCCATCCGATCTTTTGGTGGGCTATATGTAACATCCCGGATTTTTGCCAACCTAGGATTAGACGTCCTTAGGCAATGGGTCGATCCTAACACCTATCAACTTGTCAAAACTCAGTCCCAAAGGCTAAAATCGTGTGAACCCATTTCTTTCACAAATCCCATCCTTCACCACCTTGCTCTTCAATCTTTCTAAGTACTTTCATCCTAGACACTATCTTAAACTAGCTAAGTAAGTAGTATAACTCGGATCACTTTTGTAACGCCCTGAAATTTGGGGGTCGAGTATGAACTCAACTCCCGAGTTCCAACGCATCACTTATGCAACATACACAATGCCGGTTAAATGTTGTCTGAGTTAGCGCAATAAACATGAATGAGATTAAACCAAAACAGTAGTTCATACTCCAGTTCAACTGTATATAAAAGCAAGCGGAAGACTGAAATTTTATAATCAAGTATGTAAAGTAACAAAATTTTCTGAACTCCAGAGTATGAGTACTAGCTGAGCACCAATATACATGTATTGTTTTAAAGTCAAAACCCAAAATACAATCCTCAAAAGAGGCCCTGAGAATCCCGCGATGCAGCCGGCCTAAGCGAAGCCGTCAGAGTACTGCATGAAAGAGAACTCCTCCTGGTCCTCGTCAAAGTCGGGCTCTGGCTCCTGAACCAAGGCGCCCTCTATACCTGCGACAGAGTCTGGTTGGTGTGTACAACACCGTCCCGTAACGTGGGAGTGAGTAGCTAACTCAGTGGAACAATAAAGCATAAGTTAACATGTTATCAAATCAATCAGCAGTAATGATAAAGCAGTACAAATCAAGCATTTCTAACTACTCTTGTTAAGTGCAAAAATGATATGACATGATGCTGTATGCCCTTGCCAAACCACCCTCAAGCGACATCATCTTACGTTCGCGAATGCTTACTCCCTCAGTGCGCCACATCTACAAAGCACATGCGGTGCGATGATGCTCATGATTACCAAGTTTTTATTAATCCATTTCAATCAGCAGTATTGGGAAACTAAGGTACCTCCCTTGTATCATTCCCAACATGATCCATTCTAGGGTCGTCAATCCTAGTTATTCTCATACGATATTATAGTTTGAGGAGCGTAGTGAAGGCATCGCAAAGGGTTCGTCACCCGTCAGCGCGGATACAGATCTCACCGTATGCGGCTCCATTGCTGGCCGTCAGCTCGAGTACAGGTCTCACCGTACTCGGCTCAATCACTAGCCGTCAGCTCAAGTACAGGTCTCACCGTACTCGGCTCAACTCACACTCTAGTTGCTGTGAAAGACTCGTGGCCAATCACAGACCCTTGGAGTGTACTCGATGATATCACGGAGGACTCGTCGCCCGTCAGCACGAGCACAGATCTCACCGTACTCGGCTCTCACCGAAGTATCGACAGCTCGAATACAGTGTCCCATACCACCGTATTTGGCTCACGAGTTAGTTGCGCAATGGTCACTACGGGGAGACACATGGCCTCAGCGTAGGCCGACAGCTCGACCACGGTGTCCCATACCACCATGCCCGGCTCATGCGACTTAGCGGATCTAGGTACCATGGTTAAACGGGAATCGTCACTGGTAAGTTTGGTACCCTAGGTTCAAGCAGTAGCGACCAAACAGGGTGAACACATAAGTACATTTTGGTTTAGTTGGCGAGCCTGCCTAGCTCGAGCGCACCACAAGTTGAGCGATATGGAGCGCAAAAGCACTCCGCGTGGCCAACCACTATCGCCAACCGAAGTACGACTCGGACACGTCCTTTGTGGCGACATGAATCTCAGCCACAATCACAAGTCTGGTACCAAATGTTTGGACTATATACATAGTCCCAAACCCAAACAGTTTTCATCGTTAGCATGTGAAGTAAAGCATGATAAACAAGCGATACAAGCATGTTAGTAGGCATGTTATAAAGCATGAAGTAAAACATGAAGTCAAGCATGTTGCAAAGCATGTTGTAAGGCATGTGATAAAGCACTATCCCCATAGGGATACAATTGTGTGCGCATTACAATTGAGTGGTGCGGTGAACCACCGCATGGAGGGGATCCTACATGTCTCTAAGGGAGTCAAAAATCTCATATCAGCGCCTATCTAAGGCACTAGTACCTACACATGTACACATACAAGCACTTACACAAACACTTAGAATACACTATTCCAACATACATGACGTATGTTAACCAAGTTCGTGTTAGGTGTTCACTCCCCAAGTATAGGGTTGTGATGTAGTAATAAACTCGGTAAGACCGAGGTCGAATCCACAGGGACTGGTCGTCACAATTCAAATTCACGATTCTCCTTAACTAATTCAACAAATAAAAGATCAAATGGCTAACACAAATCTATGGAAAAATAACTATTGAGAATAAGGAAGAAAATTCAATCAGAGAGAGCACTAGGACTTTCGAATCCACCCCTAATTATCCTAACCATTGTTTTGTCTGTTAATTACCTTAAATTAGATTGATCCAACTTATCTAGAGAAAGCACAATCTGTGTCCTTAATTGGGCATACAGATTGTCTAATTCCTTCAAGCAATGCCATGAATAACATATCCCATGTCCAAATCGGGCATATGGAATATGCAGTTCAGTAAAGTACCCTGTTTCTTCCTCTACAGGAACCTGTTCATGATCAGATACAAGCACCTAGAATAAGCATCCCAACCACATCCATCCATAGACTCAAAAGTTCATAGATGGAGAAGTATAGAATTTAAAACAATCAAGCACACTAAGGAAAGAAACAAATCAATTAATTCAAGTAAAATCAACATAGAACAAAGGGTGTTCAAATTAGGGGTTTCATCTCAGCCCTAGCTGAGAGATTAGTGACCCATAAATTCAATTAAACAGATGGATAAATAAAAATAAAAATTCATAAAAGGAATTTCAAACCAATTTTTCTCTCTCTTCTTTCTTCTCTTTCTACTCTTTCTTCTCTCCCTTGCTGTAGATCTGGAGCTCCTTCCTAGTTTTCTGAATACCTTTCCCACGTCCAAAACTCCCCTTTTATAGCTGCTGGATGGCTGGAATCAGTGGCAGAGTCGTAGAAGGACTCGGGGTACAAATTTTCGCAGCCGTGATCGGTGGGCCCCACAGAGGCATTTTCTGGAAAATCCACCCCTTCCATTGGATTCAGGACAAAATTTCAGTCAGGAATGGATGGTTTTGAATGTCCATTAACGGGCCCAGAGAAGAAAATACAAAAAGATCAGTTTTGAACGTCACCGGATAGCCTTTTTGTGGCCTCTGTATCACGCACGTGTGTACGCATGGGAGTGAACTATCAGCATGGTTTTGTAGTATTCATGGCCCTCTACAAGATGGACGGATCTGATCGTCCATACAGGCGACGTGTGGGGCCCACAGCCTTTCGCAAAAACGGCCAGCGGCGGTTACCGCTGACGCAGAACGCGGACGGACGCAGATTCCTGCGGAAATGGTGGGGTCCACTGTGATGATCCGTTGGGAAATCCACTCCGTCCATTGCTTCCCTCTCGAAAAATCGAGTTAGACCTGCTGAGATTGGAGTGATTTCGGTGTGGTCCGTCTGATATCTTGATTCACCGTCCGATTTGTTTCAACGGCTTGGATTTCACGCATGATGATTGTTCACGATTCGGACACCTAGGCATTGAAGAGGACCATTATTTGGACTGATGGTCGGTCCGGATTGGACTTTTTGGGACGTGTGGGGCCCACAACTGAAACCCAATCGGCCAGCGTCCGTTCGCTGGACGCTGGCGCGGGAGAGGGAGAGGAGGTCGCGGGTCACGGTCCGTTTGACCGAAACAGTGGTGCGGTGCACCGCTGGTGCGCCGTGTGCATGGTGTACATGCATCATGTATGTGGCCCATAGAATGTTTGTGAGAAACCTGCTCCGTCATCCTTTTTCTCATATTATTTCAACCGCACAAAAACCCAGTTGAAGCAGTTTCATATGTCAGGTGGGCCCCCAAATTGGAGTTTTAATGGGCTGATCTGTCTGTTGGCCCACTTCCCGAGATCTTCAGTAGATGAAATTTAATATGTACGGTTAATTTGCGGCCCCCATCTCATGTATGAAGTTTCGAGTTGATCGGATGGCGGGAACCATGTGGTCTTGCATTCTGGACCCCTTTCGGGCCCCTTTGGCTCGCTTTCCTCAGATCCCAGGTGTGTAAAATCTTGATTATTGGTTCTCTGGGGTCCATCCCGTGCTCAGGTGGCTTTGGATCATCAAATCCATGCTTTTAACATCAATTTTCAATACACACTTCTGATTTCATCCTGTAATAAAAACACGAGTAAAACACTCCATTAAGCCTTATTATGTACGTCAATTTAGGCAATTACTGGGGTCTGATATGCAATATTTGACCCTGATCACAACCCCCAACCAGCATTTTGCTAGTCCCGAGCAAAACATGCGAAAAATAAATTCAGAAATAAAAGACGATTCCTGGAAATTCAAGTGTCATGTGAACAGATAGTCGAGATGTGATCATTTTACGATTCATGCATGGTGAGTGGAATTTTCTCTTGGAATGAAGTTCACTGTAAATTTCATAATCAAGTTCAAAATATTAAGCCATGAATTAGAATAATTTTAAAACATTGAGTTTCATGAGTGTATAGTGTCATCTCAGCTTTCAACCATTAAGAGATTCAATTGTCAATTTCATGATATCATTAGTAATTAACAACGAAGCTCATGTCACCCAAAACTGGAACCAATACTTGCCTTACAGATTAACCTTTCATTCTACCATTTTTTTTTTTTTTTGAATAGTACGCCAAGAGGAGAATCAAATCTGCACCTATAGGGAGCAAACCTATGGTGAAAATTTGTCGCCTAAATCTTTTCTTATGTCGACTATGAGGAATCGAATCTTCATCTATAGGGAGCAAACCTATGATGACGATTATGCGACTTTATTCTTTCAATTCTTCTTTATAGACTGATGTTAAAAAATTTTACTTTTCAAGGCTGGTTCCCTTCATGCTTAGTGATTACCATGTTATCAATTAGTATCGAACTGAAAACTTAATGTGTAAACGAGATCTGATATGTGAAATCATGGCTCAATCAATGTTTACAACTTCTAATCGTGGATTAACAATTCAAACTTAAGTGTGAAATCTGCCAGGCAACCGAATCCAAGAGTCATAAATTTCTCACATTCTGAATCTTGTAATTTCAAAATCACAACTATCCTTCAAAATCACTTTGAATTCAATAGAAATTCCAGAAAAATTTTAAAAATTTTCACAATTTTTCGCTCAAGACCAAGAAAATACTGATTAGGTAACCTAATCTCCCACCCCCAACCTAAAATCTACATTGTCCTCAATGTAAAAGAAATAAGCATGCAATGCACATGAGACAACGAAAAGAAAAGAGGAGTAGGGAAAGATAGTACCTGGATGGAGAATCAAGAAGCTCTCAAAAATATCAGCTTAAGATCGAGTCAGCACAAGAGAGAAATCAGTAAAATAAAAGATCCTATCTATACCACTTTCGCAGGTGCTCTCGATTGCATTTAGCATATGCAACAAGCCTTTAAACCCCTAGGTTACCCCTAGTGGACGAGTTGTAGTCTCGTGAGGGTTTGCAGTAATGTTACCCACAAACATTGAACTAACTAACAAGGAAAAAGAAATCAAATGAAATGCTGGGTTGCCTCCCAGGAGCGCTAAGTTTAACGTCTTCAGCCGGACAGGAACGGACCATGAATTCATTAATCTTTAAGACCAGGGTCCGCCAAAGAACTTACCTCAATACGTGGTTAACCAATCCCAGACAAGTGATGTGAGTTCCCATGAGCTGTGCTATCTGTAATGAGGTAACTGACACTGTCGTCAAATAATTTAAGGACTTCTGCTCGAACGACTTCTTCCATGTTAGGATCATGCTTCCTTTGTATTTTACGTGACATTTCCACAGCATGATTCTTACATACAGTGGGGCACACTCCTTGCATTTCTGCTATCTTCCGTTCAATCGCTGCCTTATATGTTCGAAGAACATTAAGCAACCTGTTCTCTTTTGCCTTCTCAGAGTTAGAAACTGTGCTGTCAGGAAGAGTCTCAGAGGGATGAAGAGGTTCCACTTTCGCTCTCCATTTTTCGGTCTCCAATATAGGAGTAGAGTCGAGCAGTGCACTGACTTCGTGGATGGGACTATCTATGTCAAAATCCATGCCATGTTGTGTTAAGCAGGTCTCAAGTGGATCTTCAAAAGATTTACGGAAGGAGTCCTGCACTAGACTCTCGATCATGTCCACTTCAAATATGTCGTCCAAATCCGCGGGTTGTTGTCCTGCATTAAAAACATTGAGTTTAATATTCATGTTACCAAATGACAACTTCATAACTCCATTCCTGCAATTTATAATAGCATTAGATGTGGCCAAAAATGGACGACCCAAAATGACTGGGATCTGACTATGAGGATTCTGAACAGGCTGAGTATCTATAACTATGAAATCCACTGGAAAATAAAATTTGTCAACCTGGATTAGCACATCTTCAATAACACCCCGGGGCACCTTGACAGATCTATCAGCTAGCTGTAACGTTATTTTAGTCGGTTTCAACTCACCAAGTCCTAGCTGCTCATAAACCGAATATGGTAACAAATTGACGCTCGCCCCTAAATCAAGTAATGCCTTCCCGATTTTATGATCTCCTATGCCGCAAGAGATGGTAGGAGCTCCTGGATCCCTAAATTTAGGAGGGGTGTTATGTTGAATCATGGAGCTGAGCTGCTCTGCAAGGAAGACTTTCTTATGAACATTCTGCTTACGCTTTTGAGTGCATAAATCTTTAAGAAACTTAGCGTAAGCAGGGACTTGCTTGATAGCGTCAAGCAACGGGATGTTGACTTGCACTTTTTGAAACACGTCCAGGATTTCATCAAAATTGTTTCTTTTCTTCATTGGTGCCAAACGTTGAGGAAAGGGTGCTTTGGGCACGTAAGGTGGCACGTCAGCGGCTCTTGGCGTTGGAGAGTTAGAGATTTTGGACTTTGGATGCATTGGTGTGTCTCTCTGCTTCACCTTGATTTGATTCATCCCTAGGCATCTCTATTTTGTTGTCAATCTGTTTGCCTGACCTAAGGGTAATGATCGATTTGGCTTGCTCATGGTATTGCCCTTGGTTGGAATTAGAGCCAATCTCATATTGTCCCTTTGGATTAGCCACAGGTTGGCCAGGGAACTTACCCTTCTCTCTCTCACTCAATGTGGCAGCTAGTTGACCCATTTGTACTTCCAGCTTGGCAATGGATTGTGCATTTGCATGTAAGCTTTGCTGGTTGGCTAGCAAGGTTTGTTGGGTGTCCTTTTGGAATTGGAGAGAGCTCTGCATAAAAAGATGGAGTGTATCCTCAAGAGATGGTTTCCTTGATTGCACAG